>OY288290.1:59875531-60464555 GCA_958450335.1 Hibiscus tridactylites
TTGAAAATCAAATTCTAAGAAGCAATATAAGCTTATCTCTCCATGACCGATTGAATCATGGTTTAATCCATGTTTTAATTCATGTTTTTAATGATTGAAATTGTTTGATTGTTGCTGGAAATTTATGTTAGAATGATAGAAATTGAGCTTGTAGTAAAATTGGTCACATAGATTGTGTAATTGGCTAGCTAGTAACTAAATTGAAAGAATCGAAAAAATTAAGAATGTTTTGCATAAAATTTGAGTACTAGAAATTGGACTAAAATCAAGGGAAAAGTTAAATAGAAGACTTGTTAGATTGAAATTGCTAGATTTAAAGGTAATTGTTTGTCCTAGTGAACTTGTTGTCAAATAAGTGTAAAGGGACTGGAATTGGAACTTTTGATAATTAAAGGATTGAAATAAATAAACTAGGGACTAAAAAACTAATATATGAGAACAAGGGAAAACAGGATAAATGAGAAATTAAAGTACTAGAATAAAAAATGAATTCAATTAAGTATGAAGAAACTATGAATTAGAAATTTTATCTGGTGAATCTGCCCAAAAAGTTATGTTCTGGGCAGTAACTTTGAAAAAATACTATAAATTGTAAGAATTTAATTTTAAGCTGAAATTTTGATAATATGAACTTTAATATGTCTATTTTCACTAGGAATAAATGGAGTTGAATTCTGGACTGTGTATTAAAATCTAGAAATGAAAATGTAAGGACAGTACAAACTATCCGGAATTGTAAATGCTCTATCTTTGAGCTAAAAACTGTATTGATCTAGAAAGGCTAAAAATATGATCCATACATGGTTGAACAGATAATTGAATTAGCTTTCCAACAGTGTAAGATAATTGGAATTCTGACGTGTAGATTAAAAGTTATAGACAGTTTAGTATGCAGTGTGCAAATTGCTAGGGCAAAAAAACAGTTTAGGGGTTATAGTGAATTTATGCTTGATTGAATGAGTTGCTTGATGAATTGTGTACTAACATGCTCTTTTATATGTTTGCGAATGGCTTACTAGAGCAAAGAGTAGAGGATTTTGAAGAGGGAGTAAAGTTGGGCACTCAAAGGATAGGCAAAAGGGCATACATATACAAGATTAAGCTTGGAGTGTTGTGGGTGTAGTTAATCTTAGGGTTGGGAGTTAGGTCCTAACCAAAATCAGCATGTTTACTTATTTGCTCATACCTTATGCATGAAATGAATATAAGTATTATTGGTAATTGATAGTAAAGGGAAGAAATGACTTATACAAGATTGATAAGCTAATGATTGGATAGCAAAGTTTAAAAATAGAATTGAATGTAATGTATCTACTTGTGATGCTTGATTAATTCGATTGGTATGATGTTTGAATGCTATGGTGCAATGCTTGATTAATTCGATTGGTATGATGTTTGAATGCTATGGTGCAATGCTTGATTAATTCGAATGGTATAATGTTGAATGTTATGGTGTAATGTTTGATTGATTCGAATAGAATGGTGCTTGAATGCTAATATGTAATGTTTGTGATTTATTTGATCACCCGAGAAATTGACTAAGAGTTATATGACTTAAATGCTTAAAAAGGGAATTGATCTTGAAATGATTGTTGCTTAATCACTTGACGTGTATTGTTTGCAAATAAAAGATTCAATAATCCCTTGGTTATTAGTTGGTCTTAGGTAGAACGACATGCCTTAGAGTCTAGAGCTCGATTTGTTCTGGTACTTTGTGTACCTGTTTGTTTGGTGTTGAAGACACCTTTTGTTAGATACCTTGGGTATCATATTGCTAGGTGATTTGTGTACCCTTTTGTGTGGCGTAGCATACACCTTCTTGTTCCGGTACTTTGTGTACCTGCTTGTCCTGGTACTTCGTGTACCTGCTTGTGACTTGATTACCTAGTCCTACTATTTACCAAGGCAAAACCGATTAATAAGCTTGTAATAAGACATGCTAACATGATCACTGAATGAACAACATGACTCTTGCTATTGAGCTTCTTGTGAAATGAAATTATATGATTGAAATGATGGGAATGCCATCTCGAATTGTTCATGCTTAAAAGATAAGTTACATGGTAAAATGAAACCTATTAAAATGAGTCAAGATAATATCTTGCTTGGATTGTTTTGATACATGCCTTGTTGCGTGTAATAAGTGATACGCAATTGTGCAAGTATACACGTCGCAAGTAATAAAATGATTTGAGTATCGAGTATCGTCTCCATAGGGATTGGTTTGGGTCACTTTGCTTAAGTTGTTGCACTGTAGAAAATAAAAACACAAATAAACTAAAGAACAATAAAAGTAAAAGATAGAGGAAATCAAATAAGAGAGAAGAGTAGGCCAGGTTATTGTGAATTTGAGGAGTGATAGTCGATTGGATCGTCTCGGTTTTTAAAATGCAACGAACACTGAATTGCCTCGGCAATGACCAAAGCTACTGCCGCGACAATGAGTTAAGTAACTGCCTCGGTAATCCCTTGCTTGGGCAGCAACCAACAACGTCAAGGTTTGGCATAACGTTCTTCAATGGTTTCTTCTTATCCCTAAGTCAAAACTTTATCAATGTACAAGCCTTGATAATACCTCCCAGCGTGAACCAAGGCTGAACATCAACCGATCTTACACCTCTCTTAGCCGTTGAAATTCGTACTTATTCCTAAGCTGAATTAGTCTTCACCGATTTGGGAAAAACCATGCTTATTTGTTTCTTGAATCTAACTCTCCCGATATTAGATAAATGGATTCAATCACAATTTCATCTCTCGATTCAATTGCAAGTAAGTTCATGGCTGGGTTTTGAAAGATATTACAAAGAATAATTCCCTAGCATAAATCTAACCAAAACAAAGAAAAAAAAGATGAAGAATTCGAGCAACCCACTTGTTTCTTTCTCTCCAATCGAATCTCCTTGAAGTTGACGGCTTGGCCTTCTTTATATAGGAGATGGCTAGGTCAAAGTCTTTCTTGAGGAGGAAGTTAAGTTGGAATTAAATTGAATAAAAGAAATATTAAATCTCTTTTAATTTTATTCCAACTAAAACTCCTATTTTCTTGGGATTTAATCTCTTTTTGACCTCTTCATGAATATTCAAGCTTCGATCTTCATGCAAATTATCTGTAAAAATTCAGCTCTTTACGCTCTTCAAGTCGCCTACCACTTTGCTTTTTTTTCTCCCTTGTCGGAAATTGCCTGGGATTTGCTTCAGCAATAAATTGCCCTGGCATTGCCTCGGCATAGTTCGGCGCGGCAATGACCTGGTAGTGTTCTCTCGGTCGTCTTCGCTCGGCCAGGTGTGCTCAACATCACTCGATCGTCTCTGCTCGGTCAGGATCACTTGGCAGGGTTCGGTAATGAATTGCCGCGACAATACTTGCCTGGGCAATTAACCTGTGCACATAGAAACATATACCAGAGCAGCACCTTCTCTACCAAATAAGCAATTAAAGATAATCAAGCATGGCAAGGAAGAAAACAATGCAAATATGCATGAATGACTAGATATGCAACCTAAATGAGCCTAAGTCTAACAATAATTGAGATGAAAAATGATAGAAAATTAGTACTTTTACACACTTAACACATGCCTACTATTTCTTGTTTGTTTACTTGAAATTGTGAATTGGCTATCTGCTTGATTGCTTAATGTCACGCCCCATCCTTAAGCACCGAGGCCAACCGAGGCCAAATGAAGAGCTTTGGGCGTGCACAATGCACCCATGGGCGTTTTAAGGCAAAGCATGAGCCAAGAAAGGTCCTAGAACGCTCCAAAGAGGCCTACAACTCTCTTTCAACGTCTCCACAAGGTTCTAGGAGGTTCCAGGACGCTCTACAACCATCTAGGCCCACCCGAAAGGACCTAGAAGGCTCGAAAAGCATCAGGACAACTCCGGAAGGCTTGGGACTAGTCTGGACACCTCCGAAACATTCTAGAAGACTATAGACAAGTGTATATCTATAGGGACAACTCTAGAATAATCTAGAATATGATAGAGCTTTTAGACCATTTAGGATAATATTAGATAAGTATGAAATTATCTAGGTATTCCTAGGTGTTGTAAGATATTTTAGGAGGCGAAACAAGGACCGTTGGATCGAATAGATCCTAGCCGTCCATTGAGGAGGTGGGAGCCTATAAATAGGGCCACCCCTCCAATTTGTAACACATCCCATAAATCCTACAATTCACATAAGCTCTCTCTTGTAAAGCTTTCCTAATTGTTCAATACAAGGTTCCTTTCCTTGTAACTCTCTTGCCTTCTCCATTGTCGTGTGTGTTTAGCCATAGCATTCGCGTGGGAAAGGCTTGCTAACATTGTGTCGGGAGTGTTAGCGCCGCACAGATTGGTTTGAGAGAATAAGTCTGTGACATTAAGCTTGTTTACTTGGATAATGCTTGAAAACTAGCTAGGTCTTGACTTTGCCTTAATTGAAGCCTAGCTAAGTTGGAATTGATTAAAATGAAAAGATGACTCATAAAGCTAATAACCTTGAAAACTTGCTAGTTATAGGAACTATCTCACTAAGTACATTGTGTACTTACCACTCTCGTTTTCCTTCTTCCTAAATCCCAGGTCTAGATTGATCGGAAGCTAACCTTCCTCGAGCTTGGAGTAGTACACAAGCAAAAGTTTAAAGTATGCTTTGATATCTTTTTGTAGAGCTCCTAGATGGTGGCCTTGGTTGTGTCTAACTTGATAGTTCATGCATTTGGCTTATGTAAGCATGTATGTAATCTTGAACCTGTGGTTGGTAATTGTCTAATATCGGGAGAGTTAGAACCACGAAACAGATAAGCATGGTTTTTATCCCAATCAGTGAAAACTAATTCGACTTAGGGATAAGTGTGAATTTCAACGGCTAAGAGAAGCATAAGATTGGTTGGTGTTCACCCTTGGTTCACGCTGGAAAGTATTGTCAAAGCCTGCATATCAATAGTGTTTCGACTTAGGGATTAGGAGGAGCCATTGAAGAACGCTTTGCCGAAACTTGAAGGTTGTCGCTCGATTGCCCAGGCAGTACCTGTTGTCTATGCCGCGACAATAGCTTTTGTGACACCCCTCGCCCGGGTTAGGAGCAAGGAGCTTCCGAAAACATATTATTCAAAACATAACATAATAGCGAACCAATTTAAAAATTTTCTTCTAATAGGAGAAGATCTAACCGAGCTTGTAATGATCTCAATTCAAAACTAATAATCAATTCAAGGCTAATTTAAACTTTTTAGTAAACCAATTCGATTATTAATCTAACTGAACTTTCAGTGATTATCACTACATAGGTTATAATGTTCGAACAATAATTGAAAATTCTTTTAAAGTTCTAGCTCAATTATACAATAATACTCTAGTCTTCTCTCATAAACATTCAGCTCTCAAAATTGTCTTTATAATAATTACTAAAGTTCACAATTGGACATTAGATAACTTAACAACAAATTCAAGCTTTCATAACTAATCCAAATTTATATATATTTGGATTCCCATCCATACCATCATTCGTACATCATAGGATAGGAGGCTAACCTGGCTATGGATTATATTTACATACATAACCTATATACAACAAAATATTTACCATGCCTCTGACCAAAACACCACGAGATTAACATTTACAAACTCATGGTATTCAAAAAGGATATCATCTAAGTCATCAATACACACACCTTAGAAAAAGCCTAAGAACCATCATAATGCAAAGAACTAGGACTAAAATTCAAGAACCTAGGCCACCCACAATTAGCAAGACATAACCAAAGCATGCCATACTTTCAAGGTCTTCATCACTTGTATATATTTAGCTCCAAGTGGTTGAGTAGCTCTAAGCAACAAATCTTGAGTTTTGGGAAGAATAACAAACAAGAGTGATAAGTACATAGAAGTACTTAGTGAGGTAATACATAATTGCCAAGTTTCAAATTTGGTTATTAGAAGTTGTTCATTCACATAATCCAACATTTCTATCATTCAACTCATATCATACAAGGGTCACTTATACTCAATTCATTTCATATCAAACAAGAAACACACATACTCAATTCGACTATAGTAAATAAGTGTCAATTATGCTCAAATCGATCCCTAACAAAAAAATATCAATCATGCTCAATTCAATTCATAGCAACATATATCATTTATGCTCAATTCGATTCATAGCAAACAAATACCAAAATGCTCAATTCGATTCATAGCAACAATTATCACAATGCTCAATTCGATTCATAGCAACAATTATCACAATGCTCAAATAGGCCTTGGTACCTAGTTAACTCAAGGTATTCGAGTCACATAAATCAAGTCGATACATAACAAGAAGGTGCCTTCTACACCTAAGCAAGTTGGTACACAAAGTACTTATCAAGTCAGTACACGCGGTATCTAGAAGGAGGTGAATGCATCACCGAAAAAGATGGTACACTTAGTACCTAACAAGTCGAGCTCTAGACTCTAGGCATGCCGTACCACCTAAGAACAACTAGAACCAAGTTCTTTATGATTCTTAATTTTGAAGTTTTTCTCCCTTCAATTAATTATAAACGATAAGCAATACAAGCAAATGGCACAAACAATTAAATCTTAAATACATAAACTTGTTTCAATCGAACAAGAATGTAATTCCAATTCTTTAGTTTCATTTAACAAACATGTTAATACATGATTATTCACAATCCAAGAGGCAATTATATCATTTCGATATACCATGCATCTATCTAAACTCAATTGAACACATAACAACAATTCTAGCATCCAAGCAGTTGGATTACCTACATAGGTATATGTATCCAAACTAAGCTCTAAATTCTAGCAACCATATAACAATTTCATAACTCCTCATTACTGGATCAATAAACATCAATTCATGCAAAACAACATAGAGATTACAAAATACACTACTCAATCCATATCCACAAGTTTCAATCAAAGTGTCCAATTATTAATTTAAGTTATTCTTCCCTAGTTACCATTACATATGAATTAGTCCAATTTCATGGCAAAGACAAGATCAAATGTTAGATTGGTTAGAACCTAAGTTCCAACCCTAGGGAAGATTACACTCACTATTCTTCCTAGCTATTCTTGAATTTTAATGCCTTTGAGTGTGTCCCTTTGTTGGCCTAATGAAGTGCCTTCTTCGATTCCCTCTCTTCTTCACTCTAATCAAACACATATCATACATAAAACATTGGTTAACATCCAATTAAATAGAATGGTCTTGATTTATTAAACACCAATTACTACATTTCTAAACTATGTCTTGATTTGGATAGATTGTATACCCTCTAATGTTCTGTTCATATCTTTCAATCCGTAAGTCGGAATCACGATTATTATATACCTTTAGAAAGCTTACATAACTGAATTTACAACTATGTATGGCTTGCATTCTAATTATTTCCCAATTAAAGCAGTTTATTTGATAAAGTTAGGCCAAAACAATTTTTCAAAACAGTCCCTGAAATTAAAAGCATACTTGAATGGTTCGATTGATCTAAATTTCATATCGATCCAGTTAAATTATGTTTATAATGCAAAATTTCATATTTCAATTACAATTCTTACATCACTCTAACCAAAATTTTCCAGCATTGTACTCAACTCAAAACATCATGAGAGAATCGACATTTCAAGATCTAAGGTTAGAATTGGACATAACTTGGAGTGAGGAGCTTACCAAGCTTTCTCTTCTAAATTTTCAAGCTTAATTTCCACTTCATGCAAGAAGAAAATGGATGTTTTCCATAGCTAATCTCCCAATTTCTTCTCTCTTTCTCTAGATTACTTAGCCGGCTAGGTGAGGAAATGAAAGAGATGACATTATGTCATCCAACTAGACTTAGGTTTTGTCTAAATTACCCTTCTTAATTAAGTCTTAAAGATTGGGATAGTGGAGGGGCAGATTAGGGAGTCTCGATTTTGGGACATGCAACTCCCACTACTTTTATTTCATTCGATTTAATCACTTGAATTGCCCTATTCGGCAAATTGTGATTCTACTCAATTAAGTCCCTATTAGCCGAATTGAAAGTTAATTCGAATTAATTAAATTTGTTTATTAGCTAATGAATTTAATAAATATTATGGTACAATTAAGGGTGTTACAATTCTCCCCTCCTTAAAAGAAGAATCCATCCTCGAATTCTTACCTGAACTGAACAGACGAGGATATTGCTTTCTCATTGTATCCTCGGATTCCCAGGTTGCTTCTTTCATCTTATGGTTTCTCCACAAGACTTTCACCAAAGAAACGTTCTTGTTTCGAAGTCTTTTGATCTCTCTATCAAGAATTTGGACTGACTCTTCTTCATAGGATAGATTGGGATTTAATTCGACTTCTTCCGGCTCCAGGATGTGAGATGGATCTGATCGATATTTTTGGAGCATCGAGACATGGAAGAAATTGTGAATCTTATCGAACTCACTAGGGAGTGCTAGTCGATAAGCCACTGGCCAATCCTTTTGAGTAACTTCGAAGGGTTCGATGAACCAAGGACTAAGCTTTCCTCTCTTGCCAAATCTAAAGACTTTCTTCTAGGAAGATACTTTAAGGAATACTTTGTCTCCAATATTATGCTGGATGTCTCTTCGTTTTAAGTCAGCATAAGCCTTTTGCTTGTCAAAGGCTTGTTTCAATCTGTTGTGAATGATTTGAACTTGATCTTCGGTTTCCCGAAGCAATTGAGGGCCAAGAACTTTGTTTTCACCTAGTTCAGACCAGCATAGAGGCGTTCTACACCTTCTTCCATAGAGAGCTTCGAACAGAGCCATTTGAATCGAAGCTTGGTAACTATTATTGTAAGCAAATTCTATAAGTGGTATGGATTTCTCCCAGTTTCTTCCGAAGTCGATAACACAAGCCCTAAGCATATCTTCGAGCACTTGTATCACACTTTCAGATTGGCCATCACTTTGAGGATGGAAAGTTGTACTAAGATTCAACTTGGTTCCAAGAGCCCATTGCAAAGTTTTTCAGAATCAAGCTATGAATCTAGGATCTCAATCAGAGAAAATTGAAGTAGGAACTCCGAGTAAGCATATCACTTCTCGAATATACATGTCAGCTAGAGTTTCCAGAGTATAGTTCATTCGAACAGGGATAAAGTGAGCCGACTTAGTGAATCGGTCCATTATTACCCACACTGCATCACATTTTCTTGGAGTGCAAGGAAGACCGGTTACAAAATCCATAGTGATTCGGTCCCACTTCCACTGAGGGAATTCGAGAGGTTGGAGCAATCCAGTGGGATCTTGATGTTCGGCTTTGATTCTTTGATAGTTCAAACACTTAGATACATAATCAGTGATGGGTGATTTCATTCTTGGCCACCAATACAAAGATTGAATGTCTTTAAACATTTTGACAGATTCAGGATGAATCGAGAAGAGACTTTGACAAGCTTCATGCAGAATTTCATTTTTCAATTCTTTGTTATTTGGAATACATACTCTATTCTTAAAATATAGCATGTCATTCGAATGAATTGAGAAGTCTTGATTGGCTTCTGGTACAAGCTTCGAGATGATAGCTTGAAGTTCAGGATCACTTTGCTACAATTCCTTAATTCTCGAGATTAAACTAGATTGGATTTGAAGCTCGTACATGAGTCATATCTTCTAATACACTCAGAGATGAGCATTTATAACATTTGGAGCTATAAGATCGAGTAAGAGAATTTAGACAAAGATTCGAGTGATTACTTGCAGAACAAGGTAAGTGTTTGAATGATTTCTTGTAAAACAAGAAAGGCAAATTTTTATTCAAATATTCAAGGTTTTTAATTTAATTGGATTTACCCGAGTATGGTCTCCGACTGAGGGCATCAGCGACTGCGTTTGCTTTCCCCAGATGATAATCGATAATTAAATCGTAGTCCTTAAGCAGTTCTACCTATCTTCTTTGCCTTAGATTCTGATCTTTTTGAGTCAGAAGATATTTGAGACTCTTGTGATCGGTTAATAGATAACATTTTTCACCGTACATATAATGCCTCTAGATTTTAAGAGCGAACACGATTGTAGCAAGTTCTAGGTCGTGAGTTGGACAATTGAGTTCATGAGGTTTCAATTGACGTGAAGCGTAAGCAATCACATTATCTCCTTGCATCAAGACATATCCTAGAACTGAGTGAGATGCATCGCTATAAACCGTGAATTCTTTTCTCGATTCTGATTGGATAAGAACTGGGGCATGAGTCAAGGCTTGCTTAAGTTGTTCGAAACTTTGTTGTTGCTTCTTCGACCACACAAAAGGCTCATCTTTTCGAAAAAGCTTAGTTAAAGGCATGGCAATAGTGGAGAATCCCTTAACAAATCTTCTATAGTATCTGACTAAACCGAGAAAGCTTAAGACTTCACTCACATTCCTTGGAGGTCTTTAGTCAACAATGGACTTAACTTTCTTCGGGTCTACCTTAATTCCTTGTGCCGAGATGACATGGCCAAGAAACGACACTTCTGATAGCCAGAATTTGCACTTGAAAATTTTAGCAAACAACTGCCGTTCTTAGAGAGTTTGCAAGATGATTCGGAGGTGTTCGACATGTTCCTCCTTGTTACGAGAGTAGACCAAGATGTCATATATAAACACAACTATGAATTTATCGAGATAAAGCTTGAATACTCTGTTCATGAGATCCATGAATGCGGCCGGGGCATTGGTTAGCCCGAATGGCATTACTAGAAATCCGTAGTGGCTGTATCTAGTTCTAAAGGCTGTTTTGGGCACATCATCATCCTTCACTTTCATCTGATAATAACCCGATCGAATGTCGATCTTGGAAAACACGGCAGCATGTTTGAGTTTATTGAAAAAGTCCTCAATCCTTGGCAACATATATTTATTCTTGATAGTTACTTTGTTCAATTGCCGGTAATCAATACAAAGCCTCATTGTCCCGTCTTTTTTCTTCACGAACAAGACATGATCACCACAGGGAGATGTACTGGGTCGAATGAATCCCTTGTCTTCGAGTTCTTGAATTTGTTTATTGAGTTCTTCCAACTCGACTGGTGCCATACGATAGGATGTAATAGACATCGGGTTTGTTCCAGGCTAAACTTCAATCCTAAATTCCACTTCTCTAGTCGGAGGGAGACCAGGGAGTTCCTCAAGGAAAACATCAATGAATTAAGAAACAATTGGCATTTCCGGTAAATCGAATTCAATTTGATCTTGTAAGACCATAGAAGCAAAAATAGAGGTAGGCTTTTTATTGATTAGGAGTATAGACTTTTGAATACCCTCTTGACTAGATAACATGCTTTTTGAATGGTTTAGGTTCTAAGCTGATTTTGTTGCGTGTAAAAGTGTCTATCGCAATTTGTAGTGCAAGTGTACACGACGCAAGTAGTAAAGTGATACGAAGTATCGGATATCGTCTCCACAGGGATTGGGCTAATAGCTTCACCTTGAATCACTGCACGAAAGTAAATAAAATAATTGAGAAAGTTGTCACGAAAATAATAAAAAGAACGTAAATAAAAGAGTAGAGAAATCAAGATAGAGAGAATGGGCTGGTATTGAATTGCTCAGTAGTGCAAATATTGCTAAGTCAAGGAAATCCAGTTCTGTCGTCGTCCCCGTCGCGACAGCACCTGTCGCGGCAGCAGTCCGTTGCTTGTCGCGGCAACGAACACTCAACTCAGTACTTCAAGTTTGGCAAGAATCCCTACTGTGCCTTGGCCTATCCCTAGGTCCAAGTCTGTCGATGATCACGTCTTTGATGATACCTCCCGGCGTGAATCGAAGGATGAACACCGATATGGATGAATTCTTCTTTAGCCACTTAACCTCGTCCTATCCCTAGGTCCGAGATAGTTCAACTATAAACTAGAGAACTTGCACTTATTCCTTTCGTATACTTAACTCGCCCGATGCTAAGTAAATAGATAACCTCACAATGCTCTCCCGATACTCTTGCAAGATGTTAATAACCAGAATAAGAGAACTTGAAGTTTATTTTATTGAACTGAAAATTCCTAAAACAAAAGCAACCCTTGCAACTACTTTACAAATCAACCCGTGGCCCTAAGGGGAATTTAGAACATGTTGAGAGGAAGGAAACAACTAGGGTTTTGGGAAGAAGGCTAGAGAATCGGTTGTGTCCTCCCTAGGTCGAAATACATGCCCTTAAATAGGCTTTGGGTCCAAGTTTTCTAAAATAGCAAGAATACAACTTTAAATTAAAGTACAACTCTAATAAAGACTAAATCTTCATAGAATCTATCTTTAAGCCGCCATCTTTCTTGCTTGGGATTTTCTCTCCTTGAACTTTGGGCTGGACATTCCTTTCGATCTGGGGCTTGGAAAAATAGGGTGGTTTCACACGACAGACGGGCTGAATTTTCTTTATCTGTCGAGGTCCACTTTGCTTCTTCTCCTCAAAACTGCTGTCGTCCTCTACTGTCACGGCGGCAACCACGCCAGCATCGTCCTCCTTGACTGCTTGTCCAGTTCCAGCTCTTCTGCTTCACTACCCAGCGTCTGCCTCTTCTGTCTGCTACAATAGCAACCTACAAATACAGCCAATTTCAGTAGATACTGTGCCTTTTAATATATTTGTGATGTTTTGCTGTAAACTGACCTAAATACAATAAATAATGCTTGAATGTAGCAGAAATATGGGTTAAATAGGGTGTAAATAATAGAACTTTTACGCACTCAACACACTCCCAAACTCAAGTTTTTGCTTGTCCTCAAGCAACTAAGACCTAAAAGAAAAATAAAATATTTTTGTTTTGGCTCAAAACAGTGAACTTTCCCTTACCCGTCGTTCGTTCCCTGTGACGGCATCAACCTGTTGGATAATCTAGGATCTGTCCAGAGTCTCACTATAGTCCTCGTGCAGTGTGTGCATGCTTGTGAACAGTTATATGCCAAGACTCTCTTAGTTTCACTAGAATATTTCAGCCCTTAACTCGAATTTTTATGCCAAAGTTTATCTTTTGAAGGCATGTTTCATGCTCTTTTGATTTTTTATTTTGACTCGATTTCATTTTTTTAAGCTAAAGTTTCACTAGAGCCAGTTTTAGGCACCTCTAGCTAACTTCCTAGAGCCAGTTTCGGGCACCTCTAGGGCTGTTGAGTCTCTTTTGCTAAACTTCTTTCCTAGAGCCAGTGTTAGGCACCTCTAGGGGCTATTCAAGTGCTAAGCTTCCTATTCTAGTTGGCTAAAAGAGTTCTAAGCAGTATAACAGTCACAAATGTGTTTAAGTTTTCAGAATTATAGAAAGGCTCTAAACTTCTCCTAAAAACTATCTGAAGGCACAGCCACGACAGAGCTGTCACGGCAGGTAAGTTCAGTTCACAGACTTAGCCAATTTTTTTTTCATATTTTCATCATTTTTTTTTCAAAAATAAACTAAGTAAAAGACACAAATTTTAACAACTAAGATGGACTCCATTAATGTAGGGTTGCCACCCCCAAACTCGAGGGTTGCATTGCCCTCAATGCAAATGACAAATCATGATGTGATCTTGACCAGCACCAATTTTCTTCATGACGTGCTCACATCTTTGACAAACTATCAAGCTCAATCGAAGGGAGTTTTACCTTACTTCATCCTCTATTTGCTCATTTATGCATTATGTCTTATCATATGATATAATTTATTTGCATGAATTTGCATGAGCAATTCATAGTGGCATAACATCCATTTGCATTAATAAACATGATGCCCATTAAAGGCATGCATTTTCATTTAAAGCATTTAGTTCATTAATACATGTAGTTCATTCAATAAAGCTAGTTCATTCAATAAAGCTAGTTCCTTTAATTTTTTTTGCATGACATATTTAATTATCTTTTCAATTTAGCATGAACATTTGCTTGTTTTGTGTCTAGGTGCATGAAGGGAAACGAACAGTCACAATAAATGCAAGAATTTCAGTCAGAATGTTTTCAACTTCTGGATGCGATAAAGACATGTTAGGGTCTTGAGATCACTTGGAAATTATTCCTCTATCTCTTAGCTTTCCAACGCATTTTGAATCACCTCAATCTGATATCGGGAGCTTGAGATATGATCGATTTACTGAAGACAATGCAGGCTGGAATTTTCATTACGGGAATTTTGTACAAGGATGATTTGGATGAGTTTGAGCCAAGGAAGAGTCCTTTCATCTTCATCCATGAGACATGCAATTGAAGGCTATCTTAATGCTCATATTCAAACCAATTCAAGGCTGAATTCTTATCATCTTTTCAAGGCTGTTCATATTCCACCCAGAACAATGCATTCAAATCTTATTAATTCACCTTTTTAAGGCTGAATTCATCACCTTTGGATGTTGTTCACGTTCTAGCAAGGTGACATGCATTGAAGGCTGAATTATTTCACTTAATACTACAATTTAGTGATATAAATCAGTATAGAATGGGAAGAGACACTCCAAAGTGGACAACAAGATCATTACAACTATTCAAGGCCTCCATTCAAGTCATTTTATCTCCTAATCAAGCAAAGCAAGGTAGCCCAAGAGTCACTCCTCCTTTTGGACGAAATTGAGGCCACATTCATCTTAAAAAATATCTAGATTCATCACCATTTAATCTAGAATATTCAGCCAAAGCTTGGAGATAAGAAAGACAAAGCATTCAAGAGCATTACAATGCATTCAAGTGCATGACAAAGCATTCAAGTGCATTTGTTTTCATCTTTTGTAAACCTTTTCATATGCTGCCCAAAATACTATAAATAGGTAGCTTAGGTTCATTGTAAAGATAGATTTTGATTTTATAAAAACTCCTTTGAAAGGTTGCTTTCATTTTAGTTCTTGCGAGAACTCTATCGGCTTCAAGTTGTGCTTGTAGTCTTCATCCATTCCACTTGTTTATAACGTTGGTTCCTAGCTCATTTATAGCTAGTGGGACTCGTTCCATACTCCTACCACTTCGATTCCATACTTTTATATTGTTGGTTCCTAGCTTTCTATAGCTAACGGGTCACAATCCGTCATCCTTACATATCTATATAGTCTACGCCACCTTCACCACCTTCACCATCTTCACCATCAATTTTCCTTTCATTCATTTTACCCCAAATCCATCACTCTTCCATAACCATCAAACAACATCTACAATCCCTTATTCCACCCTTCATTTATCATTATTATCATATTTATCCTTCTTACATCTTTATTTTGCAATTTCAGAGTTCAAGCTTTCGGGAATTAAGTTCTTACTAGAATCACGATCGGGCAACTTCGTATATGACTCGAAATCCATAACCGAGATCATATCAAATCAAAACAAGATAAGGCAGTACATCACAAAATATATAGCAGGCAACAATAATAAGATAAGAAACTTAAATTTTAATCGATGTCTTCGCTGCAGCTGCTGAGTCTGATCTGGCGGCGGGCTCTAGCTTTCGGAGCTGGCTGGGGCACGGGGGAGGCAGATGTGTTCTTTGCTTTGGCCTCCCGTGGTGGCTAGATCCTGGTAGGGGAGATGTGAGGAGGTTGCTCCAGAACCTGGACTTCAGAGCTGCTGCTGCTGCTCTCGCCGCTGCTGCTGTCACCACCGCTGCTGCTGGCTTTTGGCATGTTATTTTTGTCTGCCATCTGCTTCTTCCTCTTTACCGATGAGAACTCTTTTGACAGATTCCTCTTGATAGAGGGTTCATTTTCACTGGCGGCTCAAACAGAGGAGGAGGAGAATCCAGCAACAAAGGCATCAAGCTCCTCCGATGCCATTCTTCGTTTCGTGCCACGGGCAGATGGCTCAGCATGGGTGCTGCCGGCGGCTGTCGGGGTAGGGGATGGCGTTGTGGTGGCGGAGGGTGTCCGTGGGGTGGCAGCAGGTGTAGGAGTGTGGGCAGGTGTAGTGACAGTAAAGAAATGTGCAAGAAAGGTGGGGAAGACAACATCAGGGAAATTTAAAGTAGTATGGATGAAGTTTACCGTAGAGGCAGCAAAATCCCTGATGAAGGTCATCAGCCCAAGCTGTCGTTCCTCAATCTTCTGAATGGCAGCTAAGATCTGGGAGGAGGAATCTGTTCGGGCGGCTGCTGCGGCAGCTGGTTCAGTTTCTGGCTGCTCTGTCGTATCTGCTGTTATGGCAGCTGGGTCGAATGACGACAGAGGAGTGGCAGCGGTCAACTCCATAAGGCTGAGAATGTTCTTTTCAGTCCAGCCTTTTCCTTGGACTCGCAAGTCAGTGACTACTTCCGGTACGCCATGGCCACGGCAGAGTGAGGTGATGAGGTACGGGAGGTAAAAGGGGCCCGTCGGTCTGTGCGCACACTCCAAATTGCTCTCTCGAATATAGCTGCCCACATTAATGGGCCGTTCATGTAAAATGGAGTGTATTAACGCTAACCTTGGCTGATCGACTGTGGTGTTGTGGGATGACGGCATGATACGCTTTTTGATGAAGACATACCATAACTTTGCCTCCGGCAGCAGCTAGGTCCACTTTACTGTCTGTGGATTTTTCCGGCTGGTATTCCATTGAGTCCCCTCATTTGTCAGTTCTGCCATGACATCGTCATAGGCATCAGGGTCTAATGTGTTGAGGAACTGCTGGTGAGCGTCGTCATTGTTGCCAATGTAGAAACCATACAATGTATTAATGTACTCAGCTTCAAACGACACGTCTTTCCCTCGAACAATCACCGCTGTCGCCGTCCTGCTGCCGATGGCATCATAAAATTCTCGAACCAACGTCACGTTCATTTCCTCCGGCTGCTCCGCAAAAGTCTGCCACTGTAGAGCTCGAACCTTCCGGGCTATGAATGGCTTGAGGCCCAGATTTTCCTCCTTCGATGTATAGATAAAGCCTCTCTCTTCCCACATGTCTCTAAAAGCGAAGGAGCTTGGGGTGGTTGCTGTCGGTGTGGAACTGGAAGCAGCATTCCGACGGGTTTTCCTAGAAGACATTTTTGCAAGGGTTGTGGAAATAAAACTGAAAGCAAATAAAAATCTAAAGAGAGAGCAAGTAAGAAAAGCAGAAGTGAGTGAAAATGTAAAATGAAACGGGGTTATATAGAGAAGGATTTGCTGCTCGTTGAAGCTGTAACGGCAGGCACGAATAATGGGGCCAGTTGTTATGCGTTAGCGTGTCTGACGCGTCTGTCACGCGTTTCTGTGTCTATTACGCGTTTGTGACGTGTTTCCACGTCTGTCGTGACAGCATGATGACAACCTGTATTTTCCGCGTCTGTCGCGGCAGCTGTAACGACAGGCTCAAAAATTTGGGCTTTGTTGGGCTGGTGGATGGGGGTGGGCTGAGTTCACTTCTCCTGTTCTTCTTGACTCCTTTATTTCCTAAAAACGATAAAAACATTATTCAAATAAAATAAATCTTATTTCCTAATAATATATAATAATAAAACTTAAAGAAAAAATTAAAAATTAGGTTAAATTAGGGATGCCAGGTAGGGCATCTCCTAAGGTAACCATTTCCTGTATTCCTGGGGCTTCAGTCCCCTAATAGTGCTTCAAGCGCTGCCCGTTGACTTTGAATTGGTGCCCGTCTTTTAATGATCAGATTGTGATGGCACCATGGGGAAAAACCTGTACGACTTGGAATGGGCCAGACCATCTAGATTTCAGCTTCCCTGGGAAGAGTTTCAGTCTAGAATTGAACAACAATACAAGCTGCCCTGGGCAGAACTGTCGTGGCAGCAACTTCTTGTCATGCCACTTCTTAGTTTTATCTTTGTATATTCTTGCATTGTCATAGGCCATTGTCCGGATTTCTTCAATTTCGTTCAGATCAAATAGCCTTTTCTGCCCTTCCTTGTCCAAGTCCATATTCACTGTCTTGATTGCCCAGTATGCTATGTGCTCTATCTCGACAGGTAGATGACATGTTTTCCCATAAATCAATCGGTATGGAGACATTCCCAATGGAGTTTTAAAAGCTGTCCAATAAGCCCATAATGCATCATTAAGGAGTAAAGACCAATCTTTCCTAGATGGCTTGACCATCTTCTCAAGAATGTTCTTAACTTCCCTATTGGATATTTCAGCTTGTCCATTGGTCTGTGGGTGATATGCTGTCGCGATCCGATGTTTGACACCATACTTCTTCAAGGCAGCATCAATAACCCTGTTGTCGAAATGTCTCCCTTCATCACTGATAATCGCTTTAGGGATGCCAAACCTAGAAAAGATATTTTTGTGCAAAAACCTTTGGACTGTTTTGGCATCATTCTTTTGAGTGGCGATAGCTTCAACCCACTTAGAGACATAATCTACTGCCAGGAGGATGTATAGATTCCCACATGAAGATGGAAAAGGTCCCATAAAATCAATCCCCCAAACGTCGAAGATCTCGACTTCAAGAATATTCTGCAGCGGCATCTCGTGTCTCCTTGAGATGTTTCCTGTCCGTTGACACTTGTCACAACTCTTGTAGAAGATTTGTGCATCTTTATACAATGATGGCCAGTAAAATCCTGACTGCAGCACCTTGGCAGCAGTTTTGTTGCCGCCTAAGTGACCTTCATACTGTGAAGCATGACAGTGATGAAGTATGTCCTCTTGCTCTTCCTGTGGTACACATCTCCTTATAACCTGATCTGCACATATTTTGAAAAGAAGAGGTTCGTCCCAATAATAATGCTTAACATCATTTTGGAACCTCTTCCTGGCTTGATAATTAAGGTCAAAAGGAATTATTCCGCTAACTAAGAAATTAACGAAATCAGCATACCAAGGGAGTTCAGAAGACTTACTTGCCGCCATGACTGTCGCGGTAGTGACTGCGGCAGCAAAGAGCTGCTCATCTGGGAAGGTCTCCAGTATGTTTGTCTCATCTGTTGGTAGACTCTGTCCCTTCTCCAATCTCGACAAGTGATCTGCCACTTGATTTTCTGTCCCCTTTTTGTCCTTGATTTCAAGGTCGAATTCTTGCAATAGCAGGATCCACCGTATCAATCGAGGCTTAGCATCTTTTTTTGCGAACAGATACTTCAAGGCAGAATGGTCTGTGTGCACTATGACCTTCGTTCCAAGTATGTAAGAACGAAACTTGTCAATGGAGAATACCACAGCTAATAACTCCTTTTCTGTGGTGGTGTAGTTTACTTGGGCATCGTTCAGTGTCTTGCTGGCATAGTATATGACATGAAATAATTTGTCTCTCCGCTGCCCAAGTGCTGCCCCGACAGCATAGTCACTAGCATCACACATGATCTCAAATGGTTGTGTCCAGTCTGGTGGCTGTACTATTGGGGCTGTTACCAGTTTTTCCTTCAGAATCTTGAATGCTTCAGTACATTCTTCATTAAAGTCGAAAGGTCGGTTCTGCTCCAGAAGATGGCATATGGGCTTGGTGATTTTTGAGAAATTCGCAATGAATCTTCGATAAAAACCAGCATGTCCCAAGAAACTTCTAATACCCTTGACTGTGGTTGGCGGCGGCAGCTTTTCGATCACTTCTATCCTGGCCCTATCGACTTCTATCCCACGACAGCTAATCTTATGGCCAAGGACTATCCCTTCGTCCACCATGAAGTGGCATTTTTCCCAATTAAAGACTAGGTTTGCTTTTTCACATCTTTCAAGTACCTTTTGTAAATTGCCTAGGCAGCTTTCAAAATCGTCCCTAAAGACTGAAAAATCATCCATAAAAATTTCAAGGAAGTCCTCCACCATATCGGAGAATATGACCATCATGCACCTTTGGAAGGTGGCGGGTGCATTGCATAATCCAAAAGGCATCCTCCTAAAAGCGTACGTTCCGTAGGGGCATGTGAAGGTCATCTTTTCTTGGTCTTTCGGTGCTATAGCTATTTGATTGTACCCTGAATAACCATCAAGAAAATAATAGTAAGGTTTACCCGCTAATCTATCAAGCATTTGATCAATAAAGGGTAAAGGAAAGTGGTCCTTTCGGGTAGCTTTGTTAAGCTTCCGATAGTCCATACAAACCCTCCAACCGGTCACGGTCCTGGTTGGGATTAACTCATTGTTTTCGTTGGTTACCACGGTCATTCCTCCTTTCTTGGGAACACATTGCACCGGGCTCACCCATTTGCTGTCCGAGATGGCGTAAATTATACCAGCATCTAACCATTTGATTATCTCTTTACGCACCACCTCTTTCATCGCATGGTTTAGCCGCCTTTGGGCATCTATAGTCAGCTTATGATCATCCTCTAAAAGGATTATATGCATACATAATGCCGGACTAATGCCTTGAATATCAGCTATCGTCCATCCAATTGCCTTTTTGTGCTGCTACAGCATCCCTATTAACTGTTGTTCCTATTCCTGCATCAACTTGGAAGAGATGATTACGGGCAACGTATCATTTGAACCAAGAAAAGCATACTTTAGCCGCCCTAGTAGGGGCTTCAGTTCTAAAACAGGGGGCTCAACAGTTGAAGGCTTTTGGATTGCATGGTTATCCGAAGTATAATTTAAAGGTTCAAATAACTTACCTGGACGATCGCCTATCCAGTTTACCTCCTTCTGATCTTCAGTGTCAGATGTATCGGATTCCGAGGAGTGGTTGTCGTCGGTGCTGTCGTGACAGTCCTGTAAGTGGCTGCCGAGGCAGTGACCAATTTTGATGTCGTGACAGCCCGACCTGATGCAGGGTTGATCAAGGGTAACTTCAGTGATAACCTTGCATTCCTCTTCTGCATCAACATGCTTCATAGCTTGGAGAACATTCAACTTTATTTCTTGATCGTTCACTCGCATGGTGAGTTCTCCTTTTTCCACATCAATCAGTGATCTTCCCGTGGCTAAGAAGGGTCGCCCCAGGATGATTGGTGCGTTTTCATCTGCTTCACAATCTAAAACAAGAAAGTCAGCAGGAAAAGTAAATTTATTCACTCTTACCAGAATATCTTCGATTTTCCTTCAGGATGAACGTAAGAGCGGTCTGCCAGCTGCAGAATTACTGTCGTGGGCCGAGCTTTTCCAATACCTAATTTCTGAAAGACAGATTTTGGCATTAAATTAATACTAGCACCAAGATCACAAAGTGCCTTACCCACATATTTATCTCCGATTACACAAGGTATGATGAAGCTCCCCGGATCCTTCTTTTTCTGGGGTGGCTGCCTATGAAGAATACTCATGCATCCTTCTGTCATCTTAACCGTTTCAAATTCCCCAAGTTTAGATTTCTTTGACATGACGTCTTTGAGAAATTTGGCGTAACCAGGCATCTCCCTCGCGGCATCTAACAGCGGAATGTTAATATGAACCTGCTTAAAAATATCATAAATCTTTTTGAGCTGAGATTCTTGCTTCACTTGCTGTAACCGTTGAGGAAAAGGAGGTGGGGGACGATAATCAGCAATACGTCCTTCCTACTGCATACGAATCTGAGGAGGTTTGGGTTCATCATTTTTCTCCTTTGTCGCTTCTGCTATCGTAACAGGTTTGTCGGCAGCAGACTGTTTGTTACCTGTCGGGGCAGTTTCCTCGGAAGGTCTGTCCAAGGGTGGTTTTTTCACTATTTCAGCTTCCTTCTCTGGCCCTGGTAGTTTCTTCCCACTCCTAGTAGTAATGGCTTTACACTGCTCATGTGTGGGCTGCCTAGCATTTTCAGTATTACTAGGAAATCCTCCAGTCTGCCTTGGCTTGATATGCTGGGACACCTGACCCATTTGTGTCTCCAAAGATTTCAGAGTAGCTTCATGATTCGTCATTCGCATCTCTGTTTTATCCATGAATGTCTCTGTCTTCTTAACAAACTGATTCATGTTCTCAATATAAGTACCTGTTTGAGACATAAAAGTAGCCAGAGTCTGTTCTAGTATACTGTTTGTGGTGGCTGGTGGCTGTTGCTGCTGCTGCTGCGACTGCAGTTGCTATCGAGTCAGCAATCTGGGTCCTCCCTGATTCTGATTATTGTGTGCTTGAGGATTCAGGGCATTATTGGGATTACTCCAAAAAAACTTGGGATCCTTTCTCCAGCTGGGATTGTAGTTGTTGGAGTTGTAATTCTGATTATAGTTTCCAACATACTTCCCTTCTTCTAGCTGTATAGGACACTCATCCGAACTATGATTTCCCTCACAAATTTCACATACCTCCTCAACAGCAAATCCATGTTGTGCGTCATCGTTCAAGAGCTTTTTCATTGCCTTAGTAAGGTATGCCACCTGTGATTTCATCGTGTTGTCGGCCTCATAATCCTTGACAGCTAGAACTCGTTTACCCCCTCTTCTTGCTGTCGGAAACTGCTCTTCATTCTTAGCCAAATTTTTCAATACTTGCATTGCCTCGTCCGGGTCTTTGTCCAATAGTAATCCGTTTGCTGCTGAATCAATTCGAATACGAGTTTGTAAGTTGGAAGCATTATAAAACTTAGTTACCTGGTTCCAGACGGGGAATCCATGCATTGGGCAGTTCCGTAGAAGAGTGGTAAATCTGTCCCAGGCCTCGTGCATCGGCTCATCATCTTCCTATTGAAAAGTAGCAATTTCGTTACGTAATCGCTCAGATAAATGTGAAGGATTAAAACGAGATAAAAATTCGTGAGACAAATCTGCCCAAGTTCTAATTGAACCCGACGTAAGTTTATTCCACCAAGTCTTTGCTCTGTCCCTCAATGAATGGGGAAATAACCGAAGCCTCAGTATCTCCGGATTAACTCCTGGCAGTCTAAACGAACCACAGATTTCCTGGAACGTTTTTAGATGCTCCCTAGCATCCTCTATAACAGCACCACTAAATTGACCGGCATTGTTGATCAAGCTAAACATAACAGGTTTCAGCTCGAAGTTGTCAACATCAATATCCGGCAGCGTGGTTTCCAGTTCTACATGGTCATTCAACATGTAGTCACGACAGGACCGTCGTCCGGCAGCGGCAGCAGGGTTGCCGACAGGCGGTATAACCTCTCTATCTCAAACAGGAGGGTCGTTTCCTTGGTGGGCCATTGTCTCTAACTGTTCCTCAAGGTACTCGTTCCTGGCTAGTATGTGACGAAGTCGGTTCTTGAGATTGAATGAACGTTCGATTTCCGGATCTAATGGATACTCAGGATCTTTTCCTCGTCTCGATCTGCACATAAACAAGAAACCTCGTGAAAAGCAAGAGTTGAATCAACTAAAGAAAAATAGAAAAATAAAAACAAAAACAAAAACGAAAGTGCAGTAAAAGAAAAGGTAGAGTTATGTTGCCAATCCCCGGCAACGGCGCCAAAAATTTGTTGCGTGTAAAAGTGTCTATCGCAATTTGTAGTGCAAGTGTACACGACGCAAGTAGTAAAGTGATACGAAGTATCGGATATCGTCTCCACAGGGATTGGGCTAATAGCTTCACCTTGAATCACTGCACGAAAGTAAATAAAATAATTGAGAAAGTTATCACGAAAATAATAAAAAGAACGTAAATAAAAGAGTAGAGAAATCAAGATAGAGAGAATGGGCTGGTATTGAATTGCTCAGTAGTACAGGTATTGCTAAGTCTAGGAAATCCAGTTCTGTCGTCGTCCCCGTCGCGGCAGTAGTCCGTTGCTTGTTGCGGCAGCGGACACTCAACTCAGTACTTCAAGTTTGGCAAGAATCCCTGCTGTGCCTTGGCCTATCCATAGGTCCAAGTCTGTCGATGATCACGTCTTTGATGACACCTCCCGGCGTGAATCGAAGGATGAACACCGATGTGGATGAATTCTTCTTTAGCCGCTTAACCTCGTCCTATCCCTAGGTCCGAGATAGTTCAACTATAAACTAAAGAACTCGCACTTATTCCTTTCGGATACTTAACTCTCTCGATGCTAAGTAAATAGATAACCTCACAACGCTCTCCCGATACTCTTGCAAGGTGTTAATAACCAGAATAAGAGAACTTGAAGTTTATTTTATTGAACTGAAAATTCCTAAAACAAAAGCAACCCTTGCAACTACTTTACAAATCAACACGTGGCCCTAAGGGGAATTTAGAACATGTTGAGAGGAAGGAAACGACTAGGGTTTTGGGAAGAAGGCTAGAGAATCGGTTGTGTCCTCCCTAGGTCGAAATACATGCCCTTAAATAGGCTTTGGGTCCAAGTTTTCTAAAATAGCAAGAATACAACTTTAAATTAAAGTACAACTCTAATAAAGACTAAATCTTCATAGAATCTATCTTTAAGCCGCCATCTTTCTTGCTTGGGATTTTCTCTCCTTGAACTTTGGGCTTGACATGCCTTTCGATCTGGGGCTTGGAAAAATATGGTGGTTTCACACGATAGACGGGCTGAATTTTCTTTATCTGTCGAGGTCCACTTTGCTTCTTCTCCTCAAAACTGCTATCGTCCTCTGCTGTCACGGCGGCAACCACGACAACATCGTCCTCCTTGACTGCTCGTCCAGTTCCAGCTCTTCTGCTTCACTGCCCAGCGCCTGCCTCTTCTGTCTGCTACAGTAGCAACCTACAAAAACAACCAATTTCAGTAGATACTGTGCCTTTTAATATATTTGTGATGTTTTGCTGTAAACTGACCTAAATACAATAAATAATGCTTGAATGTAGCAGAAATATGGGTTAAATAGGGTGTAAATAATAGAACTTTTACGCACTCAACAGATTTCATTGATCGAATGTTTAAATGGTGAAGTTACATATGAAATGAACCTATTGGTAAAATGTTACTTAACAAGTGTAATGGTTGGAATTGAACTATAAGGTGTTTTAAATCCTAGTCCCCTATTCGAAAGATGCATGATTGTATAGACACTACAAGTATTCAAGACTAGTAATCTAATAAGAATGAACTAAGAGTCTTGCATGTATGTAAATTAAATGCTTGAAGAATTTCTTTTCTAGGAAGGAAGTAATTCGAATAGCTCTAAGGACCTAAGTGGCTAGTTGATTTGAATGGAAATAATTTGGGTCCTAATTACATGTAGTGTTCGTATGGTTTATTAAGTATAAGTGGTAATCTGAATCGTTTATAATGGTAACTTGATCACTAAGAAAGATATGAAAAAGGTTTAAATTTACCCAAAAATTTACATGTCTTTGTTTTTTTAGTTGCTAACACTCCTAGCTCCTACACTAGGATAGAGGTGTTACAAATTATGTGAAAAAAAATTGGACTTGTTTAAAGATTTCAAAAACAATTCAAAAGTCCTCAAAACATGAAAAATATGTTTAAAATGTTTTGACTTTTCACCTATATCAAATATACATTTAAAAGTCAATAACTAGCCAAAATTGGTTTTTTAAGTGAAAGTTTCGAAACTTTCCCTATAAGGTTTCGAAACCTTTTGGACAGAATGTCCTGTAATTGAAACCATAGCAAAGGTTTCGAAACCTTTATAAAATTTACGAAACCATGGCTCTATAATGACTATATTTTTCAAATCCTCCTCAAGGTTTTGAAACCTCTAGTAAAGGTTTAGAAACCTCTGTGCAGGTGGGAATTTAAAGGTCGACTTTATGACTTTCCAACGGCTCCAAAACATTCCCAACGACTAGAATATCATTCCATACCATTAAAGCAAGCTTGGGATACTAGAGAATGGTTAGAGAACACATCCAAGCAAGATGATAAAGAGAATTTGAGTCTAAATAATATTTCTTCATTTCTCTTGTACATAGTTTAAGAGAGTGCTTAGATTGTAAATTTTTCACTCTTTCTTGTGAGCTTAAATTGTGTAAACACCCACCTTGTGAGGTATTTAGTTTACCAAATAAATATTTTGTAAAAGGAGAGGTTCTAGTTTAGCCTTAGTGAAAAACTAGAGTGGTTCTATCTTAGCCATTAAAAGATAGGGTTGTATGGGTTACCTCCTTAGCCTAGAAAAGGGAAATAATTCATAGTGAATTGGATGTTGACTCGGTTGGGCAGTCGAACCACTCTAAAATCATCGTGCAAATTGTTCATCTTTATATCGGTTTTAGCCAATTCAACTAAGGATCAAAAACAACCCTCTTGACAGATTTCGGTGGTTGATTTGAGAGTGCTAAAAGCCTAACATTCTTGCATGGCCAATATCCAAAAATCATCTTTTAATTCTCCTTTGATATTTTTAGGCTCAATGCATGAAATGAATGCAAAATTATTCATTAATGGCTAAAGGGTCAAATTTGCCCCTGTAGTAATCCGAAATCAGCAATGTTGCCCCTAATTTTTTTTCTCCGTAATTTTGCCCTCAAAGTCAGTCAATTGTAGCAATGTTTCCCTTTGACCGATTTTGACCGTTAAATGCTGACGTGGCAGTTAACGGTGCTGACGGAGCAATTTTACCCTCAAAGTCGTTCATGCAATTTTTCCCTTGAAGTGAGAACTCTCACAAAAAATCAAAATATTATTCAATTTTTTAAAAAAATCTATAAACTTAATAAAAATAAATACAATATTAAAAAAAAATTATTGAAATAAACCAACGAGAAGCGTGTTAATTGAACGGTGAACGCGAACTATGCTATTCGAACGATGTTCGATTGACACACTTACCGATGATGGGTTGTTAGGAAAAAATGTACGGTGAACTCGAATCATGTGGCTCAGGTTGAATTCTGCTTTATCTTCTGGATATCCTTGTATTTATCTTCCATGCCATTTTTGCCGAACACCACTAATGTCATTTTCTGAGATCATCGTACATTTTTTCCTAACAACCCATCGTCGGTAAGTGTGTCAATCGAACGTCGTTCGAATAGAATAGTTCGCGTTCACCGTTCAATTAACACGCTTCTCGTTGGTTTATTTTCAATATTTTTTTAATATCATATTTATTTTTATTAAGTTTATAGATTTTTAAAAAAATTGAATAATATTTTGATTTTTTGTGAGAGTTCTCATTTTTCTTATTTTTAAAATTACTAGGGACTCAAAGGATATTTACATCAATTTGTTAATCGATTTTTCATATATTCTGTTTGTTAAAGTTCAACTCGAAAAAACTTAAATTATTTATTCAATTTTATTTAAAAACTAAATAAACCAAGGGTAAAAGTGTTGCAATTAATGACTTCGAGGGCAAAATTGCATGAATGACTTCGAGGGTAAAATTGCTCAGTCAGCACCGTTAACTGCCACGTCAGCATTTAACGGTCAAAATCGGTCAAAGGGGAACATTCTACAATTGACTGACTTTGAGGGCAAAATTACGGAAAAAAAAAAATTAGGGGCAACATTGCTGATTTCGGATTACTACAGGGGCAAATTTGACCCTTTAGCCTTCATTAATCTAAGAGAGGATCTAGTGGTTACCCATTTGGATGGATCACCCAAAATCTCACCATCTTTGACATATTTGAGCTCCCTTGGGCAGCTCACTTCCTTTTCCTTTAGAGTCATGTCCTTCAAAGCTTCTAGGGGTAGATTTTGTGTTTCTTCCTCTTTGCTTGGAACCTCATCCACTTTTGATGATTGTCCACCATCATTAGCTTCAATGATTCCTATATCATCATCATCACAAGAGTCCTTCCTTGAAAGGAGGTTATCATCGAAAACCACATGAATTGACTCTTCTACAACTAAAGTTCTTTTGTTAAATACTCGATAGACTTTAGAATTTAAAAAGTAAACTAAGAAAATAGATTCATCATTTTTTGCATCAAATTTACCTAGATTATCTTTTCCATTATTTAAAACAAAACACTTACATCCAAAAGGATGAAAATAGCTAATGTTAGGCTTCTTGGATTTTAAAATCTCATAAGGAGTTTTCTTTAAAAGTGGCCTAATCATTACTCGATTTATAATATAGCATGAAGTGTTTGTGGCCGATTTTTCTTCTCAACTACCCCATTTCAAGTGATTTTTGAAAATGTGATGAACTTTTCTAAAGCCTCGTCCTTAGTACTTAAGAAGCGAACCCAATTGTATCTAGAGAAATCATCAACTAAAACAAATGCATATGATTTTCCGCTCAAGCTTATAGTCCTAATTGGCCCAAAGAGATCCATATGGATCAATTGTAATACCCTAATAGTTGAAACATCATTAATAGGTTTAAATGAGGTTATTTTGTGTTTACCTTAGCACATGCATCACAAATTTTATCTAGAGAAAATTTTAATTTAGGTAAACCTCTAACTAGACTTTGGGAAACTAATTTCTCTAAAACACTCATGCTAGCATGTTCTAGTTTCCGATGCCATAACCATGCATCATGTTCATCTTTAGCTACAAAACATGCATTGAAAATATGTATGTCATCTAAATGCACCATATATATATATATATATATATATATATATATATATATTACCTATGCAATGATCTACGAGCATTATCTTATTAGTTTCAATGTTCATAATTTTGCACCCATTAACATCAAAAAGAACATTAAAACCCTTATCGCATAATTGACTAATGCTCAACAAATTATGTTTTAGACCGTTGACATACTATACATTTTCAATGAGTATGGAAGAGTGGTTACCAATGGAGCCTATTCCTTCAATATGGTCTTTGGATTTGTCACCAAAAGTTACTACTCCACCACTTTTGGGCTTTAGTTATAAGAATCTACTCTTGTCACCAGTCATGTGTCTTGAGCATCCACTATCAAGGTACCATGTGTTTTGACTTGAAGTTTTGGCCTTGTAGCAATGCTCCCCCTATAAACAAAGAGTTAAGTCTTGATTTTCGGTACCCAAATCATTTTGGGTCCATGTGTTAGCTCCCAAAAACTTAACTCCCTTAGGAATCCAAGAAGAAATACCACCAATGTTATTAGAAGTAATTAGTTCCTTAAGAACCCAAACACTCTTGATCCTCTTACCTCTAGAGGGCCTTTCGAAGCCTATTTGTTTAGGGTGATTAAAGTTTCTTTCACATATTGGGTTTTTGAATAACTTCCTTTTTCAAAGCTTGATTTCCCAATATTTCTTAGAGAAGCTTTAAGATCATTAACCTCCTTTTGGTGATGATCACTAATCTCAGAAAGAAGGCTGATTAAATTAATGTTTTCTTTTTCAAAATAATTTAAATTTTATTTTAAAGCAAAAATCTTCCCTTCAAGTTTGGAGTTGGTTTTGGATAAAGAATCGTTTTGGTTTTTCAAATCATAAATAGTTTTCTTGTTTTTCAAAATCGATTCTTTAAACTTTTCTACCAACTCGTCGTAAACCTCTTGTAACTCATCATATGCTTCTTGAAGCTCATCATATGTAAAATCAATGTTAGATGAGTTAGAGGTTACCTTAGGATCCTTCTCTAAAGCCATGAGGCAAAGGTTGACAACTTCTTGCTCCTTTTCATCGGATGATTCCTCATCACTCTAAGTAGCAACGTTGGCCTTTAACTTCTTCTTCTTCCCAAAGTTCTTCCTTTTGACTTGGGGGGAATCGATTCATATATGTCCCGGTTTATTGCACTCATAGCAAATAAGTTGATCCTTCTCTTCCTATTTGTTCTTGTTCTTGAAGTCTCATTTTCGAATGAACTTTCTACCTCTATTGGATTTGATGAATCGAGTGAACCTTTTGGCCAACATGACCATTTCCTCGTCATCCTCCTCGCTTGAATCGCTCTCTTCTTTTGAAGCTTTGAGAGCAATTCTCATCTTCTTCTTCTCTACCTCTTTCTTCTCTAATCTTTTCTCTTCTCTCTTCTCTCTTCTCTCTTCTTTTCTTCTTCTCTTTCTTTCTTCTTGATCTCATAAGTAAGGAGAGATCCCACTAATGCATCGAGCTTTAATGTCTTCAAGTCTTTAGCCTCGATGATGGCGGTTCTATTCCCATCTCATGACTCAAGAAGAGAATAGAGAAGTTTTTGGACTAGCTTGTCTTTGGAAATTATTTCACCGAACCCTTTAGACCATTGACAATGACCAAGAATCGATCGAACATTTGAGTGACGCTTTCATCGGGCTCCATTTTGAAATTCTCGTATCTTAGATTAAGGATTCAAATTTTGGTCTCCTTTACGTCATTGGTTCCCTCATAGGTGGTCTCTAGCTTGTCTCACACTTCCTTTGTGCTTGTACATGAAGACATCTTCGAGTACATGTCCAGTCCAAGAGCACAAAACAACATGTGCAAGGCTTTGTCATTGATTTAAAGCTTCTTCCGATCTTCATCGGACATCTCCACCATGGACTTTTAACGGGTCTACCTTCTTCACTTCTATTCATCGGAATTGTTGAACCATTTTCCACTACATCCTGTAGGAGGTAGTCATTAGACTTGATGAAGAGTCTCATCCTATTTTTCCAATAGAGGTAGTTATCCCCATTGAAATAGGGAGGTTTGGTGACCGATTGTGCCTCGTACAAGTTGGGGTCGGAGGTAGATGTCATGGGTTTGCTTGTGTGTTGATCAATCTTTCCAAGAATCGACTCAAGAGGGTTGTAATCCTTCTAATGAGTGTAGCTCTGATACCAATTGTTGAGATGATCAAACAATGGCAAATTAACCAAGAGAGGGTGAATTGGATATTTAAAATGATAGGGAGCAAGTTGGTAAAATTAAAAATGAAGACAAGAGAATTTAGAGTGGTTCAAGCTTAGAACAAGCTCTACATCCACTACCTTATCTCCCACTAAGGATTTTCAACCAATTCACTATTGAATTCTTCCCATTTTTTAGGATTAGGAGGAAACCGTTACAAGGATCAAAGCTTTCTACCCAAAGCTTGATCAAAGATCACTCTTACAAGAAAGATTGTTGGCAAATGAAAATAAACCTCACAAGGTAGAATATTTTGCCCAAATTACAAGTTCTCTCAACCCAAATTGATAAAAGATAAATAAAATTGAAAATCACTCAATTTGGTACAAAGGTTTGACTCTAATAGCTCAAGAATTGATTGGATTTTTGCTTTGTTGTTGTGCACTTGTTCAATTGTAGTTGATGTAGTTTTAATGGCTTGCTTTTATACTTCTTCATTGATTTCTAACTGTTTGGGTGGCTGGCATCATCAATAGAGCCGTTGGGTTCTCTTTTTGCCACCATAAATGCAATTCTGCAACAACCTGTATCGGAACACTCAGGCTCGTATCGATATCTGTCTCAAAATAGAAAGAGCTATTGTGTGTAATAAAGAGGACGTATCGAAACGCTCGAAGGCGTATCGAAACAAGTAGGGGCCATATCGAAACGATTATAGGTCGTATCAAAACGGTATTGCTCACAATTGAATATGTCAAAATGTGTATCGAAACACCCAAAGGGTGTATCGAAACGGGTAACAAAATTTCAAATATTTTCCGATTCCAATAATTGACAAGTAACAACTATATCATTAAATGCTCAAATTTGAAAAAGCTTAACCCTCGTATCGATACGGTGAAGGCCGCATTGAAACGTTGTTGAAAAACTAAATGCCCAGATGAAGGTTGTATCGAAACGGACGAGTACCGAAACAGAAATTTCCACTAAGCTCTTAAGTTCAAGTCGTATCGAAACACCTGGGGGAGTATCGAAACGTCTGGGCCATTTTATGAAATTTGACTTTAAAACACTAAAAATTTTACGGGGTTTAAGTTTTGACTTTAAAACATTTTAAGTCTAAAATATACTTGTCAATTGTGAGTCTTTTGAGTACTTCAAAATTTATTTACTTTGTAAATTGGTCTTTAGACTATTTTTTATATCAAAATCAAACATTAATTTTACAAAATTAATATTGAAAAAAATTAAGTATTTAGCCAAGAAAGTCAAAGACAAAGCTGATAGCAGGAGAACCTTTGTCTCATTGAAATCTAAGCCTAACAATTTAAAACCCAGGAAAACAAAGAAAAGAAGGTTAAGAAAAACTGGGTCTTAATTGTTTTGAAAGAAAACAAAAGTTTGGGACCAAAATAGCTAGGGTTTTGAGTTTATGATTTTAGAGTGTAGTGTTTAGGGGTTGGGTTTATGGGTTTAAGGTTTTTTATTTGAGGTTTTATGTTTAGGGTTAAATTATTTTTAATTAAAAATATGACCAAAATTGAAATAAAATGAAATATTAATGGTTAAATTTATTGTTATTATTCAAATTAGGAGTAAATCGTTTGAATATGCAAATGTGGAGGACTAAATGTGTTACTATACAAAATTTGTTAATAGCCACATGACTTTCTTAACGTATGTTAAGACCTCGGTGACCAAAAAAACAATTTTCTTTCTTCTTAGCATGTTTGTTCATATATCATTATAGAATCGGAATAAAGATTTATTCAATGAATGGTCGAATATGTACGGATAGAATACGATATCTGATTTTTTTAATAAAACACTAAAAAATAAGTATTATGTCCACCTAAAAACTCATATAAAAATAAAACATGAAACTAAAAAAAACAAAAAAAAACAAATCCGTTCCATGAGATTGGCGTACATCGTTAAATAACACAGAAACTTTTATGAATGTCCTTGTCTCTATTCAAACGAGACACTTTACGATGTAAAAACAGGAGTAATGAGCGAACTAGACTATCAAGCAAATTGCTCCGCTACACAATTCTAATTTTATTGGCAAACAACCACCAAAGAGAATCAAACTTCCTATGACCAACGACAAACACAAATCAGAAAACAAGCGTTGTGAATATCTAAAAAAGAATGCAAACGACCACTAAAGTAGAGAAAATCGTGTCAAACAATAAACAAACGTTAAAAAAACAAAACAAAACGTGCTACAAAGACAAAAAACGCGTCACAAGAAAAGAAATTCTCATTAAACATGATATAAAAATGTAGGAGAGTAATGAATACCGACAATCAATAACCAATAATAAAATTAATATGTCGCCAGCCAAAAAAAATCAAAAGAAATCCTACGGCGCTAGGTAAGTTTTTAAAAGAATAACTAGATCATTGTTCACTGTTATTTTCAATAGAGATTGCAATAATTACACAATATAATATCAAAGTAAACATGATCTTACGAGCACAAATTTTACTCTATTATAATAATCCCAAAATAACTTAGTTTTACTTGACTACTTCTCCTAAGAGTCCCACCTCACAAGTATCAAGTGTGCACAACAAATCTAAAACATATTCTTCCTGGAATCTTGTTCTTATTTTCCAAGTGCTTTCAAGATCAAAGCCCGAATGCAGACATTATTGAAACTAAACAAAAACATGTTATGGGGTTGAAAGAAACAAAAATATTATTCGGATGATAATTAACTAGGAGCGGTCGCAATTAAGGTTAAACCATTCTTCCTACTCATAGTCACACCAAAGGCTTCACTCATATCCAAATCTTCATTCCTCATTCCATTAGGAAGCTCCCAATCAAAATGGAAAAGCAGTTTTGCCAATGGCAGCTCAACGTTGGGAACTGCAAATGATATGCCTGGACACATCCTTCTTCCTGCAACGAATGGGATGTACTCCAAATTTGTTCCTTTGAAATCTATGGAACTGTTGAGGAATGTTACGAGCAGCCATGAGCAACATGAATTAGGTGACGATTGTGACGAGGCAAGGGAAAGGGACCCACCTATAACTAACTCCATGTCAGGGACTACTGTACGACGGGGAACACGTGAAAGGAGGCTGCCTAGAGGATTAACAGATTTCATGCTGTAATTGCATATATATAGGATTTTGCTCATCTGAGATGTTATGAAAAACCTGAAAAAAGTGTTTACGCTTCTTTATTTTGCTATTGAATACAAGTTCCTTTGAAATTTTCAGTAGAATTTATAACAAAAAGGTGCTTTCATTGATCTTGCCTGAGCGATGGTCAACAACAACGAGGTGATCAAATCTCTTCAAGACACGTCTGCGCGTCATGAGCAGTCGTTACTCCAACTTCAAGCTACGGCGTCAGACAACAAGTTAGCTCTCCAGGATGTGTTGCGCAAATTGACGGAGCTCTCGGTTCAGGTGGGGCACTCGGTGCAATCCAACCCAGCTATGGAAGGATCGAGTGACACCAGGACGAGTCGAGGTAAGGGCAAAATGAAAGACGAATCGGATGATGGCTTTCCTTTTACCCCAAAACCAGTGTCTGTGGAACTTCCCCTGTTCACCGGCGACGATCTGAAGGAGTGGATCGCAGCAGCCCAGGACTTCTTTGATTTCTATGGTACGGAGGACCATCACCAGGTCACAATGGCCTCCTTTCGAATGGATGGGATCACCTAAAAGTGGTTCCGGTGGATGCAACGACAGCGGAAACTAGCAGGATGGGACCATCTGATCGAAGCTATCCGTAAACGCTTCGCTGTTACAGAGATGGAATCGCCGGAGGGTCAGCTGACCAAACTGACACAGACGGCCACGGTGGCTGAATATCAGACGCGCTTCGAAGAATTGGTTCTGCGAACGACCAACTTGCCGGAAGTTTTCTTGACGTAGTGCTTTATTTCTGACTTACGACTCGATATTAAGAATGAGGTTCTCGCCGCCAGGGTGACGACGATGGGTGATGCCATGTCTGTCGCACGGTTTTAAGAGGCTCGGTTAAATGAGATGAAGCGGGTTTTGAGCCGTGGGGTTGGGCCTAAACCGTCTCCTCTCGCGCCTGCTGCTCCATTGGTCCCTTCAAGCCCACATCACCAACCGGGTCGTCCACCCCCTAGTGAGACAGTCCATCGAGCTCCTAACCCTATTGCCCCTCCCATGCGAAAGCTCTCTGCCGCTGAGGCTCAGGCACGCCGTGCGAAAGGCCTATGCTACTACTGTGACGCGAAATTTGTTCCGGGCCACCGCTGTAAGGACCCTCAGTTCTTTCTTCTGGATGATTCGACGTCGACTGCGCCACCCGAGGGAACCACTGAGATTGACGAGCCTGAGGAACCAGACTCCGAAGAACGGGAACATTCGTTGGTGTCGCTCAATGCATTGGCCGACTGTTATACACCAAATACTCTGAGGGTGACTGGGTTTGTTCAGGGCAGGGCCGTGCGCATTCTGATCGATGGTGGGAGTACCCACAATTTCGTACAATCCAGGGTAGCCCGTCACTTAGGACTGCAGATTGCTGCCACTTCAAATTTCTGGGTCTTGGTGGGCAATGGTGAACGGCTGAGGACTAAAGGGTGCATCAAGAATCTACCTGTGTGAGTTCAGAATACCGTTCTCACAACCAATTTTTATGTTCTTCCACTCGAGGGCACTGAAATGGTTCTAGGAGTCACGTGGTTAGCAACGCTGGGACCGGTAACTATGGACTTCTCCAAGTTAACGCTCGAATTTCGGCTCCATGAATCTACTCACCGTTGGCAAAGCGATACGGACACCGACCCTCATCCGGTGCAGCTTCACACTCTCTGTCGGTTTCAGAGACAGGTTCAGTGGCCTGTTTTTATCAGTTGCAACTGAGCGAGGGAGATGAACAGGGGCAGCAGGTAGAAAATCCTGACATGCAACGCCTACTTCAAGAGTTTGACACTGTCTTTGAACCCACAGGGCGTTTACCACCGTCACGAGCGAATGACCATGCTATTCCCTTGGATCCGTCGGCTAAACCAGTGAATGTTCGACCTTACAGATATCCCCACTTTAAAAAAGACGAGATCGAACGACAGGTCCAGCAAATGCTTGAGGATAAACTAATTCAGAAGAGCACCAGTGCTTTCTCTTCTCCAGTGATCTTAGTCAAAAAAAAGGACGGCTCGTGGCGTTTCTGCGTAGACTATCGCGCATTGAACACCATTACTGTTAAGGATAAGTTCCCGGTTCCCACGGCTGATGAATTGTTCGATGAGTTGGGCGGTTCTAAATTTTTTTTCTAAGCTGGATCTTCTGGCAGGGTACCATCAGATTTGAGTCCGGCCAGCCGATGTTCACAAGACGACGTTTCGTACTCACGATGACCACTATGAGTTTCAGGTTATGCCCTTCGGCTTGACCAACGCGCCCTCCACATTTGAAGCCACCATGAATGACTTATTCCGTCCATTTCTCCGTAAATTCGTGCTCATATTTCTTGATGATATCCTGGTTTTCAGTCAGGATTGGTGTACACATTTGGCTCATGTACAGCAGGTTTTGACAGTGCTGAGGGACAATGGATTTGTGGCCAAGAAATCTAAATGTTCATTTGGGCAGACCTCAATTGAGTACTTGGGTCACGTAGTATCCGGGGAGGGGCTCGCAGTAGACCCGAGCAAGGTCGCTACGATTCAAACTTGGCCTACTCCTACTACGGTACGCGAGGTTCGAGGATTTTTGGGGCTCGCCGGGTATTATCGGCGTTTTATCAAAGGCTTCGCTAGTCTAGCGGCACCCTTATCGGATTTAATGCGGACAGGGGAGTCGTTCGTATGGACGGAAACAGCCCAGGAAGCATTCGATGTGTTAAAGGCTCGGCTTTGCTCTGCGCCGTTACTGGCATTACCTGACTTTACTAGAGACTTTGTTGTGGAGATTGATGCCTCCGGTGTAGGAATCGGAGCAGTGTTATCTCAGGGACATCAACCCTTGGCGTTCTACAGTAAAAAATTGAGCCTGCGAATGCAAGGGGCCTCGACATATCACCGGGAAATGTTTGCGATTACGCAGGCGGTTGGGAAGTGGCGACAGTATCTATTGGGCAGGCATTTTATTATTCTGACCGATCAAAAATCCTTGTGCGACTTAACACAACAGACGATTCAAACGCCGTAACAACAGAAGTGGTTGTCCAAGCTCATTGGATTTGATTTTGAGATCCGCTATAGACCGGGAAAATCGAATGTGGTCGCGGATGCTTTATCCCGCAAGGACCAAGGTAATCTTATGGCTTTTTCTCGACCCTTGTTCCATATTTTGGATGGCATTCGACTGGCTTTATCTAAGGATGTTGAACTGCAAAATATGATGAATACTGCACTTGCTGGTGGGAGTAGTGGTTCTGAGTATACTGTACATGATGGTTTGCTGCTATACAGGGGTCGGATTGTTGTGCCCAATGAGGCCGCTCTACGCGCACTGTTGCTTCGCGAGTTTCATGGTTCTCTTGTGGGAGGGCATGCTGGAAATGCACGGACCTATAATCGAATTTCAACAAATTTTTTCTAGGAGGGTATGCGTAAGGATGTACGCTCATTTGTGGCTAAATGTGAAATATGCCAACGGAAGAAGAGCGAAAGTATTTCCCCTGCAGGTTTATTACAGCCGCTTCCCATTCCACAACAAGTTTTCGAAGATATTTCCATGGACTTCATCACCGGATTACCCAAGTCCAATGGGAAGGAGGCTGTTTTGGTCGTAGTAGATCACCTTACCAAGTACGGGCACTTCTTTGCTTTGCCTCGGTCATTCGACAGTACTTTGATTGCTCAAATCTTGATTCAGGGTGTGATAAAACTTCATGGCGTACCACGTTCTATCGTGAGTGATCGGGACAGGATTTTTCTTAGTGAATTATGGACAGAGTTAGCACAGTTACAAGGCACGAAGTTGTGCATGAGTTTCGCTTATCACCCCCAAACCGACGGCCAAACCGAGGCCCTTAATCATTGCCTAAAGATGTATCTGCGTTGTATGGCGAGTGACGATCCAGAAAAATGGGAAGGTTGTCTTGCGTGGGCGAGTATTGGTATAACACAGCTTCTCACACTTCTACGGGCATGACACCCTTCAAAGCCTTGTACGGTCGCGATCCCCCGACAATTTTAAGTTACACCGATGGTGGTACAACCAACTCCCAACTTGATCAAGCTTTGAGGGAACGTGATCTCTTGCTCCAAGAACTCAAGTAGAATATGGTCCATGCTCAGAGTAGAATGAAGTTGCATGTGGACAGGCACCAACGCGAGTTGGAATTTGCGGAGGGTGATTGGGTTTTTGTTCGCCTACAACCATATCGACAACTATCCTTACGCCTGACCAAGCAACACAAGCTTAGTCCATGTTACTTCGGCCCGTATCGTGTGCTCCAACGTGTAGGAAGTGTGGCTTACAAGTTGGATCTACCCGAGTCGTCCAAAATTCATCCAGTGATTCATGTGTCCAAGCTAAGGGCGTGCAAGGGACGACCAGAGCAGCAGATTACACCCTTACCTTTGTTGGCCGATCCTGGAGCAGAACTGGTTGCAACACCACCAACAAACCTTGAGGACAAGGTTTCGCTGCATGGAGGGGGTAATGTTACGAGCAGCCATGAGCAACATGAATTGGGTGACGATTGTGACGAGGCAAGGGAAAGGGACCCACCTATAACTAACTCCACGTCAGGGACTGCTGTACGACGGGGAACACGTGAAAGGAGGCTGCCTAGAGGATTAACAAATTTCGTGCTGTAATTGCATATATATAGGATTTTGCTCATCTGAGATGTTATGAAAAACTTGGAAAAAGTGTTTACCCTTCTTTATTTTGCTATTGAATACAAGTTCCTTTGAAATTTTCAGTAGAATTTATAACAAGGATGATAGAATATGAGTTAAAGGTAGAAGAAAAGAAAGATGTTCTTGTAAAGAAGAGGAAGATGAAAGATAGAATGATTATTATTATCTCAGTCAAAACGTAAGTATTTTACAAGAAGAGGTGGCTTCCTCTTATATACAACACAAGACTCTTCCTCAAGGAGAGATAACAAACTATAACTGCTTCAACAGAAGCTTAACAGATCCTAAACCAATCTTGATAATATCTTGGATTTACAGCTCATACACGTATATACTAACATGCTTCCTATTTCCTTCTTCTCTCTGATTTGTTGGAATCAAAACTTCACTTCCCGTCTTCAAAAAAGACATTTATACATACTTGAAGATTCACAAAACTTGAGACTGTGAAGACAGTAACCTTAGTTCATCTGCACAAAACACCTTCAATTGCTGTCTGAGATGAACAAAAAAAAGCTGAAGACAAAGGTTTTGTCAACACATCAGCAACTTGATTAGACGCATGCACATAATTGATCTGAAAAGATCCATCATTAACCTTTTCTATAACAAAACTAAGATCAAGCTCTACATGCTTTAATTTTGCATGATGTACTGGATTAGAAGAGTGTGCTATAGCACTTGTGTTATCACACTAGATAACTGGTGTGGCTGCCAAATGAATATCTAACTCAGTAAGAAGAGATTTCACCCAAATAGATTCACACATTGCATCTGCCAGACTTCGAAACTCAACTTCTGTGGTATATATAGGCATATTTAGATGCACTGCATGCATAATAACATTATTTGCTCTTTTACCATGCTTTTATTGAATATTCTATATTTGGTTAAGAAAAGATATTGTTTTAGTTTAGTTTTCATTTTCAGGTGTTGTAGCTGTGTAGAGGAAGAGAGGACAGGAAAGCAGGGAGAAAAAGGAGCTGTACTGAAGCAGTTCCAAAGTGCCGCCAAGAACGCCGCCATAGCAGTCAGCCACCTAGGCGGCAATACACCGACTCAGCCAAGATGAGCTTCGATTTATAAAGGATGATTTTATGAATCCAACAAGCCCAGCCGAGCAATTTTCTGAAGCCTGGAATGGTGTGCAGAGCAGATTAAAGATTGATAAGTAGGAGTACTTATCTTTACTTGCTGGAGAAGGCAACGTCCAAAAGGAGTCTACATTCAAGTCAAAGAAGTCAGCATTTAATGTAAATCAGCTTTAAAGACTTCAACTCGAAGGAGGACTCAAACTTAAGGCCATTGGCCCTATATATACCAATGTATTTGAGGGTATAAGGGGGAGATCACGTTTTTAAATAACCCTAGCTACCACCTAAGTCTATCATGTTCTAATTCTCCATTAGGGTTTAGGTTTTTGTATGTAAAGTAGTTGTGAGAAACGGTTGTAATAGTTTAAGTTGTTTTTTTGCAATAAAATACTCTTAGTTTGCTTAATTCATGTGCTTCACTTCCTTTAATTAGTTCTAAAAGTCCAGTTGAAGAATCCATTTGTCGGGCACGACGGTGTCAAACTCAAGAAAAAATTAAGCATGGTCTCATCATGAAGAGAAGTTGACTAATTCAGCTTAGACATAAGTTAAAATTTCAGCGGCTAAAAGGAGTAACCAAACGTTGACTGTTTGTGTTAGGTTACAATCTGGTGGTGCCAGACAAAGTTTTTAACTGATAGTGGTTATCAGCTTTAAATTTAGACATAAAAGAAACAGGTTTGGAACTGCTCTGTGCTGGAGTAGCAACAATTTGTTTGTCAGCTTAACTTGTTAACATTTTAGAGATTATACTAATCCCAAAATAACTTTGTTCTCCTTGACAACTTCTCCTAAGAGTCCTACCTCACAAATGCAATCAAAAACACTTTCTTCCTGGAACCTTATTCTTAAATTCTAAGTGCTTTCAAGATCAAAGCCTGAATGCAGACATTATTGAAACTAAACAAAAACATGTTATGTGGTTGAAATAAAAATATTATTTGGATGATAAATAACTAGGAGCGGTCGCAATTAAGGTTAAGCCATTCTTCCTACTCACAGTCGCACCAAAGGCTTCATCCATATCCAAATCTTGGTTCCTTATACCATTAGGAAGCTCCCAATCAAAATGGTAAAGCAATTTTGCAAGAGGCAGCTCAACGTTAGGAAGTGCAAATGATATGCCTGGACACATCCTTCTTCCTGCATCGAATGGGATGTACTCCATATCTGTTCCTTTGAAATCTATGGAGCTGTTGAGGAACCTTTCTGGGTAAAACTTCTCAGGCTCATTCCAGTACTTGGGGTCTCTTCCAATGGCCCATGCGTTGATTATGACTTTAGTCTTGTTGGGAACTCGGTAGCCATTGATTTCGCATTCCTCTCGGCTTTCTCTTGGAAGTAACAGAGGAAATGGAGGGTGTAGCCTCAAGGTTTCTTTGATGACTAATCCCAAGTATTTTACTTCTTTAAGACTTGCTTCATCCACATCTCCTTTTCCATGGCAGATCTGTCTTATCTCAATCTGTGCCTTTTTTAGCACCCTTGGATTTCTCACCATTTCAGACATTGCCCATTCTACGGTTGTTGATGATGTTTCACCCCCTGCACTGAAGATATCCTGCAAATTATGAACCAACATTAGTTGAGGGACCAATTTATATACTCCATTAAGTATTCAAAAGAGAGATGGAACTAACAAGAATGATTGCTTTGATTTCCTCGTCAGCCAGGGGGAATTCAAGACCATGTTGTTGTTGAATCTTTAAAAGAACAGTGACCAAGTCCTCCTTGGCTTCTTCTTCACCGGTTCTTCCACTCTCCAGTCTGCTTCTATGTTCATTTATGATGCCTTCAAGTATCCCATCACACTTGTGAAGCAGAGCCCTAGCTTTCTGCTTCAATCCACTAATAAGCTCAAGCACTCTAAAAGAAGGGTACATGTCTGCAAGTCTAAATCCAGAACCTAACTTTGTTATTTCATCCACCACTCTTAAAAACGATTCGTGTTCCTTGCACGTCATACCGAATGCTGCTCTAGATGTGATCCTATAAGTCAAGGAGAAAATCTGCTTACTGAGATTGATCGGCGAGCCTTGGTTTGAAGCTATAAGTTTCACCAGTGCTGAAACTTCCTCTTGTCTGATTGATTCAAACGACTGCACTCTTTTGGCTGTTAAAAGCTCCACAGTACAGATTTTTCGTGCTTGTCTCCAATAATTGCCGTAGGGTGCCATGGCAATGTCCCTGGAACCGTAAGTCACGATGTCTACAGCAGCCACATAAGGTCTTCCGGCAAAGACGATACCGTGTGTTATCATGACCTCTTTGGCGATCTCTGCCGATGAAACAACGACGGTGGAAAGTTCATCGAGCTGTAGGTGCATTAAGGGTCCATGTTGATTGGCCAAATCTCTCAGGATTTGATGAGGGAATGACCCGAATTTCAGCAGCTGGTGGAGGTTGCCTATAATGGGCAGTTTCCATGGCCCTGGTGGCAGCTTCATGTTTGGATCCGTGCTTGTCATTTTCTTTACTATTTTGATCACTACCAGCAAGAAGAGAAAAGAAGCAAGCACGATCACAAAGGAGGGAAATGGAAGCTCCATTGTTGTTGTTATTGAAGAGAAAATGGTTTGAAGGCGTGAATCCATTCCTCTCTTTCGGGGATTTATATAGAAAGATGAAGATTAATTGCAGCTGCCATTGGATTTTGGAAATGTTTCAGTCTCTACCAAGCTTATGAAAAAGAATATTTGTTAAAATACTGAGAAATTCTAGGGGTGCATGAGGCAGATTTATAAAAATTCTTATTTAGTTACTTATAATTTGTATAGTTATATAAATTTTTACAATCTACACAAACTTTTATTATTTTGATAAGAATTTAGATTATAAATAAGAATTTCGGTTCTACCTAAATTATTACTCAATCTTACACAAATTATTACTATTTTAATAAAAAATTATGTAGCGCCTCATTTTAGCATCACCTTAAGCTACCTCACCTTAGAATTTTTTTAAAATATTTGATATAATAGAAGCTTGAATTATAGCTAATCATATTCCGTTCTATGCCCTCAGACTAAAAAAATATTAAAAAATTTAAATTTTAAACTGTAACTCTAAATTTCACATCCTAAATCTTAAACCATACCCTCTAAAAAATACATCATGCCTCTAATTCTCACTCTAAATATATCCCTTAATTTTAAACTTTAAATCATAAACTTACTTTTTTATTTATTTTAATGTAACACCATAAAACCATAATTTGCGACAGAGAGTTTCCATCCATATTATAGCGTCTTGTGGGTCGCAAGGATCGTGTGTGTTTGTCGCGTGAAGGACGTTTGTGGCTGCAAACTTTGATGCTATCCTTATCCTTATCCTAATATTGTGGGACGGTACGCTGCTTCATTTATATATTAAATTTTAAATTTTACACGTTTTTTGAATAGTTGAATGGAGAAATAAATAGCTGAGATTAATCTCTTACTTTTTTGGGTAAACTATACTAATAACCACTAAACTATGGGGTTGATAACACGTGTCACCACCTTATTGGGGGATTTTAATCTATACAATATATCAATTTGATCCTAATTTTAATCTAATAAAAATTTATTTATTTTAATTAGGTGGTAACACGTGTCACCACCTTATTGGGGGATTTTAATTATTTTTAGTTAACTAAATTAATTAATTTTCCCCCTCCAATCAGGTGGTGACACGTGTCAATAGGAAAAATGAAAACCAAGGAACCGCCCTAAGTAAAAATCAAACATAGGACCTTAGAGGAGTAGCGCGCGAGTTTACCAATAAGCCAAGCATATACTTGTGATATATAATACTAATCTGTGAACCAATTCACTGTTAAAACCAAAAACACCCCAAGAATAGTTCATTCATAAATTACCAGCTTCTCATTTTTTTGCTTGCCAAACAGAAGATAGGGGGTGCATTATAGGCAGTATCAATGGCTTTGAAAGCTAATAAAGATGCTTCCCTCTATTATTTTACTAATCTGTAAGGCTTAACTCACCATTAATGTAAAAAGATGGATTCAATTTTTTATTTCTTGGTAGATATGGACATCGAATGCCTAACTATTAAAAGGTAATAAAATAGAGTAGGTTAACAGTGATTGTTGTTACCTTCAGCACTTCATGGAGTTTGGCCTCGAGTTTCATCTAGTTTTTTATTTTCTTTTGCTTAAGCCTGCCTTCTGTAACCATATAGATTCTTTGGGCTCGAATTTGAGATTGAACATTGCACCATGAATATAGCAAGCTTATTGTGCTTCTTCACTGTATGTTCTTGTATCAATATGTTGAATCTCCCGACATTTGTCAGCCGACGAACCCTTTTCGTGCTTGGAAAAATCGTACACTATGTTACTCAAACACAAGCATGTTTAATACCTTGTATGCCTGGAAAGGCTTCCGAATTCGAACAGCTGCAATCTGTTTCACTGTGTTTTCAAGATTGCTTTGTGAACCGTCGGTCGTTGCCGAACTCGTTCCCTCTTTAGGCTCCTCACGACCTACCCTTTTATCACCATTTAGTTTTTCATTACTCGAGTGTACCTGTATTGATGTGGCTTGAGAGTAAATTAGAGACGACCCCAAGAATTACATTACTAAATATCACCTATATTTTTTAAACTTCGGTACGAATATTAGATATAAGTATGTGTCTAACACGGTACGAATGTTATTATATATATAATATTCCAAACTAAATTACAATCGAATAAGATATATATTATAGTTAGTATTTCTTATAAAAAATACTTATTTGGCCTAGTGGTAAACTCATGCCACAACCCTTAAGGATTCCTAGGTTCAAATCCTACCAAGTGTGAGTATATTGTTTGTTTTTTCTTTCTCCAATCGTATAACACATATATTATTATTAGTATTGCAAATCTCATGTATATGCTTGGCTTAGTGGCAAAGTTGCGTGCTATACTCACCCAAGGTTCCAGGTTCAATTCCTACCAAGAGTGGTTCTTTTGTTTTCATTTTTCCTACTCCAACCAGGGTGACACGTGTCACCACCTGATTGGAGGGGGAAATTATTTAATTTAGTTAAATAAAAATAATTAAAATCTCCCAATAAGAATCAAATTGATAGATTGTATAGATAAAGGGGACCAAATTTGTAATTATACCAATTATTTTAACAGCTTCGTCAACTTTTCCGTTTTTAACGGCGGGCGGCTACATTAGAGGTGGTAAACGGGTCAATCGGTTCGGGTTCGGTTCGGGTCATTTCTGTTTCGGTTATTTCGGGTCTGATATTTTCGGTTCAGATTCGGTTTCGGTTTCGGTTCGGTTCGGTTTTAGTTCGAGTCTATTGTGTTTCGGGTCATTTCGGGTCGGTTAACTTTCGGTTCGGTTGATTTCGGTTCGGTTATTTTCGGTTCAATGAGAGATCAGTCGTTTTTAATCAAATTTTTAGGTTTGTCAGATTTTTACACCCTATATATGACTTTATAAAGTCAATATATTTGACATTTTAGTGATTTGTGCGGCTGTTCATATTTTATCTTTCTTTATTTCTATTAATCGGGTCTATTCGGTTCAGGTCTATTCGGTTCGGGTACATTCGGTTCAACTAAATTCGGTTCAGTTTCGGTTCGGTTTATTTCGGGTTTCGGATCAAATTTCGGATTAGATTTCGGGTCAATTTTGGGTTGATTTTCGGTTTCGGTTCGGGTCTAGATTCGGGTAATTCGGTTCGGGTTTCGGTTCTCGGGTCAAGTTTGCCAGGTCTAGGCTACATTGGAACCAATTAAATAGTTATGTGGTATATTTAACACAATTGAAAATATAGTGTTAAAATCGACATTAACCCCATAATTCAGTGGTCATTACTATAATTTACCAAAAAACAAATGCTCCAAACAAATGCTCCCTACTCTTGAATAAATTATAAATATCTAACTATTTATTTTATCAAAAATTTCAGACGTTAGATATATTTTACTAAAGACCATGCTTTAGATAAACAATATAAATGTATCTTATTTATTCAAAAGTATTATACATATATATAATATTATAATAACTGTTCAAATTTTCTCATTTTTGTAGGAATTTTATTTTTTCCCACTTTTAAGTGCTCAAATTATTATTTTTTGTCAAAATAAGTGCCTCAGTTAATTTTAAAGAGAGCAAAAATAATAATTTGGACACCTAAAAAAGACCCAAAAAAATTAAACACTTAAAAGTGAGATAATTTAGACACTTACTTAAATATTAAGCCATATAAATATAATGATACCTTTTTAATAAAAAAATATAATAATATTAATAAATTCAACCGCTTGTTAAAATATAGGGTAAACTATACTAATGACCACTGAACTATGAGGTTGGTGTCGATTTGAACACTATATTTTCAATTGTGTTAAATATACCACATAACTATTTAATTGGTTCCAATGTAGCCATCTGCCGTTAAAAAAACGGAAAAGTTGACGGAGTTGTTAAAATAATTGGTATAATTACAAATTTGCCCCCCTTTATCTATACAATCTATCAATTTGATCCTAATTTTAATCTAATAAAAATTTATTTATTTTAATTAGGTGGTGACACGTGTTACCGCCTTATTGGGAGATTTTAATTATTTTTATTTAACTAAATTAATTAATTTCTTCCTCCAATCAGGTGGTGACACATGTCACCCTGATTGGAGTAGGAAAAATGAAAACCAAGGAACCACCCTTGGTAGGAATTAAACCTGAGACCTTGGGGGAGTAGCGCGCGAGTTTGCCAATGAGCCAAACATATACTTGTGATATGCAATACTAATCTGTGAACCAATTCACTGTTAAAACCAAAAACACCTCAAGAATACTTAATTCATAGATTACCAGCTTCTCATTTTCTTGCTTGCCAAACAGAAGATATGAGGTGCATTATAGGCAATATTAATGGCTTTGAAAGCTAATAAAGATGCTACCCTCTATTATTTTACTAATTTGTAAGGCTTAACTCACCATTAATGTAAAAAGATGGATTCAATTTTTTATTTCTTGGTAGATATTGACATCGAATGCCTAACTATTAAAGGTAATAAAAAAGGAGTAGGTTGACAGTGATTGTTGTTACCTCTAGTACTTCATGGAGTTTGGCCTCGAGTTTTATCTAGTTTTTCATTCTTTTTTGCTTAAGCCCGCCTTCTGTAACCATACAAATTTTATGGGCTCGGATTTGAGATTAAACATTGCACCATGAATGTAGGAAGCTTATTGTGCTTCTTCACTGTATGTTCCTGTATCAATATGTTGAATCTCCCGGCATCTGTCAGTCGACGAACCCTTTTCGTGCCTGGAAAAAATTGTATACTATGTTACTCAGACACAAGCATGTTTAATACCTTGTATGCCCGGAAAGGCTTTCGAATTCGAACACCTGCAATCTGTTCCACTGTTTTTCCAGGATTGTTTTGTGAACTGTCGGTCGTTGTCGATTTCGTTCCCTCTTTAGGCTCCTCATGACCTACCCTTTCATCACCATTTGGTTTTTCATTACTCGAGTGTACCTGTATTGATGGGGCTTGATAGTAAATTGGAGACGACCCCCAAGAATTACATTACTAAATATCACCTATATTTCTCAAACTTCGGTACGAATATTAGATATAAGTATGTGTCTAACATGGTACGAATATTATTATATATATAATATTCCAAACTAAATTTCAATCGAATAAGATATATATTATAGTTAGTATATTTTATCAAAGATACTTATTTGGCCTAATGGTAAACCCATGACACAACCCTTAAGGATTCCTAGGTTCAAATCCTACCAAGTGTGAGTATATTGTTTGTTTTTTCTTTCTCCAATCGTATAACACATATATTATTATTAGTATTCCATATTACAAGTATATGCTTGTCTCAGTAGCAAACTCGCGCGCTACTCTCCCAAGGTCCCAAGTTCGATTCCTACCAATGGCGGTTTCTTGGTTTTCATTTTTCCTATTGGGGAAAATTAATTAATTTAGTTAAATAAAAATAATTAAAACCCCCCAATAAGGTGGTGACACGTGTCACAACCTAATTAAAATAAATAAAATTTTATTAGATTAAAATTAGGATCAAATTGATAGATTGTATAGGTAAAGTGGACCAAATTTGTAATTATACCAATTATTTTAACAGTCCCGTCAACTTTTCTGTTTATTTTAGCGGCAAGTGACTACATTGGAACCAATTAAATAGTGATGTGGTATATTTAACACAATTGAAAATATTGTGGTCAAATCGACACCAACCCCATAGCTCGGTGGTCATTAGTATAGTTTACCCTTTTTTTCCCAAGTGATAATCTTCACATATTCTATTGTTAATCTTATCCTTCCGTTTCACCCATCCAACGATCCAAAAAACGTGTAAAACTTAGAGAATTTTACACCATGTAATTGGATCCTATCCATATATATATAAACTTTAAGTGTATAAAGTATATTTTTATGAAAATAGGTGCCTAAAGTTTCGAACGATATAATTTTAGGTGTCCGGTCGTTTAACAAAACTCGTTACCTATTTAAAACGCGACACATGGTAAAAATATTGACTTTTTTTCAAAAAAAATTGAAAAAAACTATAAAATTTAATTTTGTAAAAAAATCCTGAAATTCTCAAAAATATTCAAATCAGTTCCTAAATCCATAAAATTAACAAAACCCCAAATCTCCAAATCCTAACCGTTGTTGTTGTCGACCCCACCCTTTCGGTTGCCAGACCCAGCCGGCCATTTCCCCCAACACACAATCATCGAAAATCGTCGAACGGTGTGCCAATCGAACGAATATTTCATATCGACGTTCAACGTTCGGTTGGCACATCGTTCATTGGTTTCTGGCGACGGCACGTTGGGAGAAATGGTCGGCTGAGTTCGGCGACCAAAAGAGTGAGGTCAGCGGCAACAGTGAAGATTTGGGGATCTAAGATTTAGGGATTTGGAGACTAATTTAGAAAGTTTTAGAATTTCAAGATTTTTTCAAAAAGTTTCAAATTATTAAAAACAAAAATTTAATTAAAAGAAATTATAAATTAAAAATGACACGTGTTAAATTTTTATTGGTTAACAGTTTTTTTAACGATAATTAACTACTATGCACCTAAAATTATAACGATTGAAACTTTAGACACCTATTTTTACAAAAAGAAAAATATTTTAGGCATCTAAAGTTAAAAAATTATACTTTAGGCACTTATTTTTCATTTAAGCCTTTATTGATTGTCTCATTTATTATATTGGTGTATTGAATATTTTTGGTATAACCATCGATAATTAGGGGTGCGCATTGTCGGGTACCTCATTAAGCGGCACGTGTCCCAGCCCATTATATCTGGGTACTTAGGATTCGGGTACCCGTAAAATTCAAGTACCCGGGTAATCGGGTACCCAGTTCCTATTTTTTTTAATTCTAAAATTAAAAAAAATCACACGTTAAACACAAAAATATTTTAAAAAAATTAAACTTAAAACTTAAAAGAATATAATACAAACATAGAAAAAAATTAGAGATTTAAACTTAATTTTAGAGTAAAAATATTAAAAAACATAAAATAAAAATATAATTTTAAATATAAAAAAATATATTAAACTTTATCGGGTCGGGTCGGGTATCCGGTAATGGGAAACTTCCGGCCCGTGTTGCAAAAGAATAGAATTTTAAACAAATTGTACAAAAAAATTAGCGAACAAAGTGTTGAGGTGATCAATCGAATCCAAATGATCAAGAGTGATGTGAATTGGCAGTTAAAAATTTGAAGGGAGCAAGTTGGAAAGATAAAAATGAAGAACACGAGATTTAGAATGGTTCAAGCTTCTAACAAGCTCTACATCCACTACATTAGCTCCCCACTAAGGATTTCAAACAATTCACTATTGAATTCGTCCCCTTTTTCTAGGCTTAAGAGGAAACCGTTACAAATCGATCAAGCTTTCTACCCAAAGCTTGATCAAGATCACACTTTAACAAAGAAGTTATGGAAAACTTAAATTGACCTCTCACAAAGGCTTATAATTTGCCCAATTACAAGTGAACTCTCCCCAAACTTGAAATAAAGAATTACAATGAAAAATCACAAGTTGGGTACAAGAGTTTGACTCTAAAACGCTCAAAGATATTGGATTTTTGCTTGAATACTTCTCACTTGATGAATGGTTGATGATGTAGCTTTCGAGTCTTGCTTTTATACCCCTAATTGATTTCTAACCGTTTGGGTAGCTGAGATAATAAATAGAGCTGTTGGATACCATTTTTCACGTAATAAATGCACTTTTGAAGCAAGGCGTACCGGTACACGAGAGCCCTATTTCGTTACTTGTAAGACAGAAACTAGTCGTTGCAAGAGTAAATGCAGGGGCGTATCGATACACGAGAAGGCGTATCAAAACGTTCTTAGTGTAAAATAGGGGTCGTATCCAAACGACTAGGCCGTATCGGTACAATTTTTGCTGGCTGGAATCTGAGGAATAAATCTTTGGAAAAATGCATCGGTACACTTCAAGGGTGTATCGAAACAGAAAACTTGTTTTTATAAAGGTGTATCGAAATGGACGTAACCGTATTGGTACGGATTAACTGAATTTTGAAGCTTTAACTGACATTTAACAGTGAAAAAAGTTAATGCAAATATTTTAAAAATCTTAAGACCGGCGTATCGGTATGCTGACAGGTCATACCGAAACTGAGTATCAATACGCCTAAGCTTTGTACCAAAACTATTAAGTATAAACCCAGGTTGAAGGTCATATCGAAACGGGCAAGCCCGTATCGCAACACTGTATCGAAACGGGGTGAGCCGTATTGAAACGATGTGTTCAATTGAAATTTCAGTAGCCAAATTTCATATTGAAACGTTATATGGCGTATCAAACATAGGTTTTACACCAAGGAAGCTTAAATTCTAAAAAAATCTGTTGAGATGATCAAACAATGGCAAATTAACCAAGAAGGGGTGAATTGGATATTTAAAATAATATGGGACAAGTTGGTAAAATTAAAAAAATGAAGACAAGACAACTTAGAGTGGTTCAAGCTTAGAACAAGCTCTACATCCACTACCTTAGCTCCCACTAAGGATTTTCAACCAATTCACTAATGAATTCTTCCCCTTTTCTAGGATTAGGAGGAAACTGTTACAAAGATCAAATCTTTCTACCGAAAGCTTGATCAAAATCACTCTTACATGAAAGATTGTTGGAAAATGAAATAAACCTCAAAAGGTAGAATATTTGGCCCAAATTACAAGTTTTTTCAACCCAAATTGATAAAAGATGAATACAATTGAAAATCACTCAATTTGGTACAAAGGTTTGACTCTAATAGCTCAAGAATGGATTGGATTTTTGCTTTGTTGATGTGCACTTTTTTAATTGTTGTTATTATAGCTTTAATGACTTGCTTTTATACCCTTTCATTGAATTCTAGCCGTTTGGGTGGTTGGCATCATCAATAGAGCCGTTGGGCTCTCTTTTTCCCACCATAAATATAGTTATGCAACAACCCGTATCGGAACACTCTGGCCCGTATCGATACATGTCTCAAAATAAAAAGAGTCGTTGTGTGTAATAAAGATGATGTATCGAAGAACTCGAAGGCGTATCGAAACAGTTAGGGGTTGTATCGAAACAATTATAGGTCGTATCGAAACAATATTGCTCACAATTGAATCTATCAAAATGTGTATCGAAACACCCAAGGGGTGTATCGAAATGAGTAACAAAATTTCAAATATTTTTAGATTCCAATAACTGGCAAGTAACGACTATATCATTAAATGCTCAGATTTGGAAAATCTTAACCCCCGTATCGATACGCTGAAGGCTGTATCAAAATGTTGTTAAAAAACTAAATGCCAGATGAAGGTTGTATCGAAACAGACGAAGCTGTATCAAAACGACTGTATCGAAACATGAACTTCCGTATCGAAACGAAAATTTCCAGTAAGCTCTTAATTTCAAGCCGTATCGAAATGCCTGGGCGATTTTGTTAAATTTGACTTTAAAACACTTAGAAAATTTTATGGGGTTTAAGTTTTGACTTTAAAACATTTTAAGTCCAAAATATACTTGTCAATTGTGAGTCTTTTGAGTACTTAAAATTTATTTACTTTGTAATTTGGTCCTTAGACTATTTGTTATATCAAAATCAAACATTAGTTTTACAATCTCCCCTTTTTTGATATAACAAAACTAATGTAAAATTTTAAGTGAACTCCCCCTAAGTTTAAGCTAGCTTTTGAATTTTTTTTGAAAAATTTAGCTTAACCCTTCTCCCCCTTTTTGTTAAATCAAAATCATAATAATTCAATGAGGAAAAAAGCAATATTAAGCAAACAACTTAAATTTCATTAAGCATAAATGCATAATAGTTCAAAGCAAATGAGAATCCAAACTTAACTACTAAAAACATAATTCAAAAAGTAAGAAAGCAAAGCATAGGTCCTAAAAGGAAATAACATAGATAGGTGCATGAAAGAGAAATCCTAAATGATTTGATATGCAATGAGATGCAAAGGGTACGGCTCGTCGTCATCTTCATCTTCATCTTCATCATTGCTCTGTCTAAATTGCCTCCACTCTCCATAAAATTCGGTAAAGGAGATGTCCATCGATGTTTGTTGAGTTTCAACCAAAGTAAGTCAATTCTCAACACCAAGAACTCGCGCCTCCAAGGAAGTGAAACGAGTGTCAATGACAGCAAAATCGAAAGTCATGGAAGTATCCAACAGAGCAATGTTGGTTTGCAAGCTAGTGAATTGCTCGGTGAGAAAAGTCATGAGAGCTTCATTGTTGGGCGGATCAACTTGAGCTTGAGAAGTCGCTTGAGGTTCGGGGGCCACAACTTGAGGAGAATTCTCAACATGAACCTATTCTCCATCAATGTAGTGAAATTTGCAACGGATAAAAGTTCTCTCATCAATAGGATCCTTGAGAGATTCTGGAAAATCAAAAGAGCAATTGATCCCCAATTTCGATAACATATAACTCAACGCGGTTCCATATGTGAATGAAGAGACAAGATCTGAGTTACAATTTTGGATAAGATACACCATCTCGGCAAACATGATTTGGCAAGGATTTGGTTGTCGTTCTTCACGAAAGCAATGAAGCCAAAAATCATCAGCTTGGCAAATGTGTGAGAACTTACCTCCGGATAGACGAAACCACCAAGAGATCATTAGGTGAAGAATACGATCATGAGCATCAAGGACCGTAATGGAGCCACCGAGAGTATGTCCTAAAGAGTTTTCATCCAAAATACTCGTATCTTCAAACCCAAAAACATTGACTAAAGCTTGAGGATCAATCTGAAACTTCTTCCCCGTTAAGTAGGATTCTATAGCAACCACTTGAGCGATCGACATTGGAAATACATCGGGCATTGGCATAAAAGAGAAGCATCATGTTGCGATACAAAATCCCGAGTATGCTCAAAATGGTTACGAAATTCCAACGCCTTAATAAATAAAGATAACGAAATTTAAAACGTTTAGAATCCAAAAAGGGCATAGAAGTAACACACTCACGTCAAATTTGATGATCTTGGAAAAGTTTGAAGTTGTCGTGGGCTTCATTGGTTCGAAGACTCTTTTGAAAAAGGAGAGTGAGGTTGGGACGATGGGTGTCTGCATTGATGTTTGAACTTCCTCCGACCTCATTAGTTCTTGACCTCTTCCTAGGACCCATATTCAAGATCTGAAAACAAACCAAGGTACAAAACACATGTAAGCATAAATCAACCAAATTCAATCCAATAGAAAATCCAATATTCAAGGTATTGATAAAAAATTTACAATATAGTTTAAAAACATATACAAATATAAAATGAATTTTTGGTAGAAAGAAATTCGGAAAATAGTGTAGAAAAATATACAATATATTTTTATATTCGAATAAAAAATCTTCTGTTTTGAAAGATTTTTTTGCAAAATCTTCAAAACCCATACTATATGTATATTTTATATACAAAAATTACTTAAAAACAATATAGAATTTGAAACGAAATTGAAAAGAAAAAGAAAATAGTTTTATACCTTGAGATGAGATTATGGATGAATGGATGGATGATAATGCACCAAATTAATTTTTTTGGTTCTGTGCTATAATTCTTGTGTAAGTGTGTGCAAGTTTTGTGAACAAATATGTGCCTAGACTCTTTTAGCAACTAGAATAGTTATGCTACTCACTTGATTTTTATGCCAAACTAATTTTTTTTCTTGGAGGCAATTCTTAGGCTCCTTTAGTTTTTTCGAATTTAGACTCAAGTTTTTCTTATTTTGTTTTTACTAGAGCATTTTTTAGGCACCTCTAGCTATCTTCCTAGAGCCAGTGTTAGGCACCTCTAGGGGTACTGAGTCTAAGTTTTTTTTCTTTTATTCTTTTTCCTAGAGCCAGTGTTAGGCACCTCTAGGGGCAACTCAAGTGGTTAAGCTTTTCTTCTCTAGTTCACTAACAGTAGTCTAGACAGCATATAAGTCACAAAAGTGTTTTTGGAGTTCAGAACTATAGCAAGGCTCTAAATATTTCCTAAAACATCCTAAAGGCACTGTCACGACAGAGATTGTCGCGGCAGGTAAGTGCAGTTCATAGACTTAAGCCAAATTTTCAATTTTGTTTTTATAGGATTTTTTTTGACAAAAAAAAATAACTAAGATAAGACACGAATTAAAAAGTTCATTTAAATAACAGAGGGCTGCCTACCCTTAAACTCAAGGGTTGCATTGCCCTCAATGCATGACAACAAAATAAAATGAAAAACAAGAAAAATAAAGCATCACAAATAGATAAAATAAACATCAAAAACAACATAAAAGAAAAACACTTAAGTTGATGAGCTGTCGTCGCTGCTGATGTGGAGCTGCCGACGGGCAGTTACCTTGATGGCAGAGGTTGGCTTGGGGCTGGGAGATGGTGAGGCTACCTTATTTTTGGACTCTCGAGGTGGCTGGACTCGGGTATGTGAGATCTTTGGGGCCTTGTCAAGGACCTCGAGTTCGTCATTACTGTTGCTGCTACCGTCCGATCTGTCGTGGCAGGGTCTCTCAACAGTTTCATTCAACCTCTTCTTCTTCATTGGAGGGAAGTCTTTGTCTAGTTCCTGGACGACATATTGCTCTGAGTCAGAGTCATCCTGCCAGACTGAGGATGAGGAGAAACCTTCAAAGTACTTTGGGTCGATCTCTGGTAGTGGTTCCTTCCGTTTTTCTCCTCGGGGAGTAGCAGATCGCCTGCCGCCATCTTCGGTCGTGGCAGATGGTGTGGTGGAGGTAGCAGTGGGCGTTCTGGGGCTGGCATCAGGTGTAGGGGTGGCCAGAAGATCTTCTGAGAAAGAGGGAAACTGCACATTGAGATGATTTAAATCAATTTTAATGAAATTTACCGTGGCAGTAGTGAAATCCCTCACAAATCTCATGAAGCCCATCTATCGTTCCTCCATATTCTTCAACATGTGCAGGATTTGGTTGGAGGTGCCTGTCAGATGTGCGGCCTCGGTCTGCCCCGACTCTGTCGCGACAGGCTCTATGGAGTCAGGCTCTGCTTTTGGTTCTGTCGTGGCAGATGGATCCACATAGGCCAAAGGGGTTGTTGGCTTCAGCTCCATAAGGCTGTATATGTTCTGTTGCATCCATCCCTTGCCTTGGACTTTGACATCTTCATCGATTTCTGGCACTTTATTGGCCCGGTAGAGAGAGGTGATGAGGTAGGGGAAGAAAAGGGGGTCCATTGGTCTGAGTGCACACTCAAAAATGCCTTCGAGGATATATCTGCCAACGTTGATCTACCTCTCGTTGCTGATTGATTGCACGAGGGCGAGTCTCTGCTGGTCCACTGTGGTGTTGTGCGAGGTTGGCATAAGGCGTTTCTTCACAAAATGGTTCCAGAGTTTTACTTTCGGTGTGAGCTGGGTCATTCGCACTGTCCATCTATGCTTGGGATCATCGTTCCATTGGGTGTCTGCTTCCGTCAAGTCTGCCATGATAGCATCATAGTCTGCCGGCGACAGACTGTTGACAAACCTCCTATGTGCATCTTCCTTTATGCCCACATAAATACCATACAATGTGTTGATGTAGGCTGGTTCAAGGGAGATTTCCTTACCCATAACAGTCACTGTCGTGGCATCTTTGGAAGGGATGGCAGTATAGAATTCTCGGACCAAAGTGACGTTCATCTCCTCTGGTTGGATGGCGAACATATGCCATTTGAGGGCAATAATTTCTTGAAGATGAAACCTTCGAGCCCTAGGTCTCCCGTCTTTGTGGTGTATGTGAAACCTCTCTCTTCCCACATCTCTCGTTTCTAGAACGAGCCATAGTATCTCTTCTCCGAGTCTGCCGATGCGAACCGTCTGGGGATTCTACTATGGCTGGGTGTAGATAATGCCGTGGCAGAGGTGGAGGTAGCACTTCTTCGGGTTGATCGAGTAGTTATTGTAAGGAAACTATAAAAGATGAAAGAAATTTTCTAAGAGCTAAAATTCTTGAGAGCAAAGTAAGAGAATGAGAATGAGGTGAAAATGAAATGGAAGTAGAGGTTTATATAGAACAAGATTTTCTACTCGTTGGAACTATAACGGATGACGCAAATAACGGGGCCAGCTATCACGCGGTTTCCTGACGCGTCTGTCACATGTTTCTGTGTCTGCTGCGTGTCTGTTACGCGTTTCCGTGTCTGTCGCGACAGCTCCGTGACAAGCTGTATTTTCTGCGTCTGCCGCGACAGCTGGTAACAGGCTGTCACGACAGGTTTGTTCCATTGGGCCTTATGGGCTGTTGTGAATGTGGTGGGTTGGTTCATTCCTCCTTTTTGCTTTGCTTTCTTTAGTTACCTGAAAACTAAAATAAACAATAAATTAAAATCTCATTTCCTAAAAATTAATAAATAAACTAAGAAAATAAAATAAAATAAAACTAAGTTAAATTAGGGATGTCTTGAGGGACATCTCCTAAAGTAACTACTTCCTGCATCTTTAGGGCTTCAGTCCCCTGATAGTGCTTTAGCCTTTGTCCACTAACTTTGAATTGGTGTCGATCCCTGATTGATCTGATTGTAATGGCACCATGAGGAAAAACTTGGACTACTTGGAAAGGGCCAGACCACCTAGATTTAAGCTTCCCTGGAAAGAGCTTCAACCTAGAATTGAACAACAACACCTTCTGCCTTGGGCAGAACTGTCGTGGCAGCAGTTTTCTGTCATGCCACTTCTTTGTTTTGTCCTTGTAGATCTTGGCGTTGTCGTAGGCCATGGCTCAAATTTCTTCAATTTCATTCACGTCCAGTAGCCTTTTTTGCCTTGCCTTGTCCCAGTCCATGTTAACTGTCTTGATAGCCCAATATGCTTTGTGTTCTATCTCGACAGGCAAATGTCAAGTTTTCCCATAGATGAGGCGGTAGGATGACATTCCCAATGGCGTTTTGAATGCAATCCTGTAGTCCCAAAGTGCATCATTTGGGTGAAGAGACCAGTCCTTTCGAGTTGGTTTTACCATCTTCTCTAGGATGTTCTTCACTTCTCTATTTGAGATTTCGGCTTGCCCATTGGTTTGGGGGGTGATATGCTGTTGCATTTCGGTGCTTTACTCCGTATTTATTTAGTGCACTAGCAATTACCCTGTTGTCAAAGTGCCTACCCTCATCACTAATGATTGCCCTTGGGATGCCAAACCTTGAGAAGATATGCTTGTGAAGAAATCTTTGCACGGTCTTGGCATCATTCTTTTGAGTGGCGATAGCTTCTACCCACTTAGACACATAGTCTACTGCCAGCAGGATGTATAGATTCCCACAAGAGGCTGGGAATGGCCCCATGAAGTCGATTCCCCAAACATCAAAGATTTCGACCTCAAGAATGTTCTGTAGTGGCATTTCATGCCTTCTAGATATGTTTCTAGTCCTTTGGCATTTGTCACTGCTCTTGTAAAAAGCTTGTGCGTCCTTGAACAATGTAGGCCAATAGAAACCAGATTGCAGAACCTTGGCAGCAGTTTTATTTCCTCCCAAGTGTCCTCTATAAGGGGCAATATGGCAGTGGTGAAGCACTTCTTTCTATTCCTCTTGTGGTATGCATCTCCTGATGATCTGATCTGCACAATGCTTAAAAAGAAGAGGTTCATCCCAATAATAATGTTTTGCATCATTTTGGAACCTCTTTCTAGCTTGATAATTAAGCTCAAGAGGTAATAACCCACTTACAATGTAATTGACAATGTCAGCATACCAAGGGGTTTCAGAAAGCTTACTTGCCGCCATGGCTATCGCGGCAGTGCTGGTGGCAGTAAATAACTGCTCGTCTGGGAAAGTTTCCAGTATGTTGGTCTTGTCTTTCTCTTGATTCTTTCCCATCTCCAGTCTTGACAAGTGATCTGCTACTTGGTTTTCTGTCCCCTTTTTGTCCTTGATGTCAATGTCAAATTCTTGTAGCAGCAGAATCCAACGTATCAATCTTGGCTTGGCATCCTTCTTGGTGAACATATATTTGAGTGCGGAGTGATCTGTATGAACCACCACTTTTTTTCCAAGTATATATGGTCGGAACTTGTCAATTGCAAACACCACTGCGAGTAACTCCTTTTATGTTATGGTGTAGTTTATCTGGGCATCATTTAGAGTTTTGCTGGCATAGTAGATCACATGGAAGAGTTTCTCCTTCCTCTGCCCTAGTGCTGCCCTGAAAGCATAATCACTGGCGTCACATAGTATCTCGAATGGTAGGCTCCAGTCTGGTGGCTGCACTATTGGGGCTGTTACTAGCTTTTCCTTCAGTATTTTAAATGCTTCAGTACATTCACTATTAAAGTTAAAGGTACGATTCTGTTCCAATAGGAGACACATGGGTTTAGTAATTTTCGAGAAATTGGCAATGAATCTTCGATAAAACCCTGCATGCCCTAAGAAACTTCTTATTCCCTTGACTGTGGTGGGTGGCGGCAGTTTTTCAATAACTTCGATTTTAGCTCTGTCTACCTCTATGCCACGACAACTAACCTTGTGTCCCAACACTATGCCCTCGTCCACCATAAAGTGGCATTTATCCCAGTTTAAAACAAGGTTTGCCTCTTCACATCTTTCAAGCACCTTCTGTAAATTGCCTAGGCAATCGTCGAAACTGTCTCCAAAGACGGAAAAGTCATCCATGAAGATCTCTAGGAAATCCTCCACCATGTCGGAGAATATTGCCATCATGCACCGTTGGAAGGTTGCTAGTGCATTGCAAAGTCCAAATGGCATTTTTCGAAAGGCGTACGTGCCGTATGGGCATGTGAAGGTTGTTTTTTCTTGGTCCTCCGGTGCTATTGCAATTTGGTTATAACCTGAGTAACCATCAAGAAAAAAATAGTAAGGCTTCCCCGCTAATCTATCTAACATTTGATCGATAAAGGGTAAGGGGAAGTGGTCCTTCCGGGTAGCTTTATTAAGCTTCTGGTAGTCCATACAAACACTCCAACCGGTCATAGTCCTGGTTGGGATTAGTTCGTTGTCCTTGTTTGTTACCACGGTTATGCCTCCCTTTTTGGGCACACATTGCACCGGGCTCACCCACTTGCTATCCGAGATGGCGTATATTATTCCAGCATCAAGCCACTTTATGATTTCTTTTCGTACCACCTCTCGCATAGCTTCATTTAGTCGTCTTTGAGCATCAATTGTCGGCTTATGGTCATCCTCCAAGAGGATCTTATGCATGCACAATGCCAGACTAATGCCTTGGATATCAGCAATGGTCCATCCAATCACCTTCTTATGCTGCTGTAGCATTTTGAATAGCTGCTATTCTTGTTCCTACATCAACTTAGAAGAGATGATTACGGGCAACGTATCATTTAAACCAAGAAAAACATATTTGAGTTGCCCTGGCATGAGTTTAAGGTCTAAAATAGGTGGCTGTTCAATAGAAGGCTTTTGGATTACATGTTCATTCGAGGTATAATTCAAAGGCTCGAAGAACTTACCTGGACGTGTGCCTATCCAATTTACCTCCTCATGAATTTCAGTATCGGATGCATCTGTGTCTGAGGGGTCACTGTCGTCGATGCTGTCGTGACAATCTTCAAGGTGACTGCAGTGGCAGTGACCAAATTTCCTGTCGTGACAGTTCGATCTGATGCAGGGTTGGTCTAGGACAACTTCTGAAATTGCCTTGTATTCTTCCTCTGCATCAGCTTGTTTCATTGCTTGGAGAACATTGAGCTTTATTTGTTGGTCATTAACTCTCATAGTTAGTTCTCCTTTCTCTACGTCGATCACTATTTTGCCTGTGGCTAGGAAAGGTCGCCCTAGGATGATCAGTGCATTTTCATCTGCTTCACAATCTAAAACAAGAAAGTCAGCATGAAAAATAAACTTATCCACTCTTACCAAGATATCTTCAATCTTTCCTTCTGGTTGTACATAAGAGCGGTCTGCCAGTTGCAGCATGACTGTCGTGGGTCTTGCTTGTCCAATACCTAATTTCTGAAATACAGATATGGGCATTAGATTAAGGCTAGCACGAAGATCACAAAGTGCCTTACCCACAAACTTGTCACCAATTATGCAAGGTATGACGAAGCTTCCAGGATCCTTCTTCTTTGGGGGTGGTCACTTATGTAGGATTGCCATGCATCCTTCTGTCATCATCACTGTTTCAAATTCCCCAAGTCTGGATCTCCTGGACATTGCATCCTTTAGAAACTTTGCATAACCAGGCATCTGCTTAATGGCTTCTAACAACGGAATGTTGATGTGTACTTGCTTAAAGACATCATAGATTTTCTTAAGCTGGTACTCTTGTTTCTGTTTCTTGAACCGCTGCGGAAAAAGGGGTGGAGGACGATAATCTTCAAGGCGTCCTTCACATGGAAGTCGGATCTGAGGAGGCTCAAGATCTTTAGTTTCTTCTTTCTGGTCCTCTATTTCTTCTGCTGTCGTGGTAGGTGTGACGACAGTAGACTATTTCTCTTCTGTCGGGGCAATGTTCACGGTATGTGTCTGTAGGGCCGGTTCCTTACTCGGTGTTTCTTTTCTTATTGGCCCTTGTAGTTGTTTCCCACTTCTCGTTGTAATAGCCTTGCACTGCTCATGTGTGGATTTTCTAGTGACCTCAATATCACTAGGGAATCCTCCATTCTGCCTTGGGTTTATGAACTGTGAAACCTGACCCATTTGTGTCTCTAAGGATTTTGGGTAGCCTCATGGTTTTTCATTCTCATCTATGTCTTATCCATGAAGGATTCAGATTTCTTGACAAAATGATCCATGTTTGCCATATATGCTCCTGTTTGAGACATGAACGTGGCCAGGGTCTGTTCCAGTATGCTTGTTGTGGCTGCTGCTCTGGTTGCTGTCGTGACAGAATCCTAGGACCTCATTGGTTCTGGTTGTTCTAGACTAGAGGGTTTAGTGCATTGTTGGGGTTACTCCAAGAAAATTTGGGGTCCTTCCTCCAGTTTTGGATTGTAGTTGTTGGAGTCATAGGTTTTATTCCTGTTATAGTTTCCAACATACATCCCTTCTTCCAACTGTAAAGGACACTCTTATGTACTGTGGTTTTCGCTACAGGTTTCACATACCTCTTCGGTAGAAAATACAGATTTAGAATCCTTCCGCTGCATATTTTCAACTATCTTAGTGAGGTATGCAATCTGAGTTTTGACCGAGTTGTCAGTTTTGTATTCCTTTACAGATATTCCTCGTTTACATCCTCTTCGAGCTATAGGAAACTGCTCATCGTTCCTTGCTAACTTTTTCGACACCAGCATTGCATCGTCTGGTTCTTTATCTAGTAATAACCCATTTGCTACTGAATCGATCCTCATTCGAGTGTGTGCATTGGCAGCATTGTAGAATTTGACAACTTGATTTCAATATAGGGAATCCATGCATTGGGCAGTTTCGTAAGAGAGTCGTAAATCTGTCCCACGCCTCATGCATTGGTTCGTCATCTTCCTATTGAAAAGTAGCAATCTCGTTACACAATCTTTCAGATAATTAAGAAGGGTTAAAACGAGAAAGAAATTCACGACAAAGACCCGCCTAAGTTCTTATTGAACCCGACGTTAACTTATTCCACCAGGTTTTTGCTCTATCCCTCAATGAATGAGGAAATAGCCGAAGCCTCAGTACTTCCAGGCTTATTCCTGGCTATCTGAACGATCCACAAATCTCCTGGAAAGTTTTCAGATGTTCACGTGCGTCCTTAGTAGTAGAACCACCAAATTGGCCAGCGGAATTTATCATGCTGAACATTACTGGTTTCAGTTCGAAGTGTTCAGTTTCCACATCTGGTAGCGTAGTTTCCAGTTCAACATGGTTGTTATCCATGTACTCTCGACAAGTTTGTCGTGCTGCTGGGGCAGCAAGTGGCGGCAGATACTCTCGGGCATCATTAGGAGGATCTACATTACCCATGGGGTTGTTGTTGTTGTTGTCATCTTCCCTATTGCCTTGTCTTCCGTTCACCATTGCTTTCAGTCTTTCCTCATGATAGTTGTTTCTTTCTATCAAGAGTCGGGCTTGGTTCTTAAGCTGATATGTGCGTTCGATTTCTGGGTCTAATTCGTACTCAGGTTCCTTACTACGTCTCGATCTACGCATAAGCAATAAGAGAACCTTGTGAAAAGCACGGGGAAAATAAAACAACTAAAAACAGAAAATAAAAACAAAAACAAAGTGCAGTAATTAAAAGGTAAAGGTATGTTGCCAGTCCTCGACAACGGCGCCAAAAACTTGTTGCGTGTAATAAGACCATCGCAAATAGTGCAAGTGTACACGACGCAAGTAGTAAAGTGATACTAGAGTATCAGATATCGTCTCCACAGGGACTGGAAATAACTTTATCCTTAAATTGCTGCACAAGAAAAACAAATAGTTTAAATGATTGTTTGGAGAAATCTTGAGTAATAACTAAAGTAAAAGATAAGATAATCAGATTGAGAGAATAGGTCGGTATTGATTTGCTCAGTAGTGCAGGTGTTGCACTGTTCCGCGGAACTTCTTTTGTTATGTCGTCGTGCCTGTCGCAGCAGCACTTGTCGCGGCAAAGGTCCGTTGTTGTCGGGGCAGTGATCAACAACTCCGTACTTCAAGTTTGGCAAGAATCATTGTTATGACTTGCCCTATCCCTAGGCCCACGTTCTATTGATGAGCACGTCTTGGATGATACCTCCCGGCGTGAATCAAAGGGTGAACACCAATGTTTGTGAATTCTTGTTTAGCCACTTAACCTTGTACTTATCCCTAAACCAAGATGGTTTAACCATAAACTGGAAAACACGTATTTACTCTTTTCGAATGCTTAACTCTTCCAATATCAAGCAAATGGATAATCTCGCAATGCTCTCTCGATGCTCTTATTAGATGTTGAAGACCATAGTAAATAAACTTGAAGTTTTATTACTTAAACAGAAAAATCCTAAGAACAATACAATCCTTACAACTACATTACAAGATCAACCCTTAGCCCTTGGGGAAGTTTAGAACATGATGGGGAGAGAGAAACGACAACTAGGGTTTTGGGGGAAGACGGCTAGGAGCTAGATATCCCTCCCTAGGTCGAATTACATGCCTTTATATAGGCCTTGGGTCCAAGTTTTCTAATATGGCAAGAATACAAGTTCAAATTAAAGTACAACTCTATTAAAGACTAAATCTTCTGAGTAGATGTCTTTAATTCGTGCTCTTTTCTTGCTTTGACTTTCTTCCTTGAACTTTGGGCCTGGCCTTTCTTCTGCTTCAGGGCTCAGAAAAATATGAGAGTGATCCACGACAGACCGGCTCGAAATCCTCCATATGTTGAGCTCCACTTTACTTTTCCACCTCAGTGTCCTACTGTCGTCATTGCTGCCACGACATATGTCACGACATGCGGTGCTCTTTGTCCTTTAACTCCAGCTCCGCAACTCGCTTCTGTTCCTTTGCTGCCCTGGATGCTGCCGTAGCAGATACCTGCAAAAGTGACCAAATTTAGCAGCATCTGTGCAGTTTTTATCTAATTGGGATGTGTATGCAAAAATCTATCCTAAATGTGATAAATCATGCTTGAGTGAAGCAAAAATATGGGTAAATGAGGGGTAAAATATAGAACTTTTATGCACTCAACAGCTAATCTCCCAATTTCTTCTCTCTTTCTCTAGATTACTTAGCCGGCTAGGTGAGGAAATGAAAGAGATGACATTGTGTCATCCAACTAGACTTAGGTTTTGTCTAAATTACCCTTCTTAATTAAGTCTTAAAGCTTGGGATAATGGAGGGGCAGATTAGGGAGTCTTGGTTTTGGGACATGCAACTCCCACTACTTTTATTTCATTCGATTTAATCACTTGAATTGCCCTATTCGGAAAATTGTGATTCTACTCAATTAAGTCCCTATTAGCCGAATTGAAAGTTAATTCGAATTAATTAAATTTGTTTATTAGCTAATGAATTTAATAAATATTATGGTACAATTAAGGGTGTTACAATTCTCCCCTCCTTAAAAGAAGAATCCGTCCTCGAATTCTTACCTGAACTGAACAGATGAGGATATTGCTTTCTCATTGTATCCTCAGATTCCTAGGTTGCTTCTTCCATCTTATGGTTTCTCCACAAGACTTTCACCAAAGAAACATTCTTGTTTCGAAGTCTTTTGATCTCTCTATCAAGAATTTGGACTGGCTTTTCTTCATAGGATAGATCGGGATTTAATTCGACTTCTTCCAGCTCTAGAATGTGAGATGGATCTTATCGATATTTCCGGAGCATCGAGACATGGAAGAAATTGTGAATCTTATCGAACTCACTAGGGAGTGCTAGTCGATAAGCCACTGGACCAATCCTTTCAGTAACTTCGAAGGGTCCAATGAACCGAGGACTAAGCTTTCCTCTCTTTCCAAATCTAAAGACTTTCTTACAGGGAGATACTTTAAGGAATACTTTGTCTCCAATATTATGCTGGATGTCTCTTCGTTTTAAGTCAGCATAAGCTTTTTGCCTGTCAAAGGCTTGTTTCAATTTGTTGTGAATGATTTGAACTTGCTCTTCAGTTTCCCGAAGCAATTGAGGGCCAAGAACTTTCTTTTCACCTAGTTCAGACCAGCATAGAGGTGTTCTACACCTTCTTCCATAGAGAGCTTCCAACGGAGCCATTTGAATCGAAGCTTGGTAACTGTTATTGTAAGCAAATTCTACGAGTGGTATGGATTTCTCCCAGTTTCTTCCGAAGTCGATAACACATGCCCTAAGCATATCTTCGAGCACTTGTATCACACTTTCAGATTGACCATCGCTTTGAGGATGGGAAGTTGTACTAAGATTCAACTTGGTTCCAAGGGCCCGTTGCAAAGTTTTCCAGAATCAAGTTGTGAACCTAGGATCTCAATCAGAGAAAATTGAAGTAGGAACTCCGTGTAAGCAGATCACTTCTCGAATATACATGTCAGCTAGAGTTTCCAGACTATAGTTCATTCGAACAGGGATAAAGTGAGTCGACTTAGTGAATCGGTCTAATATTACTCACACTGCATCACATTTTCTTGGAGTGCAAGGAAGACCGGTTACAAAATCCATAGTGATTCAGTCCCACTTCCACTAAGGGAATTCGAGAGGTTGGAGCAATCCAGTGGGAGCTTGATATTCGGCTTTGATTCTTTGATAATTCAAACACTTAGATACATAATCAGTGATGGTTGATTTCATTCCTGGCCACCAATACAAAGATTGAATGTTTTTAAACATTTTGATAGATTCGGGATGAATCGAGAAGGGACTTTGATGAGCTTCATGCAGAATTTCATTTTTCAATTCTTTGTTATTTGGAATACATACTTTATTCTTAAAATATAGCATGTCATTCGAATGAATTGAGAAGTCTTGATTGGATTCTGATACAAGCTTCGAGATGATAGCTTGAAGTTCAGGATCACTTTCCTGCAATTCCTTAATTCTCGAGATTAAACTAGATTGGATTTGAAGCTCGGACATGAATCCTCTCTTCTGATACACTCAGAGATGAGCATTTATAGCATTTTGAGCTACAAGACCGAGTAAGAGAATTTAGACAAAGATCCGAGTGATTACTTGCAGAACAAGGTAAGTGTTTGAATGATTTCTTGTAAAACAAGAAAGGAAAATTTTTATTCAAATATTCAAGGTTTTTAATTTAAACGGATTTACCCGAGTATGGTCTCCGACTGAGGGCATCAGCGACCACGATTGCTTTCCCCAGATGATAATCGATAATTAAATCGTAGTCCTTAAGCAGTTCTACTTATCTCCTTTGCCTTAGATTCTGATCTTTTTGAGTCAGAAGATATTTGAGACTCTTGTGATCGGTAAATAGATAACACTTTTCACCGTACATATAATGCCTCAAGATTTTAAGAGCGAAAACGATCGCAACAATTTCTAGGTCATGAGTCGGACAATTGAGTTCATGAGGTTTCAATTGACGTGAAGCGCAAGCAACCACATTATCTCCTTGCATCAAGACACATCCTAGAACTAAGTGAGATGCATCGCTATAAACCATGAATTCTTTTTCTGATTCTGATTGGATAAGAACTGGGTGCATGAGTCAAGGCTTGCTTAAGTTGTTCGAAACTTTGTTGTTGCTTCTCCGACCACACAAAAGGCTCATCTTTTCGAAAAAGCTTAGTTAAAGGCAGGGCGATAGTGGAGAATCCCTTAACAAATCTTCTATAGTATCCGGCTAAACCGAGAAAGCTTCGGACTTCACTCACATTCCTCGGAGGTCTCCAGTCAACAATGGACTTAACTTTCTTCAGGTTTACCTTAATTCCTTGTGCCGAGATGACATGGCCAATGAACGACACTTCTGATAGCCAGAATTCGCACTTGAAAAATTTAGCGAACAACTAACGTTCTTAGAGAGTTTGCAAGACGATTCGGAGGTGTTCGACATGTTCCTCCTTGTTACGAGAGTAGACCAAGATGTCATCTATAAAGACAACCATGAATTTATCGAGATAAAGCTTGAATACTCTGTTCATGAGATCCATGAATGCGGTCGGGGCATTGGTTAGCCCGAATGGCATTACTAGAAATTTGTAGTGGTCGTATCTAGTTCTAAAGGTTGTTTTGGGCACATCATCATCCTTCACTTTCATCTAATAATAACCCGATCGAATGTCAATCTTGGAAAACACGGCAGCATGTTTGAGTTTATCAAAAAACTCCTCAATCCTTGGTAACAGATATTTAATCTTGATCGTTACTTTGTTCAATTGCTGATAATCAATACAAAGCCTCATTGTCCCGTCCTTTTTCTTCACGAACAAGACATGATCACCCCAGGGAGATGTATTGGGTCGAATGAATCCCTTGTCTTCGAGTTCTTGAATTTGTTTCTTGAGTTCTTTCAACTCGACTGGTTCCATACGATAGGGTGTAATAGACATCGGGTTTGTTCCAGGCTGAACTTCAATCCCAAATTCCACTTCTCTAGTCGGAGGGAGACCAGGGAGTTCCTCAAGGAAAACATCAATGAATTCAGAAACAATTGGCATTTCTGATAAACCGAATTCAATTTGATATTGTAAGACCATAGAAGAAAAAATAGAGGTAGGCTTTTTATCGATTGGGAGTATAAACTCTTGAATACCCTCTTGACTAGATAACATGCTTTTCGAATGGTTTAGGTTCTAAGCTGATTTCATTGATCGAATGTTTAAATGGTGAAGTTACATGTGAAATGAATCTATTGGTAAAATGTTACTTAACAAGTGTAATTGTTAGAATTGAACTATAAGGTGTTTTAGATCCTAGTCCCCTATTTGAAAGATGCATGATTGTATAAACACTACAAGTATTCAAGACTAGTAATCTAATAAGAATGAACTAAGAATCTTGCATGTATGTAAATTAAATGCTTGAAGAATTTCTTTTCTAGGAAGGAAGTAATTCGAATAGCTCTAAGGACCTAAGTGGCTAGTTGATTCGAATGGAAATAATTTAGGTCCTAATTACATATAGTGTTCATATTGTTTATTAAGTATAAGTGGTAATCTGAATCATTTATAATGGTAACTTGATCACTAAGAAAGATATGAAAAAGGTTTAAATTTACCCAAAAATTTACATGTCTTTGTTTTTTTTAGTTGCTAACACTCCTAGCTCCTACACTAGGATAGAGGTGTTACAAATTATGTGAAAAAAATTTGGACTTGTTTAAAGATTTCAAAAACAATTCAAAAGTCCTCAAAACGTGAAAAATATGTTTAAAATGTTTTGACTTTTCACCTATATCAAATATACATTTAAAAGTCAACAATTAGCCAAATTTGGTTTTTTAAGTGAAAGTTTCGAAACCTTCCCTACAAGGTTTCGAAACCTTTCGGACAGAATGGCCTGGAATTGAAACCATATCAAAGGTTTCAAAACCTTTATAAATTTTTCGAAACCATGGCTCTATAACGACTATATTTTTCAAATCCTCCTCAAGGTGAAACCTCTAGTAAAGGTTTAGAAACCTCTGTGCAGGTGGGAATTTAAAGATCGACTTTATGACTTTCCAACGGCTCCAAAACATTCCCAATGACTAGAATATCATTCCATACTATTAAAGAAAGCTTGGGATACTTGAAGATGGTTAGAGAACACATCCAAGCAAGATGGTCAAGAGAATTTGAGTCTAAATCACATTTCTTCATTTCTCTTGTACATAGTTTAAGCGAGTGCTTAAATTGTAAATCTTTCACACTTTCTTGTGAGCTTAAATTGTGTAAACACCCACCTTGTGAGGTATTTAGTTTACCAAATAAATCCCTTGTAAAAGGAGAGGTTCTAGTTTAGCCTCAGTGAAAAACTAGAGTGGTTCTATCTTAGCCATTAAAAGATAGGGTTGTATAGGTTACCTCCTTAGCCTAGAAAAGAGAAAGAATTCATAGTGAATTGGATGTAGACTCGGTTGGGCAGTCGAACCACTCTAAAATCATCGTGCAAATTGTCCATCTTTATATCATTTTTAGCCAATTCAACTAAGGATAAAAAACAACCTTCTTGACGAATTTCGGTGGTCGATTCGAGAGTGCTAAAAGCCTAACATTCTTGAATGGCCAATATCCAAAAATTATCTTTTAATGCTCCTTTGATATTTTTAGGCTCAATGCATGAAATGAATGCAAAATTATTCATTAATCTAAGAGAGGATCTAGTGGTTACCCATTTGGATGGATCACCCAAAATCTCACCATATTTGACATATTTGAACTCCCTTGGGCATCTCACTTCCTTTTCCTTTAGATCCATGTCCTTCAAAGCTTCTAGAGGTAGATCTTGTTTTTCTTCCTCTTTTCTTGGAACCTCATCCACTTTTGATGATTGTCCACCATCATTAGCTTCAATGATTCCTATATCATCATCATCATCACAAGAGTCCTTCCTCGGAACGAGGTTATCATCGAAAACCACATGAATTGACTCTTCTACAACTAAAGTTCTTTTGTTAAATACTCGATAGACTTTAGAATTTAAAAAGTGACCTAAGAAAATAGCTTCATCATTTTTTGCATCAAATTTACCTAGATTATCTTTTCCATTATTTAAAACAAAACACTTACATCCAAAAGGATGAAAATAGCTAATGTTAGGCTTCTTGGATTTTAAAATCTCATAAGGAGTTTTCTTTAAAAGTGGCATAATCATTACTCGATTTATAATATAGCATGAAGTGTTTGTGGCTGATTTTTCTTCTCAACTACCCCATTTTGTTGAGGAGTGCGAGGTGCAAAAAAATTATGGCTTATACCATTTGTGTTACAAAAATATTTAAATCCCAAGTTTTGAAATTCGGTTCCATGGTCACTTCTAATGTGTGAAATTTGTTGACCAAGATTTTTGAAAATGTGATGAACTTTTCTAAAGCCTCGTCCTTAGTACTTAAAAAGCGAACCCAATTTTATCTAGAGAAATCATCAACTAAAACAAATGCATATGATTTTCCACTCAAGCTTATAGTCTTAATTGGCCCAAAGAGATCCATATGGATCAATTGTAATACCCTAATAGTTGAAACACCATTAATAGGTTTAAATGAGGTTCTTTTGTGTTTACCTTAGCACTGTTTACCTTAGCACATGCATCACAAATTTTATCTAGAGAAAATTTTAATTTGGGTAAACCTCTTACTAGACTTTGGGAAACTAATTTCTCTAAAACACTCATGCTAGCATGTTCTAGTTTCCTATGCCATAACCATGCATCATGTTCATCTTTAGCTACAAAACATGCGTTGAAAATATGTATGTCATCTAAATGCACCATATATATATTACCTATGCAATGGTCTATGAGCATTATCTTATTAGTTTCAATGTTCATAATTTTGCACCCATTAACATCAAAAAGAACATTAAAACCCTTATCGCATAATTGACTAATGCTCAACAAATTATGTGTTAGACCGTTGACATACAATACATTTTCAATGAGTATGGAAGAGTGATTACCAATGGAGCCTATTCCTTCAATATGGCCTTTGGATTTGTCACCAAAAGTTACTACTCCACCACTTTTGGGTTTTAGTTATAAGAATCTACTCTTGTCACCGGTCATGTGTCTTGAGCATCCACTATCAAGGTACCATGTGTTTTGACTTGAAGTTTTGGCCTTGTAGCAATGCTCCCCCTATAAACAAAGAGTTAAGTCTTGATTTTTGGTACCCAGATCATTTTGGGTCCATGTGTTAGCTCCCCAAAACTTAACTCCCTTAGGAATCCAAGAAGAAATACCACCAATATTATTAGAAGTAATTAGTTCCTTAAGAACCCAAACACTCTTGATCATCTTACCTCTAGAGGGCCTTTGGAAGCCTCTTTGTTTAGGGTGATTAAAGTTTCTCTTCACATATTAGGTTTTTGAAGCTTTAAGATCATTCACCTCCTTTTGGTGATGATCACTAATCTCGGAAAGAAGGCTATTTAAATTAATATTTTCTTTTTCAAAATAATTTAAATTGTCTTTTAAAGCACAAATCTTCCTTTCAAGTTTGGAGTTGGTTTTGGATAAAGAATCGTTTTGGTTTTTCAAATCATAAATAGTTTTCTTGTTTTTCAAAATCGATTCTTTAAACATTTCTACCAACTCGTCGTAAACCTCTTGCAAGTCATCATATGCTTCTTGAAGCTCATCATATGTAAAATCAATGTTAGATGAGTTAAAGGTTACCTTAGGATCCTTCTCTAAAGCCACGAGGCAAAGGTTGGCAACTTCTTGCTCCTCTTCATCGGATGATTCCTCATCACTCTAAGTAGCAACGTTGGCCTTGAACTTCTTCTTCTTCCCAAAGTTCTTCCTTTTGAGTTGGGGGCAATCGATTTGTATATGTCCCGGTTTCTTGCACTTATAGCAAATAAGTTGATCATTCTCTTCCTATTTGTTCTTGTTCTTGAAGTTTCCTTTTCGAATGAACTTTCTACCTCTATTGGATTTCATGAATCGAGTGAACCTTTTGGCTAACATGACCATTTCCTCGTCTTCCTCTTCGCTTGAATCGCTCTCTTCTTTTGAAGCTTTGAGAGCAATTCTCATCTTCTTCTTCTCTACCTCTTTCTTCTCTAATCTTTTCTCTTCACTCTTCTTTTCTTCTTCTATTCCTTTCTTCGTGATCTCATGAGTAAGGAGAGATCCCACTAATGCATCGAGCTTCAATGTCTTCAAGTCTTTAGCCTCGATGATGGCAGTTCTCTTCCCATCTCATGACTCAAGAAGAGAATAGAGAAGTTTTTGGACTAGCTTGTCTTCGGAAATGATTTCACCGAAGCCCTTTAGACCATTGACAATGACCAAGAATCGATCGAACATTTGAGTGACGCTTTCATCGGGCTCCATTTTGAAATTCTCGTAGCTTAGATTAAGGATTCCAATCTTGGTCTCCTTTACGTCGTTGGTACCTTCAAAGGTGGTCTCTAGCTTGTCTCACACTTCCTTTGTGCTTGTACACGAAGACATCTTCGAGTACATGTCCAGTCCAAGAGCACAAAACAACATGTGCAAGGCTTTGTCGTTGATTTAAAGCTTCTTCCGATCTTCATCGGACATCTCCACCATGGACTTTTAACGGGTCTACCTTCTTCACTTCTATTCATCGGAATTGTTGGACCATCTTCCACTACATCCTATAGGAGATAGTCATTAGACTTGATGAAGAGTCTCATCCTATTTTTCCAATAGTGGTAGTTATCCCCATTGAAATAGGGAGGTTTGGTGACCGATTGTGCCTCGTACAAGTTGGGGTCGGAGGTAGATGTCATGGCTTCGCTTGTGTTTTGAGCAATCTTTCCAAGAATCGACTCAAGAGGTTGTAATCCTTCTAATGAGTGTAGCTCTGATACCAATTGTTGAGATGGTCAAACAATGGCAAATTAACCAAGAGGTGGTGAATTGGATATTTAAAAATGATAGGGAGCAAGTTGGTAAAATTAAAAATGAAGACAAGAGAATTTAGAATGGTTCAAGCTTAGAACAAGCTCTACATCCACTACCTTATCTCCCACTAAGGATTTTCAACCAATTCACTATTGAATTCTTCCTATTTTTTAGGATTAGGAGGAAACCATTACAAGGATCAAAGCTTTCTATCCAAAGCTTGATCAAAGATCACTCTTACAAGAAAGATTGTTGGCAAATGAAAATAAACATCACAAGGTAGAATATTTTGCCCGAATTACAAGTTCTCTCAACCCAAATTGATAAAAGATAAATAAAATTGAAAATCACTCAATTTGGTACAAAGGTTTGACTCTAATAGCTCAAGAATGGATTGGATTTTTGCTTTGTTGTTGTGCACTTGTTCAATTGTAGTTGATGTAGTTTTAATGGCTTGTTTTTATACTTCTTCATTGATTTCTAGCTGTTTGGGTGGTTGGCATCGTCAATAGAGCCGTTAGGCTCTCTTTTTGCCACCATAAATGCAATTCTGCAACAACCTGTATCGGAACACTCAGGCTCGTATCGATATCTGTCTCAAAATAGAAAGAGCTATTGTGTGTAATAAAGAGGACGTATCGAAACGCTCGAAGGCGTATCGAAACAGTTAGGGGCCGTATCGAAACGGCTATAGGCCGTATCAAAACGATATTGCTCACAATTGAATCTGTCAAAATGTGTATCGAAACACCCAAAGGGTGTATCGAAACGGGTAACAAAATTTCAAATATTTTCAGATTCCAATAATTGACAAGTAACGACTATATCATTAAATGCTCAAATTTGAAAAAGCTTAATCCTCGTATCGATACGGTGAAGGTCGCATCGAAACGCTGTTGAAAAACTAAATGCCCAGATGAAGGTTGTATCGAAACGGACGAAGCCGTATCGAAACGGAAATTTCCACTAAGCTCTTAAGTTCAAGCCGAATCGAAACGCCTGGGGGAGTATCGAAACGTTTGGGCAATTTTGTGAAATTTGACTTTAAAACGCTTAGAAAATTTTTGGGATTTAAGTATTGACTTTAAAACATTTTAAGTCTAAAATATACTTGTCTATTGTGAGTCTTTTGAGTACTTTAAAAATTATTTACTTTGTAAATTGGTCTTTAGACTATTTGTTATATCAAAATTAAACATTAATTTTACAAAATCAATATTAAAAAAAATTAAGTATTTACCCAAGAAAGTTAAAGACAAAGCTGATAGCAGGAGAAACTTTGTCTCATTGAAATCTAAGCCTAACAATTTAAAACCCAGGAAAACAAAGAAAGTAAGGTTAAGAAAAACTGGGTCTTGATTGTTTTGAAAGAAAACAAAAGTTTGAGACCAAAATAGTTAGGGGTTTTGAGTTTATGATTTTAGGGTTTAGTGTTTAGGGGTTTGGGTTTATGGGTTTAAGGTTTTTTATTTGAGGTTTTATATTTAGGGTTAAATTATTTTTAATTAAAAATAGGACCAAATTTAAATAAAATGAAATATTAATGGTTAAATTTATTGTTATTATTCAAATTAGGAGTAAATTGTTTGAATATGCAAATGTGGAGGACTAAATGTGTTGTTATACAAAATTTGTTAACAGCCACGTGACTTTCTTAATGCCCGTTAAGACCTCAGTGACCAAATTGAAGCAAAACATAAAGTTTAATGGTAACATTGAAGCAATTGGAAGTTTGGTTACCAAATTGAATAATTAACTAAAGTTTTGTGAACTTTACCCAAAATTAAATCAATTAAAGCCCTTGGATTAAAAAAATACATCGATTAAGCCCTTTGACCAATTTTGACCGTTATTGAATTGATTTTTTCCAAAAGTTTAGGGGCTTATTGAACACTTAAGCCTAAAAATTATAGAGGTTTAAACTATTTTTTTTCAAAAATTTTGAATGGTTCAATTTATATTTTTTCAAAAAAATGAGTTCTAACTAAATTCTTTAAATTTTTATAGACTTAATGAAAACTTTTAAAAATCATATGAAAGATTTAATTAAGAATATTCAAAAAAATTGAAACTTGATATGAATTTTTAAAAAAATTTAGGGACAAGTTAAAATTTTTAAAAATTTGAAGATACTATACTTTAATTTTTCAATTTTTTTTTGGAGGTCATGGCCCCACAGAAGGGACTAAATGTAACCCCCTCGTCCCGGTCTGGTCGGATGACCGGTCCGAGTGGGCCACACGGGGAAAACCGAAGCGAAACCCGTTAAGGCTTCCCCTCGGTTAACGACCCAGAAAATTTCTTTTTATCTTATCTTGTCTACATGCATATTTTTAGACCTAAGTGTGGCACAACAGCGGAAGATACAATCAACGAAACATTCACCGATCAAACAAACATAAACAGTCCCTTTTACTTCATTTCAGCAGGCCGTTTCGAAACACCTATAGGGTGTTCCGAAATGCCCTGACCTGGTTAACGGCCTGGGTCAACCACAAGGTGACCGTTCCGAAACAGGGGTGACCCGTATCGGAACGACCTTGACGGTCAATATCTCGTGGTCAACGAGATTTGACCGTTTCGGAACCTCAGAGGCCCGTTTCGGAACGGCTTCATCTCGCCAATTTCTCAAAATTCCAGTAGCGAAAACGTTCCGGAACGACCCTCATCCGTTTCGAAACGGCAGGCCATATACACAGGGGCCGTTTCGGAACACGGGGACCCGTTCCGAAACACCCCCTGTCTGCAGACTTTTCTGGGCTGTTTTGAGGCACAAGGATGCCCCAAAACATCACCAAAACACCATACAACAGCCAAGCATTTAAACCCAAGATACAACAACATTACTAACATGCTTTAACAAGGTTTGGACATGTCTAATACTAACACAACAATCCACAACATGCATACATTCAAACAACACTCAAACTCATGTAAAAACTCTTAAGGCATAAGCTAACATCCAAGTAAGCAAATAGGCATGAGTTAACATTCATCATGGCAACACAACCATGCAAAAGCAGCATGCATATATAGGAGTCTACACATGCTCCTATCAACCAACAACAATCCAAAAAAATCATACATGTCCCATTGCTTAAACTATTACATGTCTTAGCATTAAAACCATACTTGATGATCACAGTCCAAAATCACACTTGGAGGCCCTCCACTTGCCCGAGCAACCCACGAACTAAGGATCTGCAATGTTGAACAAAGAGAGCGTAAGCAATAATGCTTAGTGGGGGTAAGCTCTAAAAACAAACCTCAACACTGCAGGGTCCGAGCACGATCTAGCCAAGGCAATTCACATTTACCAAGAGTCCACAAGATATAGATGCATGAGCAATATATCACATGTATGCCATAATCATGAGCTCAACACTACCATACATGTAATCACATTTAAACATCCAAACAGCTCATATATCACAACACATTGATACCCATATCAATCCACATTGGCACCTAGTTATGACTCAAATACGCGGATAGACACGTTGGAAACTCATATCCAACAACCACATTACCTCGGTGGGATTCCACTCATCACCGGTCTCGCGGAGGGGATTCCACTCATCCTCACGCCCCGTCGATGGGATTCCACTCATCACCGACTATATTCAATTACAATTCCGGGCGAACCCGTACTCCTCCTTGGTGACTCAACGCCACCAAGGCCACGCGCGACTTTAGACTCATGTGTACACACTAACATCCTAATGATCGATCATTTGTATTTAAGTATACTAGTGCCAATATTTTACTCAATCCACATTACCCATTTCAATCATTTCCGTGCTTAGCACGTACTCACCATGGACACAATCATGAACCATCACCATGCATGCTTTAAGCAATACAACCCATGCCTCATTTCACATGTATAAAACAATATACATAAGCATTCATAACACAAGACATACGAGGCATATTCATTCATACATTTGAGTTCATCCAAAGGCTTAGATCAAGATTAGGATTAGGCTACCACCCTAATCCTAACTCTAGGTGGGTCTACCAAGCCCAACCTAGTCCATATACTCGAACCAACTAATTTAAAACCTTTAAAAGCAAACAACCACTCACCTAAGCTTCCAAGCGCAAGACCAAGCAAGCCACAACCTTCAACCTTCCGGGTTCACTTCCGATGCTTCACCGATGCCCAAACTTGATTCTAATCACACAAAACACATACATTACTTCTCAACCCAATGCTAATTCAATCATCAATCTACTTTGCAACTCACAACCCATTTCCACAATTTTCCAAACCACATAACATTTCCAAAACCCCAATTTTCGGACTCCCACAACCAAGGGCTGAAATACCCAATTCCAAGCACCCAAATGGCTTCCAAAACATCCCAAAACACCCTCTTAACATAGGTAAACCATCAGCCCTTCAATTCCAATATTAAACCTCTCAAAAACCCAATTTTTCATACCTTAAAATTTGCCCTAAGGACCCACTACGAAATTTCACCCAAAATTGACCAAATTCATATATGTTGTGAGTTTCATCATGACTAAGCATAACCCCAAAACAATTTCTCAAAATAAATTGAAAAGCCCCATCAAATCCCCAATTTACCATAAGAACCCTAATTCCCAAAACTCATTATTTTCGAAATCTAAAACAATAGGTGAGTAGAGAATGGAGAGGAGGTTAAGAATTTATGTTTACCTCTTGATTTGATGATGAAATCGATTAGCCAACCCAATGGAATAGTGATTAGGGTTTTAGGAGAGTTTGAAAATGGGGAGGGGGTTTTGAAATTGGTAAAGAGGAAATGAGGAGAAAGATGACAACTTTTATGGAAAAGTTGTCTTCCTTTATTTTAAATGGGGTAAATCACAACTTTGGTCCCTCCCTCTTTATTTAAATTCAAATAGGTCATTAATCAAGATTGGTTTATTTTAATTAGACTTTATTTGACTCGAACAACAACCCGGCTACCTCCTAGGCCCTAGACACGGGTGTTACAACTCTCCCCCACTTAAGGAATTTCGTCCCCGAAATTACCTGGTGGAAACAGATACGGAAACTGCTCAACCATATCCGCTTTCCTCTCCCACGTGGCCTCTTCCACACCTCTATGTCTCCACAACACCTTGACCAACTCTATGGTCTTGCCACGCAACACCTTGCTATCAGAAGCAAGTATCTCTACGGGCTCTTCATTATAAGACAAATCCGGATTCAACTCTATTTCTTCAACGGGCATCACATGCGAAGGATCTGATCTATATCTCCTAAGCATAGATACATGAAAGACATCATGGATCTTTTCTAACTCAGAAGGTAACCTCAAACGATAAGCTACGGGCCCAATCCGCTAAACTATCTCATACGGGCCAATGAACCTCGGACTCAACTTGCCTTTCCGGCCAAACCTCATTACCTTCTTCCACGGAGATACTTTCAGGAACACTTTCTCACCCACTGCGTACTCAATCTCTTTTCTCTTCAAATCTGCATAAGACTTCTGACGATCCGAAGCTTCTTTCAAACGGTCACAAATCAACTTCACTTTTTCTGTGGTTCCTTTAAGCAAGTCTGGCATAGGTAACAACCTCTGACCTGTCTCAGCCCAACAAATCGGAGTTCTACACCGTCTACCATACAAAGCCTCATAAGGTGCCATCTGTATACTAGACTGATAACTGTTGTTGTAAGCAAACTCAACTAACGGTAAGTGCTTCTCCCAAGAACCCTGAAAATCAATCACACAACAACGAAGCATATCCTCTAGAATCTGTATCACTCGCTCTGACTGCCCATCGGACTGCGGATGATAAGATGTGCTGAAATGCAAACGGCTACCCAAAGCACCATGCAAACAACTCCAGAACCTCGAAGTAAATCTAGGATCCCTATCTGAAACTATAGACTTTGGAACTCCATGAAGTCTCACAATCTCACGAATGTACAAGTTTGCCAACTTGTCTAAGGAATCCGTAGTGTTCACTGCTAGGAAGTGGGCACACTTAGTGAACCTATCAACAATCACCCAAACTGAATTCTTCTTCGAAGGAGACAAAGGCAACCCCGATACAAAATCCATGGTGATTCTCTCCCATTTCCATTCCGGAATCTTCAAAGGCTGTAGCAAACCTGAAGGAACCTGATGTTCTGCCTTCACTCTCTGACAAACCATACAACGGCTCACATACTCGGCTACATCTCTTTTCAAACCAACCCAGAAGTAATCATTCTTCAAATCTCGGTACATCTTGGTACTACCCGGATGCATAGAAAAGGGACTCGAATGTGCTTCACTCAAAATCTGACGTCTCAGCTCAACATCTTCCGGTACCACAATTCTATCTCTAAAGCACAACAAACTCTCACCACTGAAACTATACTCAGTCGGTCTTCCTTCGGCTATGTCTTGAACATGAGGGACTAGGCTCGCATCTTGCAACTGCTTCTCTCTAATCAACTGAATCAAAGAAGGCTTTACTTGCAACTCGGTGATCAAGCCACCATCATCGGACACACTCAATCTAGCAAACATAGCTCTCAGCTCAACGGCCACTTTTCTACTCAAAGCATCGGCTACTACGTTTGCTTTACCCGGATGATACTCAATAGTCAAATCATAATCTTTTAACAACTCTAGCCATCTCCTCTGTCTCAAGTTCAACTCTTTCTGTGTCATCAAGTACTTCAAGCTTTTGTGATCTGTGTAAACTATACACTTCTCACCATACAAATAGTGACGCCAAATTTTCAATGCAAACACAACTGCGGCTAGCTCTATGTCATGAGTAGGATAGATCTTCTCATGAATTTTCAACTGTCTAGAAGCATAAGCAACAACTCTCCTATCTTGCATCAAAACACATCCTAAGCCTACGTAGGAAGCATCACTGTAAATCACAAACTCCTTACCTGAAACAGGTTGCACTAACACTGGAGCATTCGTCAAAGCTTCTTTCAATTTTTCAAAGGCCTTTTGTCTTGCATCTGACCATTCAAATTTTACTCCCTTTTGCAACAACTTAGTCAAGGGAGCAGCTACTCTAGAGAAGCCATCAACAAACCTCCTATAGTAACCAGCTAATCCTAGGAAACTCCTAATCTCGGTCACGGACTTAGGTTGTTTCCACTCAACAATAGCCTCAATCTTCGATGGGTCGACTCGGATACCTTCGGCCGAAACAACATGGCCAAGAAATACAACCTCTCGAATCCAGAATTCACATTTGCTAAGCTTCGCATACAACTGATTGCTGAACAACCTCTGTAAAACAAATCTCAAGTGTTCATCATGCTCTTCTTCTGTCTTCGAGTACACAAGTATATCATCAATGAAGACAACCACAAATCGGTCTAAATAGTCTCTAAAAATTCTGTTCATCATGTCCATGAATACTGCTGGTGCATTCGTGAGCCCAAATGGCATCACAAGAAACTCATAGTGACCATATCTAGTCCTAAAAGCTGTCTTCGGAACATAACACTCTTTCACCTTCAACTGATAGTACCCGGATCTCAAATCTATCTTCGAGAATACTGAAGCACCTCTCAACTGATCAAACAAATCATCTATACGAGGCAACGGATACTTGTTCTTCACGGTCAACTGATTCAGCTGTCTATAGTCAATACACATGCGCATGCTACCATCTTTCTTTTTCACAAACAACACTGGAGCACCCCACGGAGAACTACTAGGCCTAATGAAACCACGGTCTAATAATTCTTGCAACTTACTCTTCAATTCTTTCAACTCTTTCGGAGCCATACGATACGGAGCTATCGAAACTGGACTAGACCCTGAAACTGTCTCAATCACAAACTCAACATCTCTGTCAGGAGGCAAACCCGGCAACTCTTCGGGAAACACATCTGGAAAGTCACACACTGTTCTGATATCCTTCGGTCTGGCTTCAATCATATCCGGATTCATAACATAAGCTAAGTAGGCCCCACATCCAGAGTCCATCAACCTATGAGCCTCTAAAGCTGACACCACGTTAGACAAGAACTTAATGTTCTCGCCCACTACCACTACCTCGTAATCATCAGAGAGTTTCAAGGAGATTCTCTTTGTCTCAAAATCCACACTAGCCCGATGCTCAACCAACCAGTCCATACCCAAAATGATATCAAAACCGTAGAAAGGGAGTTCCATCATGTCAACTGAGAACACATGACCCTGAATCTTCAGTGGACACCTCCTATACATACGTCTAACCACAACTATCTCACCAAAAGAACTAGTAACATGCATACCTACATCTAAGATCTCAACAGGAATATCTAACTTCTGTGCATGCTTACTCAAAATGTAGGAATGCGTAGAACCCAAATCAACCAAAGAAAGCAAGGACATAGACTGTAACTCGAAATTACCTGCTATCACATCGGTGTCGTTCCCGGCCTCTCTCTGAGCATAGACCCTCGCTGGTCCTCCCGCCTCTGGCTGCACAGCCACAACATGTGCAAGGTTCCTCGGAGCATCTACCCTAGGTGCGTCAGCTCTCGGCTGGAAGTAGCCACGACCGCGCCCACGGCCTCTCTGAAAATCAGTACCTCTCGCAGGAGCCTGAGCAATATTCGGTGCCTGAGCTGCCTGACGTGGGCAGTCCCTCCTAAAGTGGTCCCTCGAACCACAATTCCAACAAGCATGAAAGTTACCCCAGCACTCCCCAGTGTGCTGTCTCCCACACTGTGTACACTCGGGCAAGCGCCCTCCTCCTCTATGGCCCTGATGGCCCCTACCATGGTGGCCACCGCCACGTCTCTGATCAAACTGATGCCCGCCACCTCTGTGCCTCTTAGCATCTCTACCATCAAAGTGGTTATGCCTCTTTCCAGAACTAGAACCACCAGCTCGTTTGGCTGAACCCAAACTATGCTCCAAATCCTTGGCCCTCGCGACCAACACATCAAAGTCTGAGTAGTCAGAAGCCAACGTGTACCTCTTAACCTCTTCATTCAGTCCGTAACGGAAACGGTTGCAGCGTTCCACTTCAGTAGGAACCAACTCTGGGGCATACTGACTCAAGCGAACAAAGCGGATCTCATAATCAGTCACTGAAGCATCTCCCTGAGTGAGAGCCATGAATTCTCTCTTCTTCTCATCTAGGTACCTCGGTCCCAAGTACCTCTTCCTGAAAGCAAACTCAAAGAAATCCCAATCTATCTCGGCCTCTGGAACCCCGGTAGTGATGGTGACCCACCAGGTGTAGGCATCACCCTGAAGCAGTGAGATCACACAACCCAATCTACGTGCGCCCGCACAACCCATCTGAGCCAAGATACGAACTGTCTTCTCTAACCATAACTCCGACCTCTCCGGAGTAGATCCTCTAAACTCCTCGGCCCCTAAGCTACGGAGCCTCTCCAAAGGTAAGCTAGCATCATCACACCTAGGCTGAGCTGCAGCCTGGGCTCCCGCAACTGCGGCCTGGAAAGCTCCCGCTACTGCTTGCACTAGCGGAGTCATATCAATTCCAGCTGGACCTTGGCCACCTTGGCCACCCTGAGGTCCATTTCCTCCGACTCCATCCTCGCCCCCAACTCTCGGTGGAGGAGGTGGTGGTGGTGGAGGTGGTGGAGGTGGTGGAGGAGCGCCAACTCCCGCTGCCCCTGGTCCCTCTATGTGAGCTCCCGCACCCACTACCGGCTCAACAGGAGCCACAACTCGTGGTTCCTGACGAACCAACCTCGGCCTACCTCTCGGTCTAGACATTGCTCTCACATATATTAAATACAACCACAACAAACAAACATACAAGATGGGTTAGCAAGGTGAGGCTCCCAAGTGTCCAAGTATGTTTCCTCACTTAAAAATCATTTTTTTTCAATGTAATAGTAGCAATGGGACCCACACACACATGCTTAAAAGTAAAACAATCAGCATACTTGTCACATAAGCAACCATTCTTGCAGAACAAGCAAACACCGTGCAATTCCAACTTAAAAGCTTAAACTCATCTCACTTACCTGCCCAAGGTCTCGGTAACCTTAGGCTCTGATACGAACAAGTGTAACCCCCTCGTCTCAGTCTGGTCGGATGACCGGTCCGAGTGGGCCACACGGGGAAAACCGAAGCGAAACCCGTTAAGGCTTCCCCTCGGTTAACGACCCAGAAAATTTCTTTTTATCTTATCTTGTCTACATGCATATTTTTAGACCTAAGTGTGGCACAACAGCGGAAGATACAATCAACGAAACATTCACCGATCAAACAAACATAAACAGTCCCTTTTACTTCATTTCAGCAGGCCGTTTCGAAACACCTATAGGGTGTTCCGAAATGCCCTGACCTGGTTAACGGCCTGGGTCAACCACAAGGTGACCGTTCCAAAACAGGGGTGACCCGTATCGGAACGACCTTGACGGTCAATATCTCGTGGTCAACGAGATTTGACCGTTTCGGAACCTCAGAGGCCCGTTTCGGAACGGCTTCATCTCGCCAATTTCTCAAAATTCCAGTAGCGAAAACGTTCCGGAACGACCCTCATCCGTTTCGAAACGGCAGGCCATATACACAGGGGCCGTTTCGGAACACGGGGACCCGTTCCGAAACACCCCCTGTCTGCAGACTTTTCTGGGCTGTTTTGAGGCACAAGGATGCCCCAAAACATCACCAAAACACCATACAACAGCCAAGCATTTAAACCCAAGATACAACAACATTACTAACATGCTTTAACAAGGTTTGGACATGTCTAATACTAACACAACAATCCACAACATGCATACATTCAAACAACACTCAAACTCATGTAAAAACTCTTAAGGCATAAGCTAACATCCAAGTAAGCAAATAGGCATGAGTTAACATTCATCATGGCAACACAACCATGCAAAAGCAGCATGCATATATAGGAGTCTACACATGCTCCTATCAACCAACAACAATCCAAAAAAATCATACATGTCCCATTGCTTAAACTATTACATGTCTTAGCATTAAAACCATACTTGATGATCACAGTCCAAAATCACACTTGGAGGCCCTCCACTTGCCCGAGCAACCCACGAACTAAGGATCTGCAATGTTGAACAAAGAGAGCGTAAGCAATAATGCTTAGTGAGGGTAAGCTCTAAAAACAAACCTCAACACTGCAGGGTCCGAGCACGATCTAGCCAAGGCAATTCACATTTACCAAGAGTCCACAAGATATAGATGCATGAGCAATATATCACATGTATGCCATAATCATGAGCTCAACACTATCATACATGTAATCACATTTAAACATCCAAACAGCTCATATATCACAACACATTGATACCCATATCAATCTACATTGGCACCTAGTTATGACTCAAATACGCGGATAGACACGTTGGAAACTCATATCCAACAACCACATTACCTCGGTGGGATTCCACTCATCACCGGTCTCGCGGAGGGGATTCCACTCATCCTCACGCCCCGTCGATGGGATTCCACTCATCACCGACTATATTCAATTACAATTCCGGGCGAACCCGTACTCCTCCTTGGTGACTCAACGCCACCAAGGCCACGCGCGACTTTAGACTCATGTGTATACACTAACATCCTAATGATCGATCATTTGTATTTAAGTATACTAGTGCCAATATTTTACTCAATCCACATTACCCATTTCAATCATTTCCGTGCTTAGCACGTACTCACCATGGACACAATCATGAACCATCACCATGCATGCTTTAAGCAATACAACCCATGCCTCATTTCACATGTATAAAACAATATACATAAGCATTCATAACACAAGACATACGAGGCATATTCATTCATACATTTGAGTTCATCCAAAGGCTTAGATCAAGATTAGGATTAGGCTACCACCCTAATCCTAACTCTAGGTGGGTCTACCAAGCCCAACCTAGTCCATATACTCGAACCAACTAATTTAAAACCTTTAAAAGCAAACAACCACTCACCTAAGCTTCCAAGCGCAAGACCAAGCAAGCCACAACCTTCAACCTTCCGGGTTCACTTCCGATGCTTCACCGATGCCCAAACTTGATTCTAATCACACAAAACACATACATTACTTCTCAACCCAATGCTAATTCAATCATCAATCTACTTTGCAACTCACAACCCATTTCCACAATTTTCCAAACCACATAACATTTCCAAAACCCCAATTTTCGGACTCCCACAACCAAGGGCTGAAATACCCAATTCCAAGCACCCAAATGGCTTCCAAAACATCCCAAAACACCCTCTTAACATAGGTAAACCATCAGCCCTTCAATTCCAATATTAAACCTCTCAAAAACCCAATTTTTCATACCTTAAAATTTGCCCTAAGGACCCACTACGAAATTTCACCCAAAATTGACCAAATTCATATATGTTGTGAGTTTCATCATGACTAAGCATAACCCCAAAACAATTTCTCAAAATAAATTGAAAAGCCCCATCAAATCCCCAATTTACCATAAGAACCCTAATTCCCAAAACTCATTATTTTCGAAATCTAAAACAATAGGTGAGTAGAGAATGGAGAGGAGGTTAAGAATTTATGTTTACCTCTTGATTTGATGATGAAATCGATTAGCCAACCCAATGGAATAGTGATTAGGGTTTTAGGAGAGTTTGAAAATGGGGAGGGGGTTTTGAAATTGGTAAAGAGGAAATGAGGAGAAAGATGACAACTTTTATGGAAAAGTTGTCTTCCTTTATTTTAAATGGGGTAAATCACAACTTTGGTCCCTCCCTCTTTATTTAAATTCAAATAGGTCATTAATCAAGATTGGTTTATTTTAATTAGACTTTATTTGACTCGAACAACAACCCGGCTACCTCCTAGGCCCTAGACACGGGTGTTACACTAAACTTTAATTTTTCAAATTTTGGAGGGTTATGGACCCACAAGTCCCTCTGTGCTCCGCCTCTGACCATCAACTTTTGGAAAAAATACATCGATTAAGCCCTTTGACTAATTTTGACCGTTATTGAATTGATTTTTTCCAAAAGTTTAGGGGCTTATTGAACACTTAAGCCTAAAAATTATAGAGGTTTAAACTATTTTTTTTCAAAAATTTTGAATGGTTCAATTTATATTTTTTCAAAAAATTTAGTTCTAACTAAATTCTTTAAATTTTTATAGACTTAATGAAAACTTTTAAAAATCATATGAGAGATTTAATTAAGAATATTCAAAAAAATTGAAACTTGATATGAATTTTTAAAAAAAATTTAGGGACAAGTTAAAATTTTTAAAAATTTGAAGATACTATACTTTAATTTTTCAATTTTTTTTGGAGGTCATGGCCCCACAGAAGGGACTAAACTTTAATTTTTCAAATTTTGGAGGGTTATGGACCCACAAGTCCCTCTGTGCTCCGCCTCTGACCATCAATTTTTTATTTTTCAATTCATTTCATTTACAACATCAGGATTCAAACTCTTAGCTTTAATTAAAAATCTAATATTTCTTTTTACTATATTAATTAGAAGCACCCCCTCCCAAAAAAAATAGCTTTCATGTCCATAAAAGAATAAGTTGTCAATGTTCAAGAAATATAGTAATTGACAAACAAGTAATTGAGTTAGAACTTAGAACAGAACAAAGAACTTCTGCAATCTCACGTTCTGAGTGCTTTTCAGGCTAAAACCGGTATGGACAATTATTGTACTAACAAAAAACATTTTTCTTTCTTCTTAGCAATAGCATGTTTGTTCATATATCATTATAGAATCGAAATAAAGATTTATTCAGTGAATGATCGAAAATGTACGGATAGAATATAATATCTGAATTTTATTAAAAAATATCACAAATACAATACACAAAAAAGAAAAAAAAAATTAAGTACTATGTCCACCTAAAAACTCATACAAAAATAAAACATGAAACTCAAAAAAATAATGAAAAACAAATCCGTTTTATGAGATTGGCGTACATCGTCAATAACACAGAAACCTTTATGAATGTCCTCGTCTCTATTCAAACGAGACACTTTACGAGGTGAAAACATGAGTAGTGAGCGAACTAGACTATCAAGTAAATTGCTCCGCGACACAATTCTGATTTCATCGGCAAACAACCGCCAAAGAGAATCAAACTTTCTATGACCAATGACAAACTCAAATCAGAAAAAAAGCGTTGTGAATATCTAAAAAAGAATACCAAACGGCCACTAAAGTAGAAAAAATCGTGTCAAACAATAGAAAAAACGTAAAAATAAAATAAAACAAAACATGCTACAAAGACAAAAAAAACGTGCCACAAGTAAAGAGATTCTCATTAAACATGATATAAAAATGTAAGAGAGTAATGAATACTGACAGTCGACAACCAATAATAAAATTAATATGTCACCAGCCAAAAAAAAAATTAAAAGAAACTCTGCGGCGCTAGATAAGTTTTTGAAAGAATAACTAGATCATTATCCACTGTTATTTTCAATAGAGATTGCAATAATTACACAATATAATATCAAAGTAAACATGATCTTAGGAGCACAAATTTTACTCTATTATAATAATCCCAAAATAACTTAGTTTTACTTGACAACTTCTCCTAAGAGTCCCACCTCACAAGTATCAAGTGTGCACAACAAATCTAAAACATATTCTTCCTGGAATTTTGTTCTTATTTTCCAAGTGCTTTCAAGATCAAAGCCTGAATGCAGAAATTATTAAACTAAACAAAAACATGTTATGGGGTTGAAAGAAACAAAAATATTATTGGGATGATAAATAAATAGGAGCGGTCGCAATTAAGGTTAAACCATTCTTCCTACTCGTAGTCACACCAAAGGCTTCACTCATATCCAAATCTTCATTCCTCATCCCATTAGGAAGCTCCCAATCAAAATGGAAAAGCAGTTTTGCCAATGGCAGCTCAACATTGGGAAGTGCAAATGATATGCCTGGACACATCCTTCTTCCTGCACCGAATGGGATGTACTCCAAATCTGTTCCTTTGAAATCTATGAAACTGTTGAGGAATCTTTCTGGGTAAAACTTCTCAGGCTCATTCCAGTACTTGGGGTCTCTTCCAATGGCCCATGCGTTGATTATGACTTTAGTCTTGTTGGGAACTCGGTAGCCATTGATTTCGCAATCCTCTCGGCTTTCTCTTGGAAGTAACAGAGGAAATGGAGGGTGTAGCCTCAAGGTTTCTTTGATGACTAATCCCAAGTATTTTACTTCTTTAAGACTTGCTTCATCCACATCTCCTTTTCCATGACAGATCTGTCTTATTTCATTCTGTGCCTTTTTTAGCACCCTTGGATTCCTCACCATTTCAGACATTGCCCATTCTACGGTTGTTGATGATGTTTCACCCCCTGCACTGAAGATATCCTGACAAATTATGAACCAACATTAGTTGAGGGACCAATTTATATACTCCATTAAGTATTCAAAAGAGAGAAGGAACTAACAAAAATGATTGCTTTGATTTCCTCATCAGCCAGGGGAAATTCAAGGCCATGTTGTTGAATCTTTAAAAGAACAGTGACCAAATCTTCTTTGGCTTCTTCTTCACCGATTCTTCGACTCCGCAGTCTGGTTCTATGTTCATTTATGATGCCTTCAAGTATCCCATCACACTTCTGAAACACAGCCTCAGCTTTCGGCTTCAATCCACTAATAAGCTCAAGCACTCTAAAAGAGGGGTACATGTCTGCAAGTCTAAATCCAGAACTTAGCTTTGTTATTTCATCCACCACTCTTACAAACGATTCGTGTTCCTTGCACGTCTTACCGAATGCTGCTCTAGATGTGATCCTATAAGTCAAGGAGAAAATCTGCTTACTGAGATGGATCGGCAAGCCTTGGTTTGAAGCTATAAGTTTCACCAGTGCTGAAACTTCCTCTTGTCTGATTGATTCAAATGACTGCACTCTTTTGGCTGTTAAAAGCTCCACAGTACAAATTTTTCGTGCTTGTCTCCAGTAATTGCCGTAGGGTGCCATGCCAATGTCCCTTGAACCGTAAGTCACGATGTCTACAGCAGCCACATAAGGTCTATTGGCAAAGGTGACACCGTGCGTTATCATGACATCTTTGGCGATCTCTGCCGATGAAACCACGACGGTGCGAAGTTCACCGAGCTGTAGGTGCATTAAGGGTCCATGTTGATTGGCCAAATCTCTCAGGATTTGATGAGGGAATGACCCGAATTTCACCAGCTGATGGAGGTTGCCCATAATGGGCAGTTTCCATGGCCCTGGTGGCAGTCTCATGTTTGAATCTGTGCTTCTCATTTTCTTTGCTATTTTGACACGTAACAGCAAGAAGAGAAACGAAGCAAGCAAGATCAGAAAGGAGGGAAATGGAAGCTCCATTGTTGTTGTTGTTATTGAAGAGAAAATGGTTTGAAGGCGTGAATCAATTCCTCTCTTTCGGGGATTTATATAGAAAGATGAAGATTAATTGCAGCTGCTATTGGAATTTGGAAACGTTTCGGTCATTATCAAACTTATGAAAAACGTTTGTGGGTCGCAGGGATCAGTGTTTACCAAACTCCATAATAGAAACTTGTATTATAGCGGCTTGTGGGTCGCAGGGATCATGTGTGTTTGTCGCATGAAAGGGCGTTTGTGGCTGCAAATTTTAATGGATGATCTTCTTATCTAGTTTACTTCGTACACAATATTAGATGTTAAATCTCTAGTTTTCTTTAGGTCTGATCCTTCGAACCAACAAATAGTTGATTATTTATACTCAGTTTTTAGATTGTTACGTGTGGTTTTTTTATTGTCTCACTTATTATATTGGTGTATTGAATATTTTTTGTATAACCACCTATAATAGCGAAACTTGGTGAAATAGATTGTGGGACAATATAAAATTTTAAAAAATAAGGTTACAATATGCCCCTTGACTTAAAAAATTAAACTCTTAAATGTTTTTTTGCAGCCAATTAAGTCCTTGAACTAAAAAATTAAATCAATTAAAGCCCTTGAATTAAAAAATACATCGATTAAGCCCTTTCATCAATTTTGACCATTACTGAATTGATTTTTTTTTTCCAAAAGTTTAGAGGCTTATTGAACCCTTAAGCCTAAAAATTATAGAGGTTTAAACTATTTTTTTTTAAATTTGAATGGTTCAATTTATATTTTTTTTTTCAAAAAATTGTGGTCAAACTAAATTTTTAAAATTTTGATAAGCTTAATGAGAACTTTTAAAATTCACGGAAGAGATTTAATTAAGAGTATTAAAAAATTGAAGCTTGATATGAATTTCTAAAAATTTTGTGGGACAAGTCAAAATTTTTAAAAATTTAAAGGACTAAGCTTTAATTTTTCAAATTTTTTGGGGGTCATGGCCCCCACAAGTCCCACATGAGCTTCGTCTCTGATCATCAATTTTTTTATTCTTAATTTATTTTATTTACAACATCAGGATTCAAACTCTCAATTTCAATTAAAATTCTAACGTTTCTTCTCCCTATATTAATTAGTCGAAGCCCCCAAAAAATAGCTTCTATGTCCATAAAAGAATAACTTATCAATGTTCATGCATTGAAATATTCATGACATGGCTCACCCATATATACATAATAGTGAAAACAAAAATTACCAAAAAATTTAATACTATATAGACCCTTAATGTGTTAGATAAATGGGTATAACAATAATCCAAATATAATAAAATATCGTAAGAAAAATATATAATAATAAATTAAAAACAGAATATGAAATCGGACATAGTTAAAATTAGAAAATTTTTTTGAGGCATGTATGAAAAGTTTCTTTAAGACAGATTCGTCTTCTTCTCGGTGCTTGAATAATATTGGACGTCTATCTCCCAGGATACAGCAACAAACATTCACAGTAGTAGCATAATTGCAGTGAACAATCGAACACATCTTGCCTTCATCTATCACCGAAAAATAAAACGAACTTTGGAAGGAATTTTTCTAAGTCAAAAACTTTAAAGTTTTTCAATGTTGTTTTTTTGTGAGTTGATGTGAAAAATGAGTCACAACAATCCTTTATATAGTGGATGAAAAAAATTAAACCGTTTGATGAAAAGATTAAATCTTTTGATGAAAAGATTTGTTAAAAAATTAATAGATATGATTGAATGAATGCAACTTTAAACTTGTAATTAATAAGTCCATTCACCAAGTGACATGACTTATTATTAGCATGTCTATTCACCAAATGGCATGACTTATTATCAATATTATTCAACCAATATATATATATATATATATATTTCCAACAATCTCCCACATGAATAAAATTGATGGTTTAAAAATATTGAATCGATGTGGTGATAGATTCTATGTTTGATATTTATATAGGATTGGTAGGCGTCCCCTTTAAACCTTCCCCTGTGAAAAATATGTTTAACTTACTGGTTTTCCAGTAGACGTAATGTCCTTAAACTATCCTGTTGTAGACTCTGTACAAGATGTGTAAAGTAATGCTGACATAAGGGGCAATTTATAAAGAAAGGGCAATTATAAAGCAATTCCAAGAGTCTTTTGCGTGCAAGTATACACGGTCTGCAAATAATACAGAAGTAAGCTGAGTATCGATCCTACAGAGATTGACTTGAAATTCGATTGTTTGATTATTACTTGCTTTTGAAGAAAAGATGTTTGTTTTGAAGATTGTTTTAAAAATATTAAAAAGAAAAATAAAAGTAAAGTAGAATGTTGGCAAGAAAGATGTTCTTGATAAATGATGCGTGTTGGCAGGGAATGTCATGTTTTAATGTTGCTTATGCCAGCCCTTGTTGGTAAACTGTCTTGGCATTGTTTGCCGAGTAGATTCAATATTAGCAATGCTTCTCTTGATGGTCACTGCCCTAAGTAAATTATGCAAAAACCCCTATATTTCTATAGTGAATGTTTTTGAATGAACCGAGTTGATTAAGTACTGTTGAGTTGTGTGGGGCTCGATTCGTTCAACCGATGTTGCTCACCAAGTGGTGGAGAGATGGATTTTTGGGTGGAAGGGTTGTGGAAGCTAAAATGAAATGTGACACAAAGATTTATAGTGGTTCAACCTTCTAACCAAGGTCTACATCCACTACCTTAGCTCCCCACTAAGGATTTCCAATCAATCCACTATTAATTCGTCTCTTTTTCTAGGCTTAGGAGGAAACCCTTTACACCGATCAAGCTTTCTACCCAAAGCCTTGATCAAATCCTCTCTTACAAAGAGATAATAAAAGCAAACACAAATCCCTCTAATAGGTGTTTGTTTGCACAGTTAAAGCACTCACCCAAAACCTAAAACACTTGAGAAAATTTGACAATTTTGGCTCACTAGTGTTTGTCTATACAATAAATGACAATTTAAGCTCTAAGACAATTCTTGATCATTTGTTGATTGACAATATGAGCATTAACATTCTCTTGATTCTTGGAGGTCCCTTTTATACTCCTTGATGAGTTTATAGCCGTTGGGATTGAATTGGAGCCGTTGGGATTGAATTGGAGCCGTTGAGAACTTTAATTCCCACCATAAATGCAGTTCTCATCGTTTCGAAACGCTATAACCCGTTTCGAAACAGCCTTTAAGTAGAAAGAGTCGTTGCAGTCTGACAAGGCACCCATTTCGGAACGCCTCTGGCCGTTTCGGAACTCGTATGCAAACGCCTTAGACCCGTATCGAAACGCCCTGCATTTAAATGTTAGTTGGGAAATAGCCGTTGGGGTTTATGACCGTTGTGGTCAATGTCACATAGGCGTATCGAAACGGCATAGCCTGTTTCGAAACGCTGGGCAAAATCCTTATTCAGGGAAAGCTCGTTTCGATACCAGTATCGAAACGTTTTAGCTACTGGAATGCATCGTATCGAAACGCCCTAAGGTGTTTCGAAACGCCTGGACAGTTTTGTGAAGTTTGGCTTTGAAAAACATGTAAAAAATTTTAAAAAACATCCCTAAACATAGTTTCAAGTTATTTGGACTTTGGAAATTGTTTTAAATACTTTTTAAATCAGTCCAAAACATTTTTCAATTATTATATCAAAACATTAGTTCTACAATCTCCCCCTTTTTGATATAATAAAACTCTCTTGAAAAATTGTTTGGGATTCTCCCCCTTTAACTTTAAAAATGTGAATAAGAGATTGAAGATATGAAATCAAATAAAGCTCCCCCTTATTCATTTAAAAATTCAATTTTTTAAACCATTTCTCCCCCTTTTTGTTATATCAAAAAGAATTTAAAACATTAAGTTCAAAATAACAATAGAGGTAAAAATTTGAAAAAAAAAATTGGTTTTAAAATGGCTCCCCCTTACTCAAAGCATCATAAAAAATGTTAGTCCAACATAAATGATCATCTAGTTGAATTAAATAAAAAATAAAACAAATAAATGCAAAAACAACTAGATTTTTACCAACACTTGAATTCAAAGGGAGGATGTGAAATCTTCCTTCTTCAAGTGTTCTTCCTTGTGTGCATGGAGCTCCTCCTCAATGTTTGACTTGTTGAACATCTCCATCACACCTAGCAAAAGACAATCAAGTAATTTTTGGTATCCAAATTGCTTTGGATTCATGAACGTTAGTAGCACAAATTTTAGGCCGCTTAGGAATCCATTTTTCAATGTCATCCTTTTTAGTTGAAGTGGTTAGTCCTTTTGGGACCCAAACACTTCTAAAACATTTACCATTTTTGAATCTAGGGGCACTAGATTGTCTCACATAGAAATTTGATTTTCCAAAATTGTTTTTCTTTTCTAGCTCTTTGGAAATCAAATCCTTTTCTTCTTGAACTTTTTGAAGCAATTTTTGTAAATTAAAACATTTTAATTCAAACTCCTCAAGTTTTGCTTCAAGTTCAAGTTTGGTTTTAGAAATCAAATCATTTTGAATTTATAACTTTGAAATCACTTTATTGTTTTTCAAAATGTGATTTTTAAAGTCTAAAACCAAATCGTCATAGACATCTTGTAATTCATCAAAAGAGTAAGAACATGAAGTAGATGAATTAGAAGTTACCCTTGAATCTTCTTCGATGGCCATAAGGCAAAGGTTGGCTTGTTCATCGTCGGTGGAGTCCTCATCACTCCAAGTAGCCACATGTGCCTTCTTCTTATGGCTTGAAGTGCTTGCCCTATCTTTTCTCTTGGGTTCTCGTTCAAGCTCTCTCAAGGCTTTCTTCATGAACGGGGCACACTTCTCGAAGAGATGAACCATCTCTTCATCTTCATCCTCCTCTTCACTTGAGTAGACATGATGACAAGTGGAGGATTTGAGAGCCATGACACTTGCATTGATGCCTAGCCCTTTGATTTTCTTCTCTCCCATAGCTCTAATTTCTTCCTTCTTCTTCTCATCTTCTTTATTCTTCTTCATGATTTGATGAGTAAGGAGTGACCCCATGAATTCATCAAGCTTCAAGGTCTTCAAATTCTTGGCTTCGATGATGGGGGTCCTCTTTGAGTCCCAAGACTCGGGAAGTGAGTAGATGAGCTTTCGAACAAGCTTTTCCTCCGGGATGGCTTCTCCATAGCCTTTGAGACCATTGGTGATAGTGGAGAACCTATCAAACATCTTCTCGATGTTCTCTTCCGGATCCATTTTGAAGTTCTCATACTCTAAGGTTAGGAGCCCAATCTTGGTCTCCTTGACTTCATCGGTCCCCTTGTATGTGACTTCAAGCTTGTCACATACCTCCTTGGCACTCTCACAAGAAGACATCTTCTCATAGATGGTTGGGCCAAAAACACAAAACAAGATGTGCAAGGCTTTGCAATTAAGCTCCATCTTCTTGCGATCATCGACACTCCACTCCGCTTTGCTTCTTTGAGGCACGAACGGACCATCTTCAACTACATCACACAGCTTGTAATCTCTAGATTTGGTGAAGAACTTCATCTTTGTCTTCCAATGGGCATAGTGGGTTCCGTTAAAGAAAGACGGTTTGTCGATTGATTGTGCCATTTGAGCTGGTTGATGAAATAGTGATCGAGCTTGCCGGATCTTCTCAATAGGATGTGAATTCTCTTCGATTGAGCCAAGCTCTGATACCAATTGTTGAGTTGTGTGGGGCTCGATTCGTTCAACCGATGTTGCTCACCAAGTGGTGGAGAGGTGGATTTTTGGGTGGAAGGGTTGTGGAAGCGAAAATGAAATGTGACACAAAGATTTATAGTGGTTCAACCTTCTAACCAAGGTCTACATCCACTACCTTAGCTCCCCATTAAGGATTTCCAATCAATCCACTATTGATTCGTCCCCTTTTCTAGGCTTAGGAGGAAACCCTTTACACCGATCAAGCTTTCTACCCAAAGCCTTGATCAAACCCTCTCTTGCAAAGAGATAATAAAAGCAAACACAAATCCCTCTAATAGGTGTTTGTTTGCACAGTTAAAGCACTCACCCAAAACCTAAAACACTTGAGCAAATTTGACAATTTTGGCTCACTAGTGTTTGTCTATACAATAAATGACAATTTAAGCTCTAAGACAATTCTTGATCATTTGTTGATTGACAATATGAGCATTAACCTTCTCTTGATGCTTGGAGGTCCCTTTTATACTCCTTGATGAGTTTATAGCCGTTACTAGCTGTTGGGATTGAATTGGAGCCGTTGAAGACTTTAATTCCCACCATAAATGCAGTTCTACAGCTCATCGTTTCGAAACGCTCGAACCTGTTTCGAAACAGCCTTTAAGTAGAAAGAGTCGTTGCAGTCTGACAAGGCACCCGTTTCGGAATGCCCCTGGCCGTTTCGGAACTCGTATCCAAACGCCTTAGACTCGTATCGAAACGTCCTGCATTTAAATGTTAGTTGGGAAATAGCCGTGTGGGTTTATGACCATTGTGGTCAATGCCACGTAGGCGTATCGAAACGGCATAACCCGTTTCGAAACGCTGGGCAAAATCCTTATCCAGGGAAAGCCCGTTTCAATACCAGTATCGAAATGTTTTAGCTACTGGAATGCACCGTATCGAAATGCCCTAAGGTGTTTCGAAACGCCTGGACATTTTTGTGAAGTTTGGCTTTGAAAAACATGTAAAACCTTTTAAAAAAATATCCCTAAACATAGTTTCAAGTTATTTGGACTTTGGAAATTGTTTTAAATACTTTTTAAATCAGTCCAAAACATTTTTCAATTATTATATCAAAACATTAGTTCTACAAGTACCAATCTATACTCCTAGGAGGTAGATATCACTTCCGAAGTAAGTTCATCTGCTTGAACAACTTCTCTCGAAGCCTCTCTGCCTAGTATTCAACAATGTAGAGTGTCCATAAGTTTTATATTTTATACACATTCCTGCCCTTGTTATTGCTGATCTTAAGCTCATTTAGGCATATTTAGATGCACTGCATGCATAATAACATTATTTGCTCTTTTACCATGCTTTTATTAAATATTCTATATTTGGTTAAGAAAAGATATTGTTTTAGTTTAGTTTTCATTTTCAGGTGTTGTAGCTGTGTAGAGGAAGAGAGGACAGGAAAGCAGGGAGTAAAAAGAACCGTACTGAAGCAGTTCCAAAGTGCCGCCATAGCAGCCAGCCACCTAGGCGGCAATACACCGACTCAGCCAAGATGAGCTTCGATTTATAGAGGATGACTTTATGAATCCAACAAGCCCAGCCGAGCAATTTTCTGAAGCCTGGAATGGTGTGCAAAGCAGATTGAAGATTGATAAGTAGGAGTACTTATCTTTACTTGCTGGAGAAGGCAACATCCAAAAGGAGTCTACATTCAAGTCAAAGAAGTCAGCATTTAATGTAAAGCAGCATTAAAGACTTCAACTCCAAGGAGGACTCAAACTTAAGGCCATTGGCCCTATATATACCCATGTATTTGAGGGTATAAGGGGGAGATCACGTTTTTAAATAACCCTAGCTACCACCTAAGTCTATCATGTTCTAATTCTCCATTAGGGTTTAGGTTTTTGTAAGTAAAGTAGTTGTGAGAAATGGTTGTAATAATTTAAGTTGTTTTTTTTACAATAAAATACTCTTAGTTTGCTTAATTCATGTGCTTCACTTCCTTTAATTAGTTCTAAAAGTCCAGTTGAAGAATCCATTTGTCGGGCACGAAGGTGTCAAACTTACGAAAAATTAAGCATGGTCTCATCATGAAGAGAGGTTGACTAATTCAGCTTAGACATAAGTTAGAATTTCAGCGGCTAAAAGGAGTAACCAAACGTTGACTGTTTGTGTTAGGTTACAATCTGGTGGTGCCAGACAAAGTTTTTAACTGATCAGTGGTTATCAGCTTTAAATTTAGACATAAAAGAAATAGGTTTGGAACTGCTCTGTGCTGGAGTAGCAACAATTTGTTTGTCATCTTAACTTGCTAACATTTTAGAGATTATACTAATCCCAAAATAACTTTGTTCTCCTTGACAACTTCTCCTAAGAGTCCTACCTCACAAATGCAATCGAAAACATTTTCTTCATAGAACCTTGTTCTTAAATTCTAAGTGCTTTCAAGATCAAAGCTTGAATGCAAACATTATTGAAACTAAACAAAAACATGTCATGGGGTTGAAATAAAAATATTATTCGGATGATAAATAACTAGGAGCGGTCGCAATTAAGGTTAACCCATTCTTCCTACTCACAATCACACCAAAGGCTTCAGCCATATCCAAATCTTGGTTCCTTATTCCATTAGGAAGCTCCCAATCAAAATGGTAAAGCAATTTTGCAAGAGGCAGCTCAACGTTAGGAAGTGCAAATGATATGCCTGGACACATCCTTCTTCCTGCACCAAATGGGATGTATTCCATATATGTTCCTTTGAAATCTATGAAACTGTTGAGGAACCTTTCTGGGTAAAACTTCTCAGGCTCATTCCAGTACTTGGGGTCTCTTCCTATGACCCATGCGTTGATTATGACTTTAGTCTTGTTGGGAACTCGATAGCCATTGATTTCGCAATCCTCTCGGCTTTCTCTTGGAAGTAACAGAGGAAATAGAGTGTGTAACTTCAATGTTTCTTTGATGACTAATCCCAAGTATTTTACTTCTTTAAGACTTGCTTCATCCACATCTCCTTTTCCATGGCAGGTCTGTCTTATCTCAATCTGTGCCTTTTTTAGCACCCTTGGATTTCTCACCATTTCAGACATTGCCCATTCTACTGCTGTTGATGATGTTTCACCCCATGCACTGAAGATATCCTGCAAATTATGAACCAACATTAGTTGAGGGACCAATTTATATACTCTATTAAGTATTCATAAGAGAGATGGAACTAACAAAAATGATTACTTTGATTTCCTCGTCAGCCAGGGGGAATTCAAGACCATGTTGTTGTTGAATCTTTAAAAGATCAGTGACCAAGTCTTCCCTGGCTTCTTCTTCACCGGTTCTTCTACTCTCCAGTCTGCTTCTATGTTCATTTATGATGCCTTCAAGTATCCCATCACACTTGTGAAGCAGAGCCCTAGCTTTCTGCTTCAATCCACTAATAAGCTCAAGCACTCTAAAAGAAGGGTACATGTCTGCAAGTCTAAATCCAGAACTTAGCTTTGTTATTTCATCCACCACTCTTAAAAACGATTCGTGTTCATTGCACGTCTTACCGAATGCTGCTCTAGATGTGATCCTATAAGTCAAGGAGAAAATCTGCTTACTGAGATTGATAGGCGAGCCTTGGTTTGAAGCTATAATTTTCACCAGTGCTGAAACTTCCTCTTGTCTGATTGATTTAAACGACCGCACTCTTTTGGCTGTTAAAAGCTGCACAATACAGATTTTTCGTGCTTGTCTCTAGTAATTGCTGTAGGGTGCCATGGCATTGTCCCTGGAACCATAAGTCACGATGTCTAGAGCAGCCACATAAGGTCTATTGGCAAAGGTGAGACCGTGCGTTATCATGACCTCTTTGTTGTAAAATTATAAATTCACTTAGTATATTTCAAAGAATCCCACATCTCTTTTTTATATTATTTGTTTTGTCTTTAAATATAAAGACTTAGTATAAAGCTTGTAAGAGAAAATTATAATGGTGGTTGCATGCACATGAGGTTTGGTCAAGAAGTTCAGTCCAGTTTAAACCAACGAATTTTTTCATGTGCATGAACTAGAGGCTCGATCTATTTTTATTATTTATTTTAAGTTTTTAAAGTTCATTTTTAACCATCTATTTTAAAATGAAATTATATTATTTTTAACCATCCATTTTTCTAATTAATCTTAACCATTCATTTTAAATAAAATCATCTTTATTCTTAACCATTCATTTTATTTTTGACTGATTTGCCCTTGACTAGTTGTTATTTTTAGATGCCCTTTTTAGGCATGCATGGTACTATAAATACCATGTACATATGCCTTCATAATTCATATCAAAGTAGAATCATCTACTTACTTTCTTCTTCTTCTCTCATTTTAAACACCTTTTAAAAGCTGAGTATTTATTTGTTCTTTGCTCTTTCTGTAGCCTGCTTTAGCAGAAGTGCTTGTTGAATCCTGGGGGGTACGCTTCACCGCGAAATATCCTTAAGGACAGTGTTTAGTGCACGCCTCAAGCAAGTCTTATTTTCAACCCCTTTTCGGTTTAACCAAACATTTTTCCAACAATCTTAAGGATATTTTTCTCATTTCCTATTTTAAACCGAAAACTTGCGACCTCTTAACAAAGATTTTTGTTGGTGTTGCCGTTGTTGTTACGCTGTCCGTGCAGTTCTCTAGTGCGTCCCTTTACAGTCGCGATGTTGTTTGTACATCATAATTTGAACTCCACTGCTAAAATAGGTATGTACTGTCTATAAATTTTTGAGGATGCTTTTAGATAATAATTTTATTTATCTATGTTATAATATTGAATTATCATTATTATGCCTATTATCTATGCTTACAGAATTTTGTGAGTTGAGCTTTAAGCATGATTGAAGTTGGTTACAAACTTAAAATAAAATTTTAGAAAAAAGGAAAAGGAAAATTATTTTATGTGTGGCAGACTCCATAATTGATTATTGGGATAATGCGAAAATGCATGTCTAGGATTGGTCCTATCAAAGACTTGGTATTTAAGAGTGCTTTGTGCACGACCTCTCTTTCATAGGTACCTACCTGGTGCATTATTCATTGATTATACCTACGATTTTTATCTCTAATTATGATGACACATTGAGCCACCATATAACTTAGTGCAAAAATTTCAATGAGAAATGAATGTGTTGTTAAGCCAAATATTAATTTGGACGAAACGTATGTCGTTAATCCTGTTAAGCTAAATATTAATTTGGTTGAAACATACGTTGTTAATCCTGTTAAGTCAAATATCGATTTGGTTGAAACAGATGAAATAACGAAAAAAGAAAAAATCATGTTAAACCAAATTTTAATTTGGTTGAAGCAGATGAGATAATTTTGTGGTCATTTCTCAAACTTATTTACCGATACAAAAGAGTGGATGATAGACAATGGTGCTACTAGGCACATATTTATGTCATACCCCCTTACGAAGGAAGGGGAAGAAATTATCTATCTTAAACACCATTTGAAACTGCACAAGCATTTGAAGAGGCAAGGTATTATTCAAAGTTAAAAAAAAAAACCTTAGCCTAAATTTCCTTCAAATGTGACGAATCGAGAATATATTCTGTGAAAAATGGTTTGTAACATGTTTATTTAAAATTATTAGGCATGCTATTTATATTTCTTGTATGATTAATGTTATGATGATCTATGTGACATGTTAATGTGAGAACTTATATTGTTATGATTGATTTGACATGCTAATATTAATATAATTTGTAAAATGTGTATGTTGGATTTTCTATGTGAAAATGATTAGAGACACCTTAAGTTTATAAAAGTTATATGTTCTTAAAATATTTTTAAATGTGGGTGTATTTTATCAAATTTATGTTTCTAGTTCGTAAGGAAAAATAATTGTTTCTAAAGTGTTGGATTGCATGTTCACAATGTTGCATATATGCTTTGGACAATAACATATTTGGTTGAAATAAAATTGTTAAACAAACAATGACTATAATTTATGCCAATTTTAGTAGTATGTTTTTGAGTTATATCATATTTTATTTCAAGAATAAAAGAATGGGTTAGATAAAGGAGATGCTTATTTTGTTTAATGACTATAATAGAAAAGAAATAATAATTTTTGATCTATCTCCTCTTATAAATTGGTGTTTCATTAAAATTGCACGCTTGTTTCTTCTAATTTATGAGCCAAACTTATTTGAAACCTGATTGTGAACATAACGATTTGAGAAGATCTGAACGACTTAGAACTGTAAAATTCTTTGGAAGTATTATTTTTTTATATTTATACTTGGCTGAAAATGATACAATTTTTCTGAATCGATTTCTTCTTACGATGCTTTTCTTTTGAAAAATGGTTAGTATTGAATGTAATTCATTTTTACAACGTTTGTAAATTAATTTTTTTACTTCATAAAACAAAACTTATCAATTGCAAACAAATTTTTTTTACAAAGAAATTTTAAGAATAATTATTTTATAAATATATATTGTAAAAGGTTTTACTTAAAACAATATAAATTGTTTTGATAATTTTACTCCATTTACAAAAATTTCATTGGAAATTTTTTCTTTAGTTTCAACACAATTTTTTTATCAGCCAAATGGACGTTAAAGTCATGTTTTTGGTTACTCAAAAGGATATAGTGAACAACCCAAAGAATGCATCGTATCAAGTCATGAAATCAAAGTTCGTAAATTTCTCAAATCATTGTATGTCTTGAAACACACTTCCAAAATTGTGGAATGAGAAATTCAATCAAGGGATAAGTGAAAACATGAGTGATTATTTGTTTGTGTTGGTAGGATGTTTATCTTAATAATGTTTTTGTTTATACCAAACTGATTGACGATGTTTGTGTGATTATTTATTTATGTATTTATTACATGCTTATCTTAGTAATTATTATGTGAGACTGAAAGGTATCTTGCTTCAATGAAAGACATGAATGAAACAAATGTCATATTGATTATTTAAATCATGAGAAAGCGTGGTAGCAAAATGCTATCACAAGAGCATAATGTTAAATTTTTAAGAAGTTTGGATATATTGATACCAAACCTGTAAATACTCATTGTGATGCTAATATTCAAATGAGAAAAATATACATGTGATCATGTTGCTCAATCCAAGCATGCACAAAATTATTAAATTTTGATGCACTTGATGAATTTTACTAGACCTGAGATGACACATGTTATTTTTCAATTGAGCTGATATACACAACTCAAATCATTATTGTTAAGTTGATGTAGTAAAGTTAATAAGATATCAAAAAGATATCATGAGTTATGATATTCTACTTAGTGAAATACCCGTTGTATTAAAAGGATACAATGATGATAATTGAATATCTTATTCACGTGAGACTAGAGCTACTAGTGGTTATGTATTCACCCTTAGAGGTAGAACACTATCTTGAAAACTAGCCAAACAGACATTTATAAAAAATTTACTATGAAGTCTGCATTTATTGCATTAGAGTTGGCTAATAATGAAGCTAAGTGGATTCTTCCATTTCATAGCCTGTATAATAAAGCTAAGTGGTAGAAAAATTTATTAGCATGTGTAATGATGTTAAGTGGTAGAAAAACCTCTTAGCCAGAACAATAAAGCTAAGTGATAGAAAAATCTCTTAGCATGTATTTGAAGTTGAGCGGTTGAAAAACCCCTTAACCTGTATTTCATTAGGCACATAAATAATAGATTCAGTGCCAACGCGTTATGATTGTCAAGTAGCAATAGACATTGCAAAGAATAAAAACTTTCAAAGGTTAAATTAGACATATTTGTCTAATGACATGAGGTAATAAAGCAGCTGCAAAAAGATGAAGTGATATCAATTGATTATGTGAAGTTAGAAATGATTTTGGCCAAATCATTCAGCTAAACCCCTGGGAAGAAAATTAATATGTGAAACATCGAGGGGAAAAGGGACATATGCCAATATAAGAAATCAACAGTGATGGTAACCCAACCTTTGTGATTGGCGATCCCATGAAGAAGGTTCATATGGGTAATAACAAGTCATTGATTGATCTTGTAGAGAAAGCACTACATTATTTTTTTTGTCCCTTCTTATGATGTAAATAGTGCTAAAAACTGCAAGGATGGTGAGGGTGAGTAAAACTCTTAATCAAGTTCATAGCCTTTATAGGTGGTGTATTAACCTGCAGAATACACTTGATGGCTTGACCTATATAAGTGTGAAGTGGGGCCGCTTCTATGAGATATATGGCAAAGTCTCTAGAGCACTTATGAAAATTAGGCACGCGCATGGCCTATTAGCGCACAACCGCGATAAAGAGCAAGAATAGATATAATGTGATTAATGAGAATGTTAACTTACAATAATGAGTCATTAGTTCATAGAAACGTGTTTCACCAATTACTCTATAAGTTATGTCTCATTTTTATAAGTTTTGGTTCATAGTCCAGAAAGACACCATAATGAATATGTTATGTCAGAATACTCAGCTAAACCTTTTTATTTATCATTCTTTGAAATATGTGGGGGATTGTTGTAAAATTATAAATTCACTTACTATATTTCAAAGAATCCCACATCTCTCTTTTATATTATTTGTTTTGTCTTTAAATATAAAGACTTAGTATTGAGCTTGTAAGAGAAAAATATAATGGTGGTTGCGCGCACATGAGGTTTGGTTAAGAAGTTCAGTCCAGTTGAAACCGACAAATTTTTCCATGTGCATGAACTAGAGGCTCGTTTTTATTATTTATTTTAAGTTTTTAAAGTTCATTTTTAACCATCCATTTTAAAATGAAATTATATTCATTTTTAACCATCCATTTTTCTAATTAATCTTAATCATTCATTTTAAATAAAATCATCTTTATTCTTAACCATTCATTTTATTTTTGACTGATTTGCCCTTGACTAGTTGCTATTTTTAGATGCCCTTTTTAGGCATGCATGGTACTATAAATACCATGCACATATGCCTTCATAATTCATATCAAAGTAGAATCATCTACTTTCTTCTTCTTCTCTCATTTTAAACAACTTTTAAAAGCTGAGTATTCATTGGTTCTTTGCTCTTTCTGTTGCCTGCTTTAGCAGAAGTGCTTGTTGAATCCTGGAGGGTACGCTTCACCGCGAAATATCCTTAAGGACAGTGTTTAGTGCACGCCTCAAGCAAGTCTTATTTTCAACCCCTTTTCGGTTTAACTAAACATTTTTCCAACACTCTTTGGCAATCTCTGCTGATGAAACAAGGACGGGTAGAAGCTGTTGATGCCTTGATCCCCTTACGAGATATTATGCTATGCTCCTATACCCTTACATACATTGGGTATATATAGGGCTCTTGACCTAAGTTGAGTCCTCCTTGAAGTAGGAGTTCTAAAAGTAAATTGCATTAAATACAGACTCATTTATGCTTTAAATACAGACTCTTTGGACGTTACCTTCTTCAGCAAGTAAGGATAAGTGCTCCCACTTATCAATCTTGAATTAACTCTATCGACTACTACAGGCTTAGGAAATTGTCATCTTGAAGTTGCAACCCATCTTGGCTAAGTCGGTGTAACTCCTGCCCGGGCGGCTCATGGCGGCAATGCTGCTTCAGCGGTGTCCTTGGCGGCAACTTGAGTTGTTTCAGTAAAGCTTCTTTGGTTCCAGCTTTCTTGCCTTGTCTTGTCCTCTCCTCTACTTTCCTAGCTATAGCACTTGAAAATATAAACTAAACTAAAACAGTAACTTTTCCCAACCAAATATGAAATATTCAATAAAAGCATGGTGTAAGAGAAGATACTATTATAATGCATGCAAGCACCTAAATATGCCTAAATGAGCTCAAGAACAACAATGATAAGGGCAGGAATTTGTACAAAATGCAGGACTCATGGACTCTCTACACACCCCCAAACTCAAACTATTACTTGTCCTCAAGAAATGCAACCTAACTAGGAAAACTGCCCTTAGCACAAAATTAATAGAACGTTAGCCTTTCAACTTGATTTCTTGCCTCAAGGCCGTGGCACCTATATAATGTTAGTGATAGGGAATAACATGAAATAACTTCGATTAATTTTTCTTAATGCCAGTGCAGTGTGTGCAGGTCTGTGTTCATGCTAAACATGATGAAGTTACCAAGTTAACAAAGTATGCCTATAATAATTAAGTTATTGAAAAGGATACGAGTTGTTGCCTTGGCAGCACAGTTGGGCACTTTTGTTTTCTTTTTCTGGTCATGGCTTTAAGGGTTTCAGCTCATCATGACTATTCTCTGGGTTTGAAGCTAAGGTAGGTGCACTCTACAAATTCTGAACCCTTTGAATAGAGTCATCCCGTGAAGACTTTCATTCACTCTTGCTAATTTGTCCATCACTTGGTTTAGATTCATGGACTTAGATAGCAGCGAAGTGTCCTTGCTCATGATCCTTCCTAGAGCCTGTTTTGGGCACCTCTAGGGTCTTTATTCTTCCTAGAGCTTGTTTCAGGCACCTCTAGCTTTGTATTCTTTCTGCATAGAGCCTATTTCAGGCACCTCTAGGTTTTTCATTAGTTTTGATGTGCCGCCCTGCGTTGCCGTGGTGGCGAACCTGTAGTCAATCAAGAAACTTTTATTAAGTAAGGCAGTCAATGTTAAACTCAAAACTCAAGCAAAATTCAGCTTTTAACAGACAAGTGTAAGGATAGTTTAGCAAAAAGAAAATTTTTCTAAGTATGTTTCATGCTTCTTCCCATAGTTAGATTAAAATTTTTAGAATGGTGCAAATATAAGTAGTCGGCTAAGCTATCATGGGCACAAGTTTTGAACTAAAGATTCTATTTTATTAAGTACTAGGAGCAGAATTTACATATGCATCTAAATGCTATGAATCTAAAACAAAGAGGACTAATTCCCCCCAAACTCAAGGCTGTCATTGTCCACAATTCCTCTACAAAATAAGAATTAAAAATAAAAATAAAAATAAAAAACAGAAAAAGAAAATAAATATTAAAAAGAAAATAAAAATAGTGCTATAAACTGGGGGAGTTCCCCTCTGTTACTGTCGCGTTAGCAGAGGAATCTGAAAAGGCGGGCAGGACAAAGCAGTGCGTAGCGGATGGTATTTCTGTTGGGCTCTTCTTTGAGCTACGCGGCGGCTGGATGCGGTTGGGGTGGCTTTCTTGGTTTGTCGTTCATCCTCTCCACCCTGGGGATCTGCTGTTGGCCGCTTTCTCTTTTTAGCTACCTCTAGTGGTTCATCGTCAAGGGCGTTGGAAATCTCCAAGTGAAAGTAGCCGATATCCTTGGCAGCAGTCGTGTTGGCTACTGGGGAGGCAGTAGTTGGCGTCTCTTCCTTCTCTGATTCTGAGGAAAAGGTGAGGTCATATGGCTGGATGGGGGTCGGGGAGGTTCTTATTTTGGGGTGGTAGTGTGTCCCCTCGTTGTCGTCGGCGGCAGGAGCAGTAGGTCTTGGAGTGATGTGGACTGGTTTGGATACTGCTAGCTCCGTTGGAAAGGCGGGCAACTGTGGTCTGACGCCCTGGTATTTGTTCAGCAGGTAGGCCACAAAAGCCTCCTGCACGTCTACTACATATTTGGTGAAGATCACCTGCTTGTGATCAATCTGCTGGCAGCTTTCCACTAAGCTGCGCAGTAAGGGAACTGCGACAGACATAAGGGCAGCATCATTGCTGCTTGCTGCGGCTAGGGTGGCGGCAGGGCGGTGGAAGGGGTGTCTGGCTCTACACTATGCATCATTTGTTGGCGTGCTCTTCTTGTCCGTCCTTCCTTGGCAGGAAGAATTTTATCTTTTGGGTGGAACGGCACGACAAAATTGGTACAGAGGCCTGTGATGAGTGCAGGAAAGAAAAGTGGGCCTTTGACGATTGGCTTTTCTGCATGAGCGTAAATCACCTTTAGTATTATATCGCCAACGTTGATTTGTCGCCCCTTTATAATGCTGCTGATAAGGGCGAGTTGCGGCCTATTTACTGTCGATCCGTGCGAGGTTGGCATCAGGCGGCGCTGGATGAAGTAGCTCCGAAGGCCAGCCTCTAGTAGCAAGTCTCTACGGTTGACTGACCTGTTATTTTTGTCTATCAGCCATTTGGTGTTTGGTCGGCAGAGCTCCCTTTTGATTTTGTTGTAGTCAGTCACTCTCAAATAAGACTCCCACTCTCCATGTTGGTCGCCGCGGACTTCTATGTTGTAGAAGCTATTGATCATGTCAGCAGTCAACTTAACACCTTCTCCTCGGACGTAGACGAAAGGGCTCTCTGGGTTGGGCCAGTGGTCGTTTGTGTACTTACCACTGTCGTTTTCCTTCTTCCTAACTCTCATGTCTAGATTGATTAGAAGCTAATAAAGTATGTCTTTATATCTTTTTGTATAACTCCTAGATGGTGGCCTTAGTTGTGTCTAACTTGATAGTTCATGCATTTGGCTTATATAAGCATGTATGTAATCTTAAACATGTGGTTGGTAATTGCCTAATATTGGGAGAGTTAGAACCACGAAATGGATAAGCATAGTTTTTATCCCAATTGGTGAAATCTAATTCGAGTTAGGGATAAGTGTGAATTTCAACGGCTAAGAGAAGCATAAGATTGGTTGGTGTTCACCCTTGGTTCACGCTGGAAAGTATTGTCAAAGCCTGCATATTAATAGTGCTTCGACTTAGGGATTAGGAGGAGCCATTGAAGAACGCTTTGCCGAAACTTGAAGGTTGTCGCTCGATTGCCCATGCAGTACATGTTGTCTTTGCCGCGACAGTAGCTTTTGTGACACCCCTCGCCCGGGTTAGGAGCGAAGAGCATCCGGAAACATATTATTCAAAACATAACAGAATATTGGGCCAATTTAAAAAATTTCTTCTAATAGGAGAAGATCTAACCGAGCTTGTAATGATTTCAATTCAAAACTAATAACCATTTCAAGTCTAATTTAAACTTTTTAGTAAACCAATTTGATTATTAATCTAACTGAACTTTCAGTGATTATCACTACATAGGTTATAATGTTTGAACAATAACTGAAAATTCTTCTAAAGTTCTAGCTCAATTAGATTTAATTCAAAACAACCAACTTAGTCCAATTATAAAATAATACTCTAGTCTTCTCTCATAAACATTCAGCTCTCAAAATTGTCTTTATAATAATTACTAAAGTTCCCAATTGGACAATTAGATAACTTAACAACAGATTCAAGCTTTCATAACTAATCCAAATTTATGTATATTTGGATTCCCATTCATACCATCATTCGTACATCATAGGATATGAGGCAAACCTGGATATGGATTATATTTAGATACATAACCTATATACAACAAAATATTTACCATGCCTCTGACCAAAACACCATGAGATTAAGATTTACAAACTCATGGTATTCAAAAAGGATATCATCTAAGTCATCAATACACACACCTTAGAAAAATCCTAAGAACCATCATAATGCAAAGAACTAGGACTAAAATTCAAGAACCTAGGCCACCCACAATTAGCAAGACATAACCAAAGCATGCCATACTTTCAAGGTCTTCATCACTTGTATATATTTAGCTCCAATGGGTTGAGTAGCTCTAAGCAACAAATCTTGAGTTTTGGGAAGAATAACAAACAAGAGTGATAAGTACATAGAAGTAATTAGTGAGGTAACACATAGCAACAAACAAATACCAATCATGCTCAATTCAATTCATAGCAACATATATCATTTATGCTCAATTCGATTCATAGCAAACAAATACCACAATGCTCAATTCGATTCATAGCAACAATTATCACAATGCTCAATTCGATTCATAGAAACAATTATCACAATGCTCAAATAGACCTTGGTACTTAGTTAATTCAAGGTATTCGAGTCGCATAAATCAAGTCGATACATAAAGTATCTTAACAAGAAGGTGCCTTCTACACCCAAGCAAGTCGACACACAAAGTACTTATCAAGTCGATACACGTGGTATCTAGAAGGAGGTGAATGCATCACCGAACAAAATGGTACACTTAGTACCTAACAAGTCGAGCTCTAGACTCTAGGCATGTCTTACCACCTAAGAACAACTAGAACCAAGTTCTTTATGATTCTTAATTTTGAAGTTTTTCTCCCTTCAATTAATTATCAACGATAAGCAATACAAGAAAATGGCACAAACAATTAAATCTTAAATACATAAACTTGTTTCAATCGAACAAGAATGTAATTCCAATTCTTTAGTTTCATTTAACAAACATGTTAATACATGATTATTCACAATCCAAGAGGCAATTATATCATTTCGATATACCATGCATCAATCTAAACTCAATTGAACACATAACAACACTTCTAGCATCCAAGCCATTGGATTACCTACATAGGTATATGTACTCTAAATTAAGCTCTAAATTCTAGCAACCATATAACAATTTCATAACTCCTCATTACTGGATCAATAAACATCAATCCATGCAAAACAACATAGAGATTACAAAATACACTACTCAATCTATATCCACAAATTTCAATCAAAGTGTCCAATTATTAATTTAAGTTATTCTTCCCTAGTTACCATTACATATGAATTAGTCCAATTTCATGACAAAGACAAGATCAAATGTTATATTGGTTAGAACCTAAGTTCCAACCCTAGGGAAGATTACACTCACTATTCTTCCTAGCTATTCTTGAATTTTAATGCCTTTGAGTGTGTCCTTTTGTTGGCCTAATGAAGTGCCTTCTTCGATTCCCTCTCTTCTTTACTCTAATCAAACACATATCATACATAAAACATTGGTTAACATCCAATTAAATAGAATGATCTTGATTTATTAAACACCAATTACTACATTTCTAAACTATGTCTTGATTTGGATAGATTGTATACCCTCTAATGTTCTGTTCATATCTTTCAATCCGTAAGTCAGAATCACGATTATTATATACGTTTAGAAAGCTTACATAACTGAATTTACAACTATGTATGGCTTGCATTCTAATTATTTCCCAATTAAAGCAGTCTATTCGATAAAGTTAGGCCAAAACAATGTTTCAAAACAGTCCCTGAAATTAAAAGCATACTTGAATGGTTTGATTGATCTAAATTTAATATCGATTTAGTTAAGTTATGTTTATAATGCAAAATTTCATATTTCAATTACAATTCTTACATCACTCTAACCAAAATTTTCCAGCATTGTACTCAACTCAAAACATCATGAGAGAATTGACATTTCAAGATCTAAGGTTAGAATTGGACATAACTTGGAGTGAGGAGCTTACCAAGCTTTCTCTTCTAAATTTCCAAACTTAATTTCCACTTCATGCAAGAAGAAAATGGATGTTTTCCATAGCTAATCTCCCAATTTCTTCTCTCTTTCTCAAGATTACTTAGTCGGCTAGGTGAGGAAATGAAAGAGATGACATTGTGTCATCCAACTAGACTTAGGTTTTGTCTAAATTACCCTTCTTAATTAAGTCTTAAAGCTTGGGATAGTGAAGGGGCAGATTAGGGAGTCTCGGTTTTGGGACATGCAACTCCCACTACTTTTATTTCATTCGATTTAATCACTTGAATTGCCCTATTCGGCAAATTGTGATTCTACTCATTAAGTCCCTATTAGCCGAATTTAAAGTTAATTCGAATTAATTAAATTTGTTTATTAGCTAATGAATTTAATAAATATTATGGTACAATTAAGGGTGTTACAATTCTCCCCTCCTTAAAAGAAGAAACCGTCCTCGAATTCTTACTTGAACTGAAGAGATGAGGATATTGCTTTCTCATTGTATCCTCGGATTCCCAGGTTGCTTCTTCCATCTTATGGTTTCTCCACAAGACTTTCACCAAAGAAACGTTCTTGTTTCGAAGTCTTTTGATCTCTCTATCAAGAATTTGGATTGGCTCTTCTTCATAGGATAGATCGGGATTTAATTCGACTTCTTCCGGCTCCAGGATGTGAGATGGATCTGATCGATATTTCTGCAGCATCGAGACATGGAAGAAATTGTGAATCTTATCGAACTCACTAGGGAGTACTAGTCGATAAGCCACTGGACCAATCCTTTCAGTAACTTCGAAGGGTCCGATGAACCGAGGACTAAGCTTTCCTCTCTTGCCAAATCTAAAGACTTTCTTCCAATAAGATACTTTAAGGAATACTTTGTCTCCAATATTATGTCGGATGTCTCTTCGTTTTAAGTCAGCATAAGCCTTTTGTCTGTCAAAGGCTTGTTTCAATCTATTGTGAATGATTTGAACTTGCTATTCGGTTTTCCGAAGCAATTGAGGGCCTAGAACTTTGTTTTCACCTAGTTCACACCAGCATAGAGGTGTTCTACACCTTATTGTAAGAAAATTCTACGAGCGGTATGGATTTCTCCCAGTTTCTTCCGAAGTCGATAACACATGCCCTAAGCATATCTTCGAGCACTTGTATCACACTTTCAGATTGACCATCGCTTTGAGAATGGAAAGTTGTACTAAGATTCAACTTGGTTCCAAGGGCCCGTTGCAAAGTTTTCCAGAATCGAGTTGTGAATCTAGGATCTCAATCAGAGAAAATTGAAGTAGGAACTCCGTGTAAGCGGATCACTTCTCGAATATACATGTCAGCTAGAGTTTCCAGACTATAGTTCATTCGAACAGGGATAAAGTGAGTCGACTTAGTGAATCGGTCCAATATTACTCACACTGCATCACATTTTCTTGGAGTGCAAGGAAGACCGGTTACAAAATCCATAGTGATTCAGTCCCACTTCCACTAAGGGAATTCGAGAGGTTGGAGCAATCCAGTGGGAGCTTGATATTCGGCTTTGATTCTTTGATAATTCAAACACTTAGATACATAATCAGTGATGGCTGATTTCATTCCTGGCCACCAGTACAAAGATTGAATGTTTTTAAACATTTTGATAGATTCGGGATGAATCGAGAAGGAACTTTGATGAGCTTCATGCAGAATTTCATTTTTAAATTCTTTGTTATTTGGAATACATACTTTATTCTTAAAATATAGCATGTCATTCGAATGAATTGAGAAGTCTTGATTGGATTCTGATACAAGCTTCGAGATGATAGCTTGAAGTTCAGGATCACTTTCCTGCAATTCCTTAATTCTCGAGATTAAACTAGATTGGATTTGAAGCTCGGACATGAATCCTCTCTTCTGATACACTCAGAGATGAGCATTTATAGCATTTGGAGCTACAAGACCGAGTAAGAGAATTTAGACAAAGATCCGAGTGATTACTTGCAGAACAAGGTAAGTGTTTGAATGATTTCTTGTAAAACAAGAAAGGAAAATTTTTATTCAAATATTCAAGGTTTTTAATTTAAACGGATTTACCCGAGTATGGTCTCCGACTGAGGGCATCAGCGACCACGATTGCTTTCCCCAGATGATAATCGATAATTAAATCGTAGTCCTTAAGCAGTTCTACTTATCTCCTTTGCCTTAGATTCTGATCTTTTTGAGTCAGAAGATATTTGAGACTCTTGTGATCGGTAAATAGATAACACTTTTCACCGTACATATAATGCCTCAAGATTTTAAGAGCGAAAACGATCGCAACAATTTCTAGGTCATGAGTCGGACAATTGAGTTCATGAGGTTTCAATTGACGTGAAGCGCAAGCAACCACATTATCTCCTTGCATCAAGACACATCCTAGAACTAAGTGAGATGCATCGCTATAAACCATGAATTCTTTTTCTGATTCTGATTGGATAAGAACTGGGTGCATGAGTCAAGGCTTGCTTAAGTTGTTCGAAACTTTGTTGTTGCTTCTCCGACCACACAAAAGGCTCATCTTTTCGAAAAAGCTTAGTTAAAGGCAGGGCGATAGTGGAGAATCCCTTAACAAATCTTCTATAGTATCCGGCTAAACCGAGAAAGCTTCGGACTTCACTCACATTCCTCGGAGGTCTCCAGTCAACAATGGACTTAACTTTCTTCAGGTTTACCTTAATTCCTTGTGCCGAGATGACATGGCCAATGAACGACACTTCTGATAGCCAGAATTCGCACTTGAAAAATTTAGCGAACAACTAACGTTCTTAGAGAGTTTGCAAGACGATTCGGAGGTGTTCGACATGTTCCTCCTTGTTACGAGAGTAGACCAAGATGTCATCTATAAAGACAACCATGAATTTATCGAGATAAAGCTTGAATACTCTGTTCATGAGATCCATGAATGCGGTCGGGGCATTGGTTAGCCCGAATGGCATTACTAGAAATTTGTAGTGGTCGTATCTAGTTCTAAAGGTTGTTTTGGGCACATCATCATCCTTCACTTTCATCTAATAATAACCCGATCGAATGTCAATCTTGGAAAACACGGCAGCATGTTTGAGTTTATCAAAAAACTCCTCAATCCTTGGTAACAGATATTTAATCTTGATCGTTACTTTGTTCAATTGTTGATAATCAATACAAAGCCTCATTGTCCCGTCCTTTTTCTTCACGAACAAGACATGATCACCCCAGGGAGATGTATTGGGTCGAATGAATCCCTTGTCTTCGAGTTCTTGAATTTGTTTCTTGAGTTCTTTCAACTCGACTGGTGCCATACGATAGGGTGTAATAGACATCGGGTTTGTTCCAGGCTGAACTTCAATCCCAAATTCCACTTCTCTAGTCGGAGGGAGACCAGGGAGTTCCTCAAGGAAAACATCAATGAATTCAGAAACAATTGGCATTTCCGGTAAACCGAATTCAATTTGATATTGTAATACCATAGAAGAAAAAATAGAGGTAGGCTTTTTATCGATTAGGAGTATAAACTCTTAAATACCCTCTTGACTAGATAACATGCTTTTCGAATGGTTTAGGTTCTAAGCTGATTTCATTGATCGAATGTTTAAATGGTGAAGTTACATGTGAAATGAATCTATTGGTAAAATGTTACTTAACAAGTGTAATTGTTAGAATTGAATTATAAGGTGTTTTAAATCCTAGTCCCCTATTCAAAAGATGCATGATTGTATAGACACTACAAGTATTCAAGACTAGTAATCTAATAAGAATGAACTAAGAATCTTGCATGTATGTAAATTAAATGCTTGAAGAATTTATTTTCTAGGAAGGAAGTAATTCGAATAGCTCTAAGGACCTAAGTGGCTAGTTGATTCGAATGGAAATAATTTGGGTCCTAATTACATGTAGTTTTCGTATGGTTTATTAAGTATAAGTGGTAATCTGAATCGTTTATAATGGTAACTTGATCACTAAGAAAGATATGAAAAAGGTTTAAATTTACCCAAAAATTTGCATGTCTTTGTTTTTTTTAGTTGCTAACACTCCTAGCTCCTACACTAGATAGGGGTGTTACAAATTATGTGGAAAAAATTTGGACTTGTTTAAAGATTTCAAAAACAATTCAAAAGTCCTCAAAACGTGAAAAATATGTTTAAAATGTTTTGATTTTGCACCAATGTCAAGTATACATTTAAAAGTCAACAATTAGCCAAAATTGGTTTTTTAAGTGAAAGTTTCGAAACCTTCCCTATAAGGTTTCGAAACCTTTCGGACAGAATGGCCTGGAATTGAAACCATAGCAAAGGTTTCGAAACCTTTATAAATTTTTCGAAACCATGGCTCTATAACGACTATATTTTTCAAATCCTTCTCAAGGTTTTGAAACCTCTAGTAAAGGTTTAGAAACCTCTATACAGGTGGGAATTTAAAGCTCGACTTTATGACTTTCCAACGGCTCCAAAACATTCCCAACGACTAGAATATCATTCCATACTATTAAAGCAAGCTTGGGATACTTGAAGATGGTTAGAGAACACATCCAAGCAAGATGGTCAAGAGAATTCGAGTCTAAATCATATTTCTTCATTTCTCTTGTACATAGTTTAAGAGATTGCTTAAATTGTAAATCTTTCACTCTTTCTTGTGAGCTTAAATTGTCTAAACACCCACCTTGTGAGGTATTTAGTTTACCAAATAAATCCCTTGTAAAAGGAGAGGTTCTAGTTTAGCCTTAGTGAAAAACTAGAGTGGTTCTATCTTAGCCATTAAAAGTTAGGGTTGTATAGATTACCTCCTTAGCCTAGAAAAAGGAAAGAATTCATAGCGAATTGGATGTAAACTCGGTTGGGCAGTCGAACCACTCTAAAATCATCGTGCAAATTGTCCATCTTTATATCGGTTTTAGCCAATTCAACTAAGGATCAAAAACAACCCTCTTGACGGATTTCGGTGATCGATTCGAGAGTGCTAAAAGCCTAACATTCTTGCATGGCCAATATCCAAAAATCATCTTTTAATGCTCCTTTACTATTTTTAGGCTCAATGCATGAAATGAATGCAAAATTATTCATTAATCTAAGAGAGGATCTAGTGGTTACCCATTTGGATGGATCACCCAAAATCTCACCATCTTTGACGTATTTGAACTCCCTTGGGCAGCTCACTTCCTTTTCCTCTAGAGTCATGTCCTCCAAAGCTTCTAGAGGTAGATCTCGTGTTTCTTCCTCTTTGCTTGGAACCTCATCCACTTTTGATGATTGTCCACCATCATTAGCTTCAATGATTCCTATATCATCATCATCACAAGAGTCCTTCCTCAGAATGAGGTTATCATCGAAAACCACATTAATTGACTCTTCTACAACTAAAGTTCTTTTGTTAAATACTCGATAGACTTTAGAATTTAAAAAGTAACCTAAGAAAATAGCTTCATCATTTTTTGCATCAAATTTACCTAGATTATCTTTTCCATTATTTAAAACAAAACACTTACATCCAAAAGGTTGAAAATAGCCAATGTTAGGCTTCTTGGATTTTAAAATCTCATAAGGAGTTTTCTTTAAAACTGGCTTAATCATTACTCAATTTATAATATAGCATGAAGTGTTTGTGGCCGATTTTTCTTCTAAACTACCCCATTTTGTTGAGCAGTGCGAGGTGCGAAAAAATTATGGCTTATACCATTTTTGTTACAAAAATCTTTAAATCCCAAGTTTTGAAATTCGGTTCCATGGTCACTTCTAATGTGTGAAATTTGTTGACCAAGGTCATTTTAAGTGATTTTTGAAAATGTGATGAACTTTTCTAAAGCCTCATCCTTAGTACTTAAGAAACGAACCCAATTGTATCTAGAGAAATCATCAACTAAAACAAATGCATATGATTTTCCACTCAAGCTTATATTCTTAATTGGCCCAAAGAGATCCATATGGATCAATTGTAATACCATAATAGTTGAAACATCATTAATAGGTTTAAATGAGGTTCTTTTGTGTTTACCTTAGCACATGCATCGCAAATTTTATCTAGAGAAAATTTTAATTTGGGTAAACCTCTTACTAGATTTTGGGAAACTAATTTCTCTAAAACACTCATACTAGCATGTCCTAGTTTCCTATGTCATAACCATGCATCATGTTCATCTTTAGCTACAAAACATGCATTGAAAATACGTATGTCATCTAAATGCACCATATATATATATATATATATATAACCTATGCAATGACCTATGAGCATTATCTTATTAGTTTCAATGTTCATAATTTTGCACCCATTAACATCAAAAAGAACATTAAAACCCTTATCGCATAATTGACTAATGCTCAAAAAATTATGTTTTAGACCGTTGACATACAATACATTTTCAATGAGTATTGTTGAGTGTGTAAAAGTTCTATCATTTACACCTTTTTAAACCCATATTTCTGCTGCATTCAAGCATCATTGCATTGCATTTAGGTTAGTTTTTAATAAAACATCACAATTATATAAAAGGCACGGATTCTACTGAAAGATGGCTATTTTTGCAGGTATCTGTCACAGTGGATGTCGAAGGCAGGCGCAGGGCAGATAAGCAGGAGAGCTGAACTGGACAAGCAGCTGAAGAAGACGAACCTGTCATGGACCTGTCGTGACAGCATGGTGACAGCAGACTTATGAAGAGGAAAAGTGAAGTGGACCTCGATAGATAGAGAAAAATCTGCTCGTCTGTCGTGTGGAAACCGAATATTTTTCCAAGCCCCGGATCAAAAGATATGTCAAGCCAAAGCTCAAAGGAGAGGAAATCCCTAAAAGCAAGGATGCGGCTAAAAAGTAGGAATCGTCTTTATTAGAATCTTACTTTTAATTAAAGTTGTAATCCTTGTTACCTTAGATAACTTGAGCCCAAAGCTTATATAAAGGGCATAGATTAAACCTAGGGCATAGCCGACTACCCCATAACCAAAACCAAAACCCTGCCATTTACCTGTCACCGATATGTTCTAAATTCCCCCTAGGGCTACGGGTTGTTTTGTAAAGTAGTTGCAAGGGTTGCTTTGTTTTAGGATTTTTCAAGTTCAATAAAATAAACTTCAAGTTCTTTTATCTTGGTTTTAATATCTTGCAAGAGCATCGGGAGAGCATTGTGAGGTTATCCATTTACTTAGCATCGGGAGAGTTAAGTATACGAAAGAGGTAAAAGCGCGTTCTCTAGTTTATAGTTGAACCATCTCGTGCTTAGGGATAAGGCGAGGTTAAGTGGCTAAGGAAGAATTCATACACATCGGTGTTCATCCTTCGATTCACGCCGGGAGGTATCATCAAAGACGTGATCATCGACAGACTTGTGCCTAGGGATAGGACAAGGCAGATCTGGGATTCTTGCCAAACTTGAAGTACGGAGTTAGTGTTCGCTGCCGCGACAGCTAACGGACAGACGCCGCGACAGGTGCTGTCGGCGACGGGTGCGACGACAGAACTGGAGATCCTAAGCAATTCAATACCTGCACTACCGAGCAACTCAATACCAGCCCATTCTCTCTCTCTTGATATCTCAATCTTTTATTTACGTTTTTACTTTATTATTCTCGTGACAACTCTTAATTATTTCCTTTACTTTCGTGCAGTGAATTTAGGTGAAGCTATTAGCTCAATCCCTGTGGAGACGATATCCGATACTTTGTATCACTTTACTACTTGCGTCGTGTATACTTGCACTACAATTGCGATAGACTATTTTACACGCAACAAGTTTTTGGCGCCGTTGCCGGGGATTGGCAACATAACTACACCTTTCTTTCCTTGCACTTTTTGTTTTTATTTTCGTTCTTGTTTTTGTTTTTATTTTTACTTTTCTTTAATTTTTCTTTTGTGTTTTAAACTCTTGCTTTTCACAAGGTTTTCCTGTTTATGCGCAGATCGAAAAGAGGTGAAGATCCTGAGTATAAATTAGATCCGGAGATTGAACGTTCCTTTAATCTCAAGAAACAGATTCGCCACCTTTTAGACCGAAACGAATACCTTGAAGAACAGCTAGAGCAGATGGCCCGTAATCAGCCTGTCGATGAAGAGATCCCGCCTGTCGGTGACCCGCCTGCGGCAGGTGGACGACGGTCATGTCGTGACTACATGCTGAACGATCATGTAGAGCTGGAGACCACGCTGCCGGATATTGATGTTGACAACTTCGAGCTTAAACCTGTCATGTTTAGTATGATCAACAACGCCGGACAGTTCAGTGGTTCTGCGACAGAAGATGCCAGGGAGCATCTCAAAACGTTCCAGGAGATCTGTGGTTCGTTTAGACTACCAGGAGTTAGTCCGGAGATACTGAGGCTTCGATTATTCCCCCATTCATTGAGGGATAGAGCTAAAACTTGGTGGAATAAACTTACACCGGGTTCTATTATGACTTGGGCAGATTTAACTCGTGAATTTTTGTCTCGTTTTAATCCTTCACATTTAGTTGAGCGCTTACGTAATGAAATTGCTACTTTTCAACAGGAAGATGACGAGCCAATGCACGAGGCCTGGGACAGATTCATAACTCTTCTCCGGAACTGCCCAATGCATGGATTCCCCGTTTGGAATCAGGTAACTAAGTTCTATAATGCTGCTAACTTACAAACTCGCATTCGAATTGATTCTGCAGCAAATGGACTATTATTGGATAAAGATCCGGACGAAGCCCTGCAAGTTTTGAAACATCTGGCTAAGAATGAGGAGCAGTTTCCAACCGCTAGAAGAGGAGGTAAACGGGTACTTGCTGTCAAGGATTATGAGGCCGACAGCACTATGAAATCACAGGTAGCATTCCTCACCAAAGCCATGAAACACTTATTGAGTGAAGAGGAAGTACGAGGGTTTGCTGTCGAGGAAGTTTGTGCTACATGTGAAGGAAATCATAGTAGGGATGAATGCCCTATAAATATAGAAGAAGGAAAATATGTTGGAAATTACAAGCCAAACTGCAATTCCAACAATTACAACCCTAATTGGAGGAAAGATCCCAAATTTTCCTGGAGTAACCCCAACAACGCCCTAAATCCGCAAGCCTATAATCAGAATCAAGGGGGTCCTAGATTGTTGACGCGACAGCAGCCACAGCCGCAGAACCTGCCGCCTCAGCAACAACAGCAGCCACCACCTGCCACGAGTAGTGTATTGGAGCAGACTCTGGCCACCTTTATGTCTCAGACCGGCACGTATATGGATAACATCAATAAGTTTGTCAAGAAAACGGAAGACTTTATGGATGAAACTAAGATGAGAATGACAAACCATGAGGCCACCTTGAAATCTCTAGAGACACAAATGGGTCAGGTGTCGCAGCATATTAAGCCACGGCAGAATGGAGGATTCCCTAGCAATACTGAAAATGCTAGAACGCCCCCTCATGAGCAATGTAAGGCGATTACTACTAGGAGTGGGAAAAAAGTTACCAGGGCCGGAAAAAGAAGCTGAAACAGAAAAGGAACCTGCCTTGGATAAACCTGCCGAGGAAGCTGCCCCGACAGGTAATGAACAGACTGCTGCCGATGAGCCTGTCACGACAGCAGAAGCGACAGAGGAGAAAAAAGATGAGTATCGACCTCAGATTCGCATGCAGTGGGAAGGACGCATTGCTGATTATCGTCCTCCACCACCTTTTCCGCAACGGATACAGCAAGCTAAGCATGAATCTCAACTTAAAAAGATTTATGATATTTTTAAACAGGTTCATATAAATATTCCGTTGTTAGATGCTGTTAGGGAGATGCCCGGTTATGCTAAATTTCTCAAGGATGTCATGTCTAAAAAATCTAAACTTGGGGAATTTGAAACGGTAAGGATGCAAGAAGGTTGCATGAGTATTCTTCATCGACAACCACCCTAGAAAAAGAAGGATCCATGGAGCTTCCTCATACCTTGCGTAATCGGAGATAAATTTGTGGGTAAGGCATTATGTGATCTTGGTGCTAGTGTTAATCTAATGCCCAAATCTGTTTTTCAGAAATTAGGTATTGGCAAGGCGCGGCCCACGACAGTTACCCTACAGCTAGCCGACCGCTCTTACGTTCACCCCGAGGGAAAAATTGAAGACATCTTGGTAAGAGTGGATAAACTTATTTTTCCTGCTGACTTTCTTATTTTAGATTGTGAGGCAGATGAGAACGCACCAGTCATCCTAGGGCGACCCTTCTTAGCCACGGGAAGATCATTGATTGATGTGGAGAAAGGAGAACTCACCATGCGCGTAAACGATCAAGAAATTAAGTTGAATGTACTCCAAGCAATGAAACATGCTGATGTGGATGAAGAATGCAAGGCCATCATTGAGGTGACCTTTGATCAACCCTGCATCAGGTCGGGCTGCCGGGATATAAAATTTGGTCACTGCTGCGACAGCCATTTACAAGCCTGTCACGACAGCAACGACGACAGCACCGACGACAGCGACTCCTCTGAATCCGATACATCTGATACTGAAGGTCATGAGGAGGTAGACTGGTTAGACCATCGCCCAGGTAAGTTAATCGAACCCTTGAATTACACTTCGGATAACCATTTAATCCAAAAACCATCTACTGTTGAACCACCTGTCTTAGAACTAAAGCCCCTGCCAGGGCAGCTTAAATATGCTTATCTTGGTTGTGATAAAACACTGCCCGTAATCATCTCTGCTAAGCTGCCGCAGGAACAGGAACGACAGCTGATCGACATGTTGAGACAGCATAAAAGGGCGATAGGATGGACTATAGCAGACATTCAGGGCATTAGTCCGGCAATCTGTATGCACAAAATCCTCTTAGAGGAAGATCATAAGCCGACTATTGATGCCCAAAGGCGGTTAAACCTTGCAATGAAGGAGGTAGTGCGTAAAGAAATAATTAAATGGTTAGATGCTGGTATTATTTACGACATCTCCGATAGCAAATGGGTAAGCCCGGTGCAATGTGTTCCCAAGAAAGGAGGCATGACCGTGATAACCAACGAAAACAATGAGTTAATCCCAACCAGGACTGTGACCGGTTGGAGGGTTTGTATGGACTATCGGAAGCTTAACAAAGCTACCCGAAAAGACCACTTTCCTTTACCCTTTATTGATCAAATGCTTGATAGATTAGCGGGTAAACCTTACTATTGTTTTCTTGATGGTTACTCAGGTTATAACCAAATCGCTATTGCACCAGAGGATCAAGAGAAAACGACTTTCACCTGTCCCTACGGAACATACGCATTTAGGAGGATGCCGTTTGGACTCTGTAACGCACCTGCCACCTTCCAAAGGTGCATGATGGCAATATTCTCCGACATGGTAGAGGACTTCCTTGAGATCTTCATGGATGATTTTTCTGTCTTTGGAGACGATTTTGAGAGCTGCCTTGGCAACCTTCAAAAGGTACTTGAAAGATGTGAAAAAGCTAATCTTGTTCTTAATTGGGAAAAATGCCATTTTATGGTAGATGAAGGGATAGTTTTAGGCCATAAGATTAGCTGCCGTGGGATAGAGGTCGACAGGGCAAAGATTGAAGTCATAGAGAAGCTGCCGCCGCCAACCACAGTCAAGGGCATTAGGAGTTTCCTAGGGCATGCTGGTTTCTATAGGAGATTTATTGCAAATTTCTCAAAAATCACGAAGCCCCTATGTCATCTCTTAGAGCAGAACCGACCCTTTGACTTTAATGAAGAATGCACTGAAGCATTCAAGGTTCTGAAGGAAAAGCTAGTGACAGCCCCCATAGTACAGCCACCAGACTGGACGCAACCGTTTGAAATTATGTGTGATGCTAGTGACTATGCTGTCGGGGCAGCACTTGGGCAGCGCAAAGACAGGCTGTTTCATGTCATATATTATGCCAGCAAAACATTGAATGATGCCCAAGTGAACTATACCACCACAGAAAAGGAGCTGTTAGTTGTGGTGTTCTCAATCGACAAGTTTCGTTCTTATATACTTAGAACGAAGGTTATAATACACACCGACCACTCTGCCCTCAAGTATTTATTTGCAAAAAATGATGCAAAGCCTAGGTTGATTCGGTGGATCTTACTATTACAAGAATTCGACCTTGAAATCAAAGACAAAAAGGGGACAGAAAATCAGGTGGCAGATCACTTGTCAAGGTTGGAGATGGGACAGAGTCTACCTGTAGATGAGACACACATACTAGAGACCTTCCCAGATGAGCAGCTCTTTGCTGCCGCAATAGTTGTCGCGACAGCCATGGCGGCAGGTAAGTCTTCTAACCTTCCCTGGTATGCTGATTTCGTTAATTTTATAGTTAGCGGAATATTACCTTCTGATCTTACTTATCAAGCCAGGAAGAGGTTTCAAAATGATGTTAAACATTATTATTGGGACGAACCTCTTCTTTTCAAAATGTGCGCAGATCAGGTTATAAGGAGATGTGTACCACAAGAAGAACAAGAAGACATTCTCCATCACTGTCATGCTTCACAATATGGAGGACACTTAGGAGGCAATAAAACTGCTGCCAAGGTGCTGCAGTCAGGGTTCTACTGGCCGACACTGTATAAGGATGCACAGGAATTTTACAAAAACTGTGACAGGTGCCAGCGGACAGGTAACATCTCAAGGAGAAACGAGATGCCACTGCAGAATATTTTAGAAGTCGAAATCTTCGATGTTTGGGGGATCGATTTTATGGGACCTTTTCCATCTTCATGTGGAAATCTTTACATCCTCCTAGCAGTAGATTATGTCTCCAAGTGGGTAGAAGCAATCGCAACTCAAAAGAATGATGCCAAAACGGTTCAAAAGTTTTTGCACAAAAACATCTTTTCTAGATTTGGCATCCCTAGAGCGATTATCAGTGATGAAGGGAGACATTTCGATAACAGGGTAATTGCTGCCGCCTTGAAGAAATATGGTGTCAAGCACAGGATAGCGACAACATACCACCCACAGACCAATGGACAGGCTGAAATTTCCAACAGGGAAGTGAAGAACATTCTTGAAAAGATGGTTAAACCAACTAGGAAAGATTGGTCTCTACTTCTGAATGATGCATTGTGGGCATACAGGACAGCTTTCAAGACTCCATTGGGCATGTCTCCATTCCGATTGATTTATGGGAAAACCTTCCACCTGCCTGTCGAGATAGAGCACAAGGCATATTGGGCAATCAAGGCAGTAAACATGGACTTGGACAAGGCAGGCCAGAAAAGGCTGTTAGATTTGAATGAGATCAATGAAATACGGACGATGGCCTACGACAACGCAAGAATATACAAGGAGAAAACAAAGAAGTGGCATGACAAGAAGTTGCTGCCACGTCAGTTCTGCCCAGGGCAGCTTGTATTGTTGTTTAATTCTAGGTTGAAACTCTTCCCAGGAAAGCTTAAATCTAGATGGTCTGGCCCGTTCCAAGTGGTTCAAGTTTTTCCCCATGGTGCCATTACAATTCAATCATTAAAAGACGGGCACCAATTCAAAGTTAATGGACAACGCCTCAAGCATTATCAGGGGACTGAAGCCCCAGGAATACAGGAAGTGGTTACCTTAGGTGATGCCCCACAAGGCATCCCTAATTTAACCTAGTTTTTATTTTTATTTTATTTTATTAGTATTATTAGGAATAAGATTTATTTTAATAATGTTTTGTTTTTAATTTCAGTTTTTAGGGAATAAAGGAGTCAAGTGAGAAAGAAGAAGTGGCCCAAGACCACCGCCCATCCACAAGCCCAATAAAACCCATTTATGATAACCTGTCGCTTCGGCTGCCGGCGCAGACGGATTTGACAGGCTGTCAACAGACGCACAGCAGACGAAGAAGCGTGCGGCAGACGCTCAGCAGACGCATTAATGCACGTCAGACGCGTCAGACACGCAATATCCAATCTGCCGCCCCGTTATTCCCGCCTACCGTTGCGGCATTAAATGGGCAGCTACTCGACCACTATATAAACCCCTTCTCCCTTTCATTTTTCCTCACTTCTGATTTTTTCTCTCTTGTATTCTCTTCTAGTTTATCTATTTTCTTTCTTTTTCAGCCCTTGCAACCAAAAATGTCTTCACGACAAACTCGCCAGAATGCTGCTGCCGCCTCTTCTTCAGCAGCAGCATCCCCGTTCGCCAACAAGGAACTATGGGAGGAACGGAGCTTCATCTATAATAGAGATGCCCCTCTTTTTGGACTCCGGCCGTTCATTATGAAGGCCATTACGGCACAACTTTGGGAAGACTTTGCCGAGCAGCCGGCAGAGCTTAACGACACTTTGGTCAGGGAATTCTATGAGGCGATCGAAAGTAAGTCGGCGACATCTGTCGTCATCCAAGGAGTGACAGTTCCTTTCACCGCCAGCAGCATCAACCATGTATTCGGCCTCTTCTTTGGCCCCACTGACGATGCCCATCAGCAGTTTTGGGACTCTCTCGACGCTGCCGGCCATGATGCTGTCATGAGGGAGTTGACAGAGGAGGGCACGACCTGGAGCACCAGCAAGAAGAACCCCAACTCCGTCAACCGGGCAGAACTGCTCCCCGAGGCAAAACTATGGAACGCTTTTATCAAAAAGCGTATCCTGCCCTCGTCCCACCACACGACAGTCAACAGGCAGCGGCTGGCCCTCATCCACTCTATCATGCATGACAGGCCGATCAACGTGGGCAGGTACATGCGAGACAGCATTCTCGATTGTGCCTTCAGAACCGATTCACGACTATGCCTGCCCTTCACCATTAATGCCCTCTGCCGCTGTGCTGCCGTACCGGAGGACCCTTCAGACAAAATCAAGAAGGGCAGCGGTTGGACCGACAGCAACATCTCCAGCCTCATGGAGATTATCGTCGTATCGCCCCTCAACGCCTTCGATCCAAACGCCCCACCTGCTGAGTCTGATGATGAACCTGCCACCGAACCTGCCCCAGAAGCTGCGACCAACACCGCTCCGGCAGATCAGAACGCCCACATCTTAGCTGCCATCTTGAGGATCGAGGAGCGCCAGATGGGTTTAATGACATTCATCCGCGACTTCTCCAATGCAACGGTAAACTTCATTACCAACACTTTGAATTTTTCGGATGTCATTTTCCCCACCTTCCCCGCCCATTACTTTAATATCCCCTCCCCCACTCCCACACCACCTGTCTCTCCCCACGGAGAATCTGCCTCCTCCACACCCTCTCCGACAGCAGCCGGCAGCCCACCGGCGGACACTTCCCCTCGAGGCACCAAGCGAGCTGCCACTGACGACAGCCCTCTTGTCCGGAGGAACTTGGACAGCGCCTTCACTCGGGTGAAAAGAATCAAACATGTGGCCAACAAGAGGATGATGTCCAAAGCCATCACGAGTAACAGTTGGGACAGCAGCAGCAGTTCTGATATCAGACTAGTAGAGCCACCTGTCATTCAACCTGCTGACGACCCTGTCCACCAACCGGAGGAAGTACCTGCACCTCAACAGGCTGATGAACCTGTTGACCAACCTGCCCAGGAACCTGCCCAGCCACCTCCCCAACGCAGACGCTACCATCAGATCCGCGTCAGCAGCAGCAGCGAGGACAGCGCATAAAATTTAAGTTTTTATTTCTTTTACTCCTCTTATTGCTGCCTGCCCTTATATATTTGTGATGTGCTTTTATTTTTCATGTTTTTCTTTCTTTGTTTTTATGTCTTTTTGCATTGAGGGCAATGCAACCCTCGAGTTTGGGGGTGGCAACCCTCCATATTTAATGGAGTCTTTAGCACATCAGTCTTTAGCACATCTTTTGTTTAATTGTTGTATTAGTTATTTAAGTTCTTTTAAAAAAAACCAGAAAAATCAGAAAATTTGAACTGTTGGCTTAAAACTGTGAAGTTAACTTACCTGTCATGACGGCTCTGTTGTGGCAGCATCCCTAGGACAGGTTAAGGAAAAGTTTAGAGCCTTTCTATAGTTCTGAAAACTTAAACACTTTTGTGACTGTTATATTGCTTAGATTTCTTTTAGCCAAACTAGAATAGGAAGCTTAGAACTTGGATAGCCCCTAGAGGTGCCTAACACTGGCTCTAGGAAAGAAGTTTAGCAAAAGAAAATCAAAAACCTAGAGGTGCCCGAAACCGGCTCTAGGAAGCTAACTAGAGGTGCCCAAAACTGGCTCTAGAAAAACTTAGCTTGAAAATAGAAGAAAAAGAAGCATGAAAATGTGCCTTCTAAAAAGAAAGTAAACTTTGGCATAAAATTCAAGTTAAGGAGTTGAATATTCTAGTGAAACTAAGAGAATCTTAGCATATAACTGTTCACAAGCATGCACACACTGCACGAGAGCTATAGGGAGATTCCGGACAGATCCTAACCCTTCGGACAGGTTGCTGCCGCCATAGAGAATGAGCGACAGGTGAGGGACAGTTCACTGTTTGAAGGCCAACACAAAAATTTTCAGTTTTTCTTTTAAGTCTTCATTGCTTGAGGGCAAGCAAAAACTTGAGTTTGGGGGTGTGTTGAGTGTGCAAAAGTTCTATCATTTACACCTTTTTAAACCCATATTTCTGCTGCATTCAAGCATCATTGCATTGCATTTAGGTTAGTTTTTAATAAAACATCACAATTATATAAAAGGCACGGATTCTACTGAAAGATGGCTATTTTTGCAGGTATCTGTCACAGTGGATGTCGAAGGCAGGCGCAGGGCAGATAAGCAGGAGAGCTGAACTGGACAAGCAGCTGAAGAAGACGAACCTGTCATGGACCTGTCGTGACAGCATGGTGACAGCAGACTTATGAAGAGGAAAAGTGAAGTGGACCTCGATAGATAGAGAAAAATCTGCTCGTCTGTCGTGTGGAAACCGAATATTTTTCCAAGCCCCGGATCAAAAGATATGTCAAGCCAAAGCTCAAAGGAGAGGAAATCCCTAAAAGCAAGGATGCGGCTAAAAAGTAGGAATCCTTAGAGATTTAGTCTTTATTAGAATCTTACTTTTAATTAAAGTTGTAATCCTTGTTACCTTAGATAACTTGAGCCCAAAGCTTATATAAAGGGCATAGATTAAACCTAGGGCATAGCCGACTACCCCATAACCAAAACCAAAACCCTGCCATTTACCTGTCACCGATATGTTCTAAATTCCCCCTAGGGCTACGGGTTGTTTTGTAAAGTAGTTGCAAGGGTTGCTTTGTTTTAGGATTTTTCAAGTTCAATAAAATAAACTTCAAGTTCTTTTATCTTGGTTTTAATATCTTGCAAGAGCATCGGGAGAGCATTGTGAGGTTATCCATTTACTTAGCATCGGGAGAGTTAAGTATACGAAAGAGGTAAAAGCGCGTTCTCTAGTTTATAGTTGAACCATCTCGTGCTTAGGGATAAGGCGAGGTTAAGTGGCTAAGGAAGAATTCATACACATCGGTGTTCATCCTTCGATTCACGCCGGGAGGTATCATCAAAGACGTGATCATCGACAGACTTGTGCCTAGGGATAGGACAAGGCAGATCTGGGATTCTTGCCAAACTTGAAGTACGGAGTTAGTGTTCGCTGCCGCGACAGCTAACGGACAGACGCCGCGACAGGTGCTGTCGGCGACGGGTGCGACGACAGAACTGGAGATCCTAAGCAATTCAATACCTGCACTACCGAGCAACTCAATACCAGCTCATTCTCTCTCTCTTGATATCTCAATCTTTTATTTACGTTTTTACTTTATTATTCTCGTGACAACTCTTAATTATTTCCTTTACTTTCGTGCAGTGAATTTAGGTGAAGCTATTAGCCCAATCCCTGTGGAGACGATATCCGATACTTTGTATCACTTTACTACTTGCTTCGTGTATACTTGCACTACAATTGCGATAGACTATTTTACACGCAACAAGTATGGAAGAGTGATTACCATTGGAGCCTATTCCTTCAATATGGCCTTTGGTTTTGTCACAAAAAGTTACTACTCTACCACTTTTGGGCTTTAGTTATAAGAATCTACTCTTGTCACCGGTCATGTGTCTTGAGCATCCACTATCAAGGTACCATGTGTTTTGACTTGAAGTTTGCCTTGTAGCAATGCTCCCCCTATAAACAAAGAGTTAAATCTTGATTTTTTGTACCCAAATCATTTTGGGTCCATGTGTTAGCTCCCCAAAACTTAATTCCCTTAGAAATCCAAGAAGAAATACCACCAATATTATTAGAAGTAATTAGTTCCTTAAGAACACAAACACTCTTGATCCTCTTACCTCTAGAGGGCCTTTGGAAGCCGCTTTGTTTAGGGTGATTAAAGTTTCTCTTCACATATTGGGTTTTTGAAGAACTTCTTTTTTCTAAGCTAGATTTCCCAATATTGCTTAGAGAAGTTTTAAGATCATTCACCTCCTTTTGGTGATGATCACTAATCTCAGAAAGAAGGCTATTTAAATTAATGTTTTCTTTTTCAAAATAATTTAAATTATCTTTTAAAGCACAAACCTTCCTTTCAAGTTCGGAGTTGGTTTTGGATAAAAAATCATTTTGGTTTTTCAAATCATAAATAGTTTTCTTGTTTTTCAAAATCGATTCTCTAAACTTTTCTACCAACTCGTCGTAAACCTCTTGCAACTCATCATATGTAAAATCAATGTTAGATGAGTTAGAGGTTACCTTAGGATCCTTCTCTAAAGCCATGAGGCAAAGGTTGACAACTTCTTGCTCCTCTTCATCAGATGATTCCTCCTCACTCTAAGTAGCAACATTGGCCTTGAACTTCTTCTTCTTCCCAAAGTTCTTCCTTTTGAGTTGGAGGCAATCGATTCGTATATTTCCCAGTTTCTTGAACTCATAGAAAATAAGTTGATCTTTCTCTTCCTCTTTGTTCTTGTTCTTGAAGTCTCCTTTTCGAATGAACTTTCTACCTCTATTGGATTTCATGAATCGAGTGAACCTTTTGGCCAACATGACCATTTCCTCGTCTTCCTCCTCGCTTGAATCGCTCTCTTCTTTTGAAGCTTTGAATGCAATTCTCATCTTCTTCTCTACCTCTTTCTTCTCTAATCTTTTCTCTTCTCTCTTCTTTTCTTCTTCTCTTCCTTTCTTCGTGATCTCATGAGTAAGGAGAGATCCCACTAATGCATCGAGCTTCAATATCTTCAAGTCTTTAGCCTCGATAATGACGGTTCTCTTCCCATCTCATGACTCAAGAAGAGAATAGAGAAGTTTTTGGACTAGCTTGTCTTCGAAAATGATTTCACTGAAGCCATTTAGACCATTGACAATGACCAAGAATCGATCGAACATTTGAGTGACGCTTTCATCGGGCTCCATTTTAAAATTCTCGTAGCTCAGATTAAGGATTCCAATCTTGGTATCCTTTACGTCGTTGGTGCCCTCATAGGTGGTCTCTAGCTTATCTCATACTTCCTTTGTGCTTGTACACGAAGACATCTTCGAGTACATGTCCAGTCCAAGAGCACAAAACAGTATGTGCAAGGCTTTGTCGTTGATTTAAAGCTTCTTCCGATCTTCATCGGACATCTCCACCATGGACATTTAACGGGTCTACCTTCTTCACTTCTATTCATCGGAATTGTTGGACCATCTTCCACTACATCCTATAGGAGGTAGTCATTAGACTTGATGAAGAGTCTCATCCTATTTTTACAATAGAGGTAGTTATCCCCATTGAAATGGGGAGGTTTGGTGACCGATTGTGCCTTGTACAAGTTGGGGTCGGAGGTAGGTGTCATGGCTTCGCTTGTGTATTGATCAATCTTTCCAAGAATCGACTCAAGAGGGTTGTAATCCTTATAATGAGTGTAGCTCTGATACCAATTGTTGAGATGATCAAACAATGGCAAATTAACCAAGAAGGGGTGAATTGGATATTTAAAATGATAGGAAGCAAGTTGGTAAAATTAAAAATGAAGACAAGAGAATTTACAGTGGTTCAAGCTTAGAACAAGCTCTACATCCACTACCTTATCACTAATTAAGGATTTTCAACCAATTCACTATTGAATTCTTCCCATTTTTTAGGATTAGGAGGAAACCGTTACAAGGATCAAAGTTTTCTACCCAAAGCTTGATCAAAGATCACTCTTACAAGAAAGATTATTGGCAAATGAAAATAAACCTCACAAGGTAGAATATTTTGCCCTAATTACAAGTTCTCTCAACCCAAATTGATAAAAGATAAATAAAATTGAAAATCACTCAATTTGGTATAGAGGTTTGACTCTAATAGCTCAAGAATGGATTGGATTTTTGCTTTGTTGTTGTGCACTTGTTCAATTGTAGTTGATGTAGTTTTAATGGCTTGCTTTTATACTTCTTCATTGATTTCTAGCTGTTTGGGTGGTTGGCATCATCAATAGAGCTGTTGGGCTCTCTTTTTGCCACCATAAATGCAATTATGCAACAACCCGTATCGGAACACTCAGGCTTGTATCGATATTTGTCTCAAAATAGAAAGAGCTATTGTGTGTAATAAAGAGCACGTATCAAAACGCTCGAAGGCGTATCGAAACAGTTAGGGGTCGTATCGAAACGACTATAGGCCGTATCAAAACGGTATTGCTCACAATTGAATATGTCAAAATGTGTATCGAAACACCTAAAGGGTGTACCGAAACGGGTAACAAAATTTCAAATATTTTTAGATTCCAATAATTGACAAGTAACAGCTATATCATTAAATGCTCAAATTTGAAAAAAGCTTAACCCTCGTATCAATATGGTGAAGGTCGCATCGAAACGTTGTTGAAAAACTAAATGCCCAGATGAAGGTTGTATCGAAAAAGACGAAGCCGTATCGAAACAGAAATTTCCACTAAGCTCTTAAGTTCAAGCCGTATCGAAACACCTGGGGGAGTATCGAAACGTCTGGGCGATTTTGTGAAATTTGACTTTAAAACACTTAGAAAATTTTACGGGGTTTAAGTATTGACTTTAAAACATTTTAAGTCTAAAATATACTTGTCAATTGTGAGTCTTTTGAGTACTTCAAAATTTATTTACTTTGTAAATTGGTCCTTAGACTATTTGTTATATCAAAATCAAACATTAGTTTTACAAAATCAATATTGAAAAAAAAAATTAAGTATTTACCCAAGAAAGTCAAAGACAAAGCTGATAGCAGTAGAACCTTTGTCTCATTGAAATCTAAGCCTAACAATTTAAAACCCAGGAAAACAAAGAAAAAGAAGGTTAAGAAAAACTGGGTCTTGATTGTTTTGAAAGAAAACAAAAGTTTGGGACCAAAATAGCTAGGGTTTTGAGTTTATGATTTTAGGGTTTAGTGTTTAGGGGTTGGGTTTATGGGTTTAAGGTTTTTTATTTGAGGTTTTATGTTTAGGGTTAAATTATTTTTAATTAAAGGGTAAAGTACACAGACGGTCACTGAACTTTGGTTAAAAAAACAAAATGGTAACCAAACTTTCAAAAAATCACAAAATGGCAATTAAACTTTATGTTTTATAACAAAATGGTAATTAGACGTTAAATGTCGTTAAGGGACTGTTATAAACTTTGGTATAATAACACATTTAGTCCTTCATATTTATACATTCAATCAATTTAATCCTAATTCAAAACAATTCACTAAATTTAGCCCTCGTTATTTATGCATTCTTTCAATTTGGTCCTTAAAGCAAAATTCCAAAGTATGGTAACAAAATTGTAATTATTTATCATGTTATCATACTTTGTAATTTTGCTTTAAGGGCCAAATTGAAAGAATGCATAAATTAAGAGGGCTAAATTTAGTGAATTGTTTCAAATTAGGATTAAATTGATTGAATGTATAAATATGAAGGACTAAATGTGTTATTATACCAAAATTTATAACAGTGACTTAACGGCATATAACGTCTAGTTACCATTTTGTTATAAAACATAAAGTTTAATTGCCATTTTGTGATTTTTGAAAGTTTGGTTACCATTTTGTTTTTTTTTACCAAAGTTCAGTGATCGTCTGTGTACTTTACCCTTAATTAAAAATAGGACCAAATTGAAATAAAATGAAATATTAATGGTTAAATTTATTGTTATTATTCAAATTAGGAGTAAATTGTTTTAATATGCAAATGTGGAGGACTAAATGTGTTACTATACAAAATTTGTTAACAGCCACATGACTTTCTTAACGTCTGTTAAGACCTCAGTGACCAAATTGAAGCAAAATATAAAGTTTAATGGTAACATTGAAGCATTTGAAAGTTTAGTTACCAAATTGAATAATTAACTAAAGTTTAGTTATCAACTTTACTCAAAATTAAATCAATTAAAGCTCTTGGATTAAAAAATACATTAAGTCCTTTGACCAATTTTGACCGTTATTGAATTGATTTTTTTTCCAAAAGTTTAAGGGCTTATTGAACCCTTAAGCCTAAAAATTATAGAGGTTTAAACTAATTTTTTCAAAAATTTTGAATGGTTCAATTTATATTTTTTTCAAAAAATTGAGTTCTAACTAAATTTTTTAAAATTTTAATAGGCTTAATGTGAACTTTTAAAAATCATAGGAGAGATTTAATTAAGAATATTCAAAAAAAATGAAGCTTGATATGAATTTCTAAAATTTTTGTGGGACAAGTTAAAATTTTTAAAAATGTGAAGAGACTAGACTTTAATTTTTTAAATTTTTTGGGGGTCATGGCCCCACAGAAGGGACTAGACTTTAATTTTTCAAATTTTGGGGTTATGGACCACAAGTCCCTCTGTGCTCCGCCTCTAACCATCAATTTTTATTTTTCAATTCGTTTCATTTACAACATCAGAATTCAAACTCTTAGCTTTAATTAAAAATCTAACATTTCTTCTCAATATATTAATTAGAAGCCCCCCAAAAAATAGCTTTCATGTCCATAAAAGAATAACTTGTCAATGTTCAAGAAATATAGTGATTGACAGACAAGTAATTGAGTTAGAACTCAGAACAGAACAAAGAACTTCTGCAATCTCACGTTCTGAGTGATTTTCAGGCCAAAACCGGTATGCACAATTATTGTACTAATAAAAAACATTTTTCTTTCTTCTTAGCATGTTTGTTCATATATCATTATAGAATCGGAATAAAGATTTATTCAATGAATGATCGAATATGTACGGATAGAATACGATATCTGATTTTTTTAATAAAACACTAAAAAAATAAGTATTATGTCCAACTAAAAACTCATACAAAAATAAAACATGAAACTCAAAAAAACAAAAATAAAACAAATCTGTTCCATGAGATTGGCATACATCGTTAAATAACACAGAAACCTTTATGAATGTCCTCGTCTCTATTCAAACGAGACACTTTACGATGTGAAAACAGGAGTAATGAACGAACTAGACTATCAAGCAAATTGCTCCGCTACACAATTCTAATTTTATTGGCAAACAACCGCCAAAGAGAATCAAACTTTCTATGACCAACGACAAACTCAAATCAGAAAACAAGCGTTGTGAATATCTAAAAAAAAGAATACCAAACGGCCACTAAAGTAGAGAAAATCGTGTCAAACAATAAAAAACGTAAAAAAACAAAACAAAACAAAACGTGCTACAAAGACAAAAAACGCGCCACAAAAAAAGAAATTCTCATTAAACAATGTAAGAAAGTAATGAATACCGACGGTCAACAACCAATAATAAAATTAATATGTCCCCAGCCAAAAAAATCAAAAGAAATCCTGCGGCGCTAGGTAAGTTTTTGAAAGAATAACTAGATAATTATTCACTATTATTTTCAATAGAGATTGCAATAATTACGCAATATAATATCAAAGTAAACATGATCTTACAAGCACAAATTTTACTCTATTATATTAATCCCAAAATAACTTAGTTTTACCTGACAACTTCTCCTAAGAGTCCCACCTCACAAGTATCAAGTGTGCACAACAAATCTAAAACATATTCTTCCTGGAATCTTGTTCTTATTTTCCAAGTGCTTTCAAGATCAAAGCATGAATGCAGACATTATTGAAACTAAACAAAAATATGTTATGGGGTTGAAAGAAACAAAAATATTATTCGGATGATAAATAACTAGGAGCGGTCGCAATTAAGGTTAAACCATTCTTCCTACTCATAGTCACACCAAAGGCTTCACTCATATCTGTTAAGAAGCTGCTAGATATTACTAGATATTGTTAGATATTGTTAGACATTGTTAGAAGTAGTTATAGGTTTGTTAGATTGGTTAATTGGTAGTTTTACTTGTATAAATACATTGTAAACAGATCTCTTTCATAAATGAGAATGAGATTCATAAACCCAAAGTTATTTTTAACATGGTATCAGCCTAGCCCGTTTTTTCTCTTTGGGTTTCTTTCGTTTTCAGCCCACTATTTCCCTCGTCTTTGATTTCCGATTCTTTCTTCATTTTTCCCTAATCTTTGTGCCCTAGTTTTTTGCTTCTCTTCGATCACCATGCCGCTGGCTGATGAATCGATTCTGGATTTCAGCCATGCTTTGTATCTTCACCCCTCCGATACTCCTGGCGTCGTTCTCGTTTCTCATTTGCTCACCGGCGTCGAGAACTACAGCGTTTGGAGCCGGTCCATGCGCATCGCTCTCCTTGCGAAAAACAAATTGGGGCTTATCGACGGTAGCTGCCGTCGTTCTGCGTTTACTGGTTCGTTGGAGTCTTAATGGGATTGCTGCAACGCGATCGTTCTTTCGTGGCTCCTTAACACTGTTTCGAAGGACATCTCCGCCGGCATCGTCTTCTCTTCCAGTGCTGCGTTGGTCTGGACGGATCTCCAAGAGCGTTTTGATAAGGTGGACGGCCCTCGCACTTTCTTCCTCCATCGCGAGATTGTTACTCTGGTTCAAGGTGTTTCTTCTATCTCTGATTATTTCACTAAACTCAAACTGCTTTGGAATGAATTCGACTCGCTTGTTCCGTTTTCATCTTGTGAGTGCGAGGAATCTCAGGAGAATCAGAAACACCTCGTTCAACAGAAACTATTTCAGTTTCTTATGGGCCTAAATGAAACTTACTCTGCGATTCGAAGTCAGATGCTTCTCATGAAGCCGTTGTCGTCTGTTAATCAAGCCTACTCGATGTTGATTCAGGAAGAATCCCAACGGATTCATCTCTATGCTCCGTCTCCTTTGATGGACCCGTCGGTTATGTATTCCAACTCTGGTGCTAGCTCTAGACGCAAGTTCAATGGTGTCTGCGACCATTGCAAAGTTCGTGGCTACAAGAGGGAGAACTGTTATCGTCTCATCGGTTTCCCTCCCGATTTTCGCTTCACGAAACGGAAGGATTCTCCCACGAATTTGGCGGCGTCCTGTGATCCTGAGCTTGAGCCGTCTTCATCGAATTCTTTGGCTCCTTCATTCTCGCAGGCCCAATATGATCAGATTCTGGCCTTGCTGAACAAAGCACCTTCTGATTCTGTTGTCAATACTGCAGGTATTGATCTTTCTGGTAAGTCTGCTAACACATGGATTTTAGACACTGGTGCCACTGATCACGTAGCTTCGGACTTCAATTGCTTAATCGATCATGTTCCCTGTGCCTTGAATTCCAGATTTGTCCGTCTTCCTAATGGTAAAACAGTTTCAATTACACACATTGGTTCTATTTCATTATTCAATACCATTATACCTAATGTTCTTTTCGTTCCTGATTTTCGTCTTAATCTCCTCTCCATCTCTAAACTTGCCTCTACTCTCAATTGTTTTGTTTCTTTTTATCCTCATTTTTGTCTTTTTCAGGAGCTCTCCACTGGAAGGACGAAGGGGATTGGTAGGGAGTATGGAGGCTTGTACTTGTGTAATCATGTGCTTCAGGTTCCCACTACCTCTAAACCTCAGCTTAATCATGTTTCATCCTTTTCATGTCCTACACCTGATTCTGATGCTTCCATTTTATGTCATTCTTCTGTTACTGATTCTATTCTGTGGCATGCTCGGTTGGGTCATGCTTCAATTAATAAAATGAAGAAATTATCTTGTCTATCTGATTGTCATTTTGATTCTGATAATATTCATAAGTGTTCTGTTTGCCCCCTTGCTAAGCAAGCTAGGTCCTCTTTTCCTTTACATACCACAATTACCACTAAACCTTTTGAAATTGTTCATACTGATTTATGGGGCCCTTATCGTGTTTCCACACATTCTGGCCATCGTTATTTTCTTACTTTGGTGGATGACTACAGTAGAATGACATGGGTTTACTTGCTTAAACTAAAATCTGATTCTGTTTTGGTATTACGAAATTTCTTTGCTATGGTTTCTACTCAGTTTTCTACTTCTGTTTTAGTTCTGCGTAGTGATAATGGTTCAGAATTTTTCAATTCTGAATGTAGTACTTTGTTTTCCTCCTTAGGCATTATTCACCAAAGTAGTTGTGTTCACACCCCTCAACAAAATGGGGTTGCTGAACGTAAACATAGGCATTTACTTTCTGTAGCTAGGTCTCTTAGATTTCAATCAAGTTTGCCACTCAAATTTTGGGGCGAGTGTGTCTTAACTGCCTGCTATCTAATTAATCGTCTTCCTTCTTCTGTTCTTCAGTGGCAAACTCCTTTTGAACGTCTCTATCATAAATCTCCTAATCTTTCTCATTTGTGTGTGTTTGGTTGTCTTGTTTATGCTACATCACTTAGGAATTCTGATAAATTCTCACCTAGGGCTATTCCTTCTGTTTTTCTGGGTTATAGCTCCACTCAAAAAGGTTACATTCTTTTTAGTCTGTCATATAAATCCTTTTTTGTTAGCCGTGGTGTAGTTTTTCATGAATCTATCTTTCCTTTTTTCTTTTCCTTCTACTTCTACTTCTTTTTTCCCACCTCAATTTGTTGTTTCTGATTTTGATTTTTTAGTTCTTGATTTTGATGTTTCTGCAAGTAATAATGGTCATTATGCTGGTTCATCTGCTTCTCCTCATCATTCTCCTCCATTACCTACAGCTCTCATTGCTCCTTCATCTTCATTACCTACTGCACCTAATGATACTTCATTACCTAATGATACTTCATTACCTGCTGAACCTGATGATACTTCATTACCTACTGATACTTCTTTACCTAATGATACTTCCACTGCTTCATTCCCTGAACCTATCTCATCTACTCTTCCCACTACTTCTTCTTCTAATCCACCACCCACATCTACATCCGAACCTCTAGTTAGAAGAACCTCTCAGGTATCTAGACCTTCTGCATGGTTACATGACTTCATTACTCCTTCTCAATCTGCTTTGTTCTTCCAATCAGGGGAGTATCCTATTTCTCATTATATTACCTATAATCATCTTTCTTTTCATACTCAAGCTTTTATTTCTTCCATTTCTTATTCTTCTTCTGTTGAGCCTTCTTCTTATTCTGAGGCCATTCAAAATCCCCTATGGGTTCAAGCCATGAAAGAGGAGCTTTTAGCTTTGGAATCCAATGCTACCTGGACTGTGGTTCCTTTGCCTCCTAGCAAGGCTCCAATTGGCTGCAAATGGGTGTTTCGCATCAAGTATAAGGCCTCTGGTGAAATTGAACGATATAAGGCCCGTCTTGTTGCTAAGGGTTACACTCAACGTGAAGGGATTGATTATGGTGACACCTTCTCTCCTGTAGCCAAATTAGTTACTGTAAGACTTATCCTTTCTCTTGCTGCCTCTCTTGATTGGTCTCTTCATCAAATGGATGTGCATAATGCTTTTCTTCAAGGCAATCTTGATGAAGAAGTCTATATGACATTGCCTGAAGGGTTTTGCAGCAAGGGGGAGAACATGGTTTGTCGGCTGCAAAAGTCCCTTTATGGACTTAAACAGGCATCACGGCAGTGGAACTTAAGATTGACTGAAACTCTGTTAGCTACTGGTTACAAGCAAAGTAATTATGATTATTCTTTGTTTACCAAAAGGCAAAAGGATAAGCTAGTCATCATGCTCATATATGTGGATGATTTGATGATCACGGGAAATGATCCTGGTTTGATTAAAGAGCTGAAATCCATCTTAAATCATAGTTTCAAGATGAAGGACTTAGGAGAATTAAAGTATTTCCTAGGTTTGGAAATTTTGAGATCTAAAGAAGGGATTCTAGTGAACCAAAGAAAATATGCTCTTGAGCTTATAGAAAGCACTGGATTGGGAGGTGCAAGACCAGTGGCATCCCCTTTGGAGCAGAATCTTAAATTAACTTCAACTGAGTTTGATAGAGGAGTAAAGCATGATCATGTGAATTGTACTGAAGACAGTGAAGTTGAAGATAAAACTGTGTTTCAAAGATTGATAGGAAGGTTAATATATTTAACTCACACAAGACCCGACATCACCTTTGTTGTTCATCATCTGAGTCAGTTCATGCAAAGTCCAAAAAAGACACATTTTGAAGCAGCTCTGCGAATAGTTCGGTATGTTAAAAATAGTCCAGGGCAAGGGATTTTTCTGAAAGCAAGAAATGATAGGAAAATCACTACCTACTGTGATTCAGATTGGGCATCATGTCCAATATCAAGAAGGTCCGTTACTGGGTATTGCATCAAGATTGGAGAGTCTTTGATTTCATGGAAGTCGAAGAAACAGACAACAGTAGCTAGATCCTCTGCAGAAGCAGAATACAGAAGCATGGCAATGACAACTTCGGAGATAATTTGGCTCAAAGGATTACTGAAGGATCTGGGAGATGAAAATGAAGAACCAGTAACAGTTTTTTGTGACAGCAAGGCTGCATTACAGATTGCAGCGAATCCTGTTTTCCACGAACGAACAAAACACATAGAAATTGATTGTCACTTTGTGAGGGAGAAGATCCAAAAAAGAATAATACGAACAGAGTACATACCTTCAGCAGAGCAACTAGCAGACATCATGACCAAGGCTTTGGGGGTACAACAACACAACTACTTGATGAACAAGTTGGGGATTAAAGATGTATTTAAACCTCCAACTTGAGGGGGAGTGTTAAGAAGCTGCTAGATATTACTAGATATTGTTAGATATTGTTAGACATTGTTAGAAGTAGTTATGGGTTTGTTAGATTGGTTAATTGGTAGTTTTACTTGTATAAAAACATTGTAAACAGATCTCTTTCATAAATGAGAATGAGATTCATAAACCCAAAGTTATTTTTAACAATATCCAAATCTTCATTCCTCATTCCATTAGGAAGCTCCCAATCAAAATGGAAAAGCAGTTTTGCCAATGGCAGCTCAACGTTGGGAAGTGCAAATGATATGCCTGGACACATCCTTCTTCCTGCACCGAATGGGATGTACTCCAAATCTGTTCCTTTGAAATCTATGAAACTGTTGAGGAATCTTTCTGGGTAAAATTTCTCAGGCTCATTCCAGTACTTGGGGTCTCTTCCAATGGCCCATGCGTTGATTATGACTTTAGTCTTGTTGGGAACTCGGTAGCCATTGATTTCGCAATCCTCTCGGCTTTCTCTTGGAAGTAACAGAGGAAATGGAGGGTGTAGCCTCAAGGTTTCTTTGATGACTAATCCCAAGTATTTTACTTCTTTAAGACTTGCTTCATCCACATCTCCTTTTCCATGACAGATCTGTCTTATTTCATTCTGTGCCTTTTTTAGCACCCTTGGATTTCTCACCATTTCAGACATTGCCCATTCTACGGTTGTTGATGATGTTTCACCCCCTGCACTGAAGATATCCTGACAAATTATGAACCAACATTAGTTGAGGGACCAATTTATATACTCCATTAAGTATTCAAAAGAGAGAAGGAACTAACAAAAATGATTGCTTTGATTTCCTCATCAGCCAGGGGAAATTCAAGGCCATGTTGTTGAATCTTTAAAAGAACAGTGACCAAATCTTCTTTGGCTTCTTCTTCACCGATTCTTCGACTCCGCAGTCTGGTTCTATGTTCATTTATGATGCCTTCAAGTATCCCATCACACTTCTGAAACACAGCCTCAGCTTTCGGCTTCAATCCACTAATAAGCTCAAGCACTCTAAAAGAGGGGTACATGTCTGCAAGTCTAAATCCAGAACTTAGCTTTGTTATTTCATCCACCACTCTTACAAACGATTCGTGTTCCTTGCACGTCTTACCGAATGCTGCTCTAGATGTGATCCTATAAGTCAAGGAGAAAATCTGCTTACTGAGATGGATCGGCAAGCCTTGGTTTGAAGCTATAAGTTTCACCAGTGCTGAAACTTCCTCTTGTCTGATTGATTCAAATGACTGCACTCTTTTGGCTGTTAAAAGCTCCACAGTACAAATTTTTCGTGCTTGTCTCCAGTAATTACCGTAGGGTGCCATGCCAATGTCCCTTGAACCGTAAGTCGCCATGTCTAGAGCAACCACATAAGGTCTAATGGCAAAGACGACACCATGCGTTATCATGACATCTTTGGCGATCCCTGGCGATGAAACCACGACGGTGCGAAGTTCACCGAGCTGTAGGTGCATTAAGGGTCCATGTTGATCGGCCAAATCTCTAAGAATTTGATGAGGTAGTGACCCGAATTTCAGCAGCTGATGGAGGTTGCCTATAATGGGCAGTTTCCATGGCCCTGGTGGCAGCTTCATGTTTGGATCCGTGCTTGTCATTTTCTTTACTATTTTGATCACTACAAGCAAGAAGAGAAAAGAAGCAAGCAAGATCACAAAGGAGGGAAATGGAAGCTCCATGGTTTGAAGGCGTGAATCAGTTCCTCTATTTCATGGATTTATATAGAAAAATGAAGATTAATTGCAGCTGCAATTTGTAAATTTTCACTCTTACCTAACTTCTGAAAAAGAATAGTTATTAAAATACTTAATTTTTTTAATTGATATCAGCAAGTTTTATTGAACAAGAATATATCCTAAATTACAATGAAAGTTCACAATTAGCGTCTCGATATCATAAAAGGACTATAAGAAAAAGGTGAAAACTCAACTCAAACACTCGAAACAAAAGATGGATAGAAACATCACCTCAAGATCGAAGATGAAAGGTAAAACCATCAACAAACAATATAAAAAATACATATGACAACGAGGCACGTTAACAACAAGGTAATTACCGCAACTCAATTGCGAACAAGAAACGGTAAATGTGATCTCGTATTCAAATTCAGTTCGAGTGTTTAAGACAGAGAGATCAACAGGATAACGAAAAGAGCGTCATCTTGATCAATCCTGACGACGTCAGATTCAACTCTGATAAAAATTTTCAAATGAAAGAAACGGTCAAACAATCGATAAAAAAAATAAAACATGCTAAAAAAATACCAAAATATAAAGTAAATTGTGTCAAAAAATAAAATTATTTATTGAAAACAAAAAAATAAATGAAACAATAAATTCTAAAATCAATATTAAAATTGGTGACACCGTAAGAAAAAAAAAACCTAATGTTGCTATAATGTATTTGATGCAATCGATAATATATTAAATAATTTTTCTTCTAGATTTATGAAATTAAAATATACATTAAGGATTAAAATATCATATCAATGCAGTTAACGATAGTAATACTATGGAATCTTACATGTTGGAGTTTGATACTTAATGTTGTCATTTTATTTATTTTAAATTTTTTTTAAAATCTTATTTATAAGATATTTTCTGATTTGATTAGGTAAAAAATCTGTTTTTAAAAATCGAAAAATAGTGCAGCTCTGAATTTATTTAAAGAAATAATGCAATTTCTATGGTGACGAGTAGACCTGTAAACGAACTAAACGTTCAGCGAACTGTTCGTGAACTGTCCGGCAGGAAGTTAATTTATTTATTAAACAAACGGACATAAACAAGATTTTTTGTTCGTTTAATTAAATGAATGAACACAAACAAAGACCTCGTTCGTTCATTTACATTCGTGAACGTTCGGTAATTCGTTCATTTATTTTTGTTTAAATTTATTCACATATGTTTATTTATATTTATTATTTTTCATGAAAAAATGTATTATAATTTTAAAAAAATAAAATTTATTCACATATGTTCGTTCGTTTATGCTCGTTTAAATTTATTCGCATATGTTATTTTATGTTCGTTTGTTTGTGTTCGTTTATCATTTAAATGAACGAACACGAACAAGCTATATTCCTTAACAAACAATCACGAACAAGAAATTATGTTCGTTTAGTTGTTCGTGTTCGTTCATTTGTTCGGTTAAAATTAAATGAACGAACATAAACATACCCTCGTTCGTGTTCATTTGGTTCGTTTACAGGCCTAGTGGCGAGAGAATTAGTCTCCGAGTACTACCAACTTTGATATATTTTTATATTTTAGGATTATATTTTTTAAAAATTTATAATATAAACATATATTACCTTATAATAATTAAAATTATTAAAAATATTGTATAGAATAAAATGATTTTTTCTTTTAATTTGACATAAAGAAATGGCTGGCAGCTGTCGTTATATGTCTCTAAATCTTTGAGTTTGTTCTATTTTAATCTTCAGGGCTTAAAATTTTGATTTTTCTGTATAAAAATATATAATTATTTATTAAGATTTGGTACGAGTAATTTTACTGCATTTTTCTAACATTTTATTTGATCACTGTAATTTTACTTTTCTTTTGATAGTTTTTGTCAATAAAATAATGGCAGTCTTTATTTACATTTCCACGTGATTTAAAAAAAAATTAATCCGTTATTGATTTGTTATGAAATGAAATGAAACCCTAGAATCATCTCATTTAACTTCTTCTTTTTGTCTCATCGTCATCCTTAGCTACAATGGAAGAACCCAGTGCAATCCTAAAATGCTTTTGCAGAATATCAGTTGGGTTACACATGCAAAAACAAAAAACACAAAATCAGTTTGAAAAAGCATTGAATCTCAAAATCAGTTTAGAAAACATTGAAGGATTATGAAGAACAATACAATACTGAACAAAATTTTATTTTTCTTTAAGGGTTTTACACTTAAAAAAATCAATTTAAATTTATCAGGCCTTCAAAATACACAAAGTGATATGAGTTTCACACTTCAAAGAAATTAACAAGTAAGAAAAAGAAGTTATCGTTCATTGTTAATCCCAAATTTCTTCGAAAGATAACCACTAAATGGCAACCCATCCCCAACGTGAAGTGTTTGTTCTCTAAATTTTTTGTGTATATTGAAAAATCTCTTTTTTTTAATCTAATCGATAACACAATTAAGCATAGATTTTTTTCTTCTTTTAGGCTTAGAGTTTTCAATACCAATGTTTTATTTGATTGGGCATTTTTTAAATCACGTGGAAGTGTAAATAAAAGTTGTCATTATTTTATTGACAAAAAATACATATGGACATGTCACATCAGCTTCTGTTAACAGTAGGTGATGACAGTGACCATACTGAAAGTGATTTTAAAATTGAGTAATTACAATGAAAATTTAAAAAGTTGATTGATCATATTAAAAATTCGGTGACTACCAGTGTAGTTTACCTTTTTATTTTATTCTTTTCTATACACACGATACTTAGAATACAAGAATTACTTTACGTAGCAAATTGACAACATACCCGCCTGGTAATTAATTTTAGGATTTATATTTTGTACACCGGCGGTAAAAACTGAAAGTTTTCACAAACGTTTTAGTTTTAGAGTTTAAGGTCTTAGTTTAGGGTGTAGAATTTTGGTGTAAGAGTTTAAAATTTAAGGATAGTGGTGAGAATTTAGGGTTTATAAGTTAAAACCTAAATCCTAACCATATTACCCTCAACCCTAAACTCTAAATTTTAAACCCTAAATCCTAAATTCTAATCGCTATTCTTAAATTTTAAATCCCTACACCTAAACCCTTAAACTCTACACTTTAAATTAAGACCTTAAACCCTAAAATTAAAGTATTTATAAAAATTTTAATTTTTACCGTCAGCATATAAATATGAATCTTTAACTTTAATTGGTTGAATTTTTTGTGGAAAGTAGTGATTTATGACTAGAATTTTTTTAGATTATCTTTACGCGCATCAAGTGGATTCAATAATCAAAGAATTGACTAGAATTTTTGAAAACAAGTACGAATAAAATTTGTTTTTCTTCTTATGAGTAAAAGACAAGAAAGTAATGGGACCAATTCCTGCTAGTGCTAGCTGCATAACTTCCTTTTTTAGATTTTTATGAATTTTTCTCTTAAAAAAAAGAAAGTAAATGGGTTACGAACGTCTATAACTATTCCGTTTATGAAATACTACAAAGGATGAGTCTACCACGTGCGACGAACATTGATGAACACCACTAACGATGAACACTGATGAACACCATTAATTTTTTAAAATATTTTAAAATATAAAGGACTAAAATTATAATTAAAATTATCTCTTAAAAAAATAAAAATCAAATTTAATAGTTATTTTATAATATTTTTTAATAGATTAGAACCAAATATATCCAATTCTCCTAAACCCTAACAAATCTAACACCGGAAGCAACAATAGCAGTCCGATTATCGACAAGAGCCACGATTCTCAACAGCAGTTCCATAGGAATATCTTTCCACTCAGTGATCACCGCTCCCTTCATCTTAACTTCCACACCACTACTTCCAGCAGCAACCATAATAAGCTTCTCAAAGCAGGAGTTCAACTCTTTACTTCCCACCTTTGCTTTGGCAGTCATCTCACTCTTCTTCCCACCACCGCCTTAACAGAAATTTATATGTAAATGTTTTGAAAGAGATAATGATTCTCGTATTCCTATAACCAATAAGAGATACCCTGAATTCAGTGAACAAAACCTGATACAACGACAAGTGTTTATATTAGAGTTAAACTTCATGTGTCAAAACCTTAGAAAAACTGCAGAAATGTGACAGAGGACCATAAAAAATTATCTCTTTGGGTATCCTAAGGTGTCTTGGCCCAAACTAAAAACTTTACCTTTCTTTCTAGTTTTAAGTTTTAACTATCTGGGATATAACAAACTAGGTTGTTCATTTGCCGGTGATTTTTTTTTAGAGATTGATTTTGTTAGGGTTTGAGAGAATTGGGTATATTTGATTCTAACTTATTAAAAAATATTATAAAGTAACTATTAAATTTGATTTTTATTTTTTTAAGAGATAATTTTAATTATAATTTTAGTCATTTATATTTTTAAAATTTAAAAAAAAATTAATGGTGTTCATTGGTGTTCATCGTTGGTGGTGTTCATCAATATTCGTCGCCCGTGGTTGAATTTTCCTACTACAAATTATCACTTTATAATCACATTTTTTTCTGTTACATTTTCATCCGTTATCATTTTAGTTAATTTATCTTTAAACTAATATCTTTTAGGTATTTATTCTATGCACAAAAATTGTGGAATTATGAAAACATCCCTAAGCGGCTAAGAGTCTTAGTTTTAGGGTCTAGTATTTATAAATTTAAGTGTATGATTTTTAAATTTTGGAGTACGGTTAGAATTTAAATTTGAGGGTTAAACTTCAAATTCCTTAATCATATTACTCTAAACCTAAACCTTAACCTCTAAACTCTAAATTCTAATTATAAACCCTAAATTTTAAACTCATACACTTAAACTCCTAAACTATAGACTAAATTCCTAGACCTTAAAACTAAGATACTTCTGAAAAAAATTTATTCTCACCGTTAGTGCATAGTATCTTTTCACATATTTTTTTTAATAAACTAATGTAAAATTCACCAGTAATTCAACACATTTTATTAAAGTTTCATTCATCACTCACAGTCTTTCAAAATATTTCACCATTAATTAGTGGGAGCTCAAAAATTTAACTTTCATGTCCACAAAAACATGATTTGGCAATGCTCATGCATTGATATATGCATGACATGGCTTACCCAAATATACATGACTAGAAGGTAACAAGATTCGTCTCGACTCGAAAACGTTTGATTTTTCGATTCGACTTGTTTTGAATCATAATTTCATAAATTTAGTTCGGCTCAAAGAATTTTCAAATGAAATTTGAGTTATAAAATGGAACTCGAATAACTCAAAATTTTTAGTAATTAATAGATAGATTTTCAAGCTTGAGTCAAGTCCCTCAACTCTGTTTAATATATGTATATCACATAGGAAATATATATATGTGTATATATATATATAATCATAGAAAATCATTTAAATTGGAACCAATTAGTACCATAATATTTTAGATATTTACAATTAAATTTGAACATAAACTCAAACAACTTGAAAAAAAATTCAAATAAAGTTTGAGTTACTACAAAACAAAACTCGTCAGCTCAACTAGCTCGAAAATTATTTTTACTTGACTCGATCGAATATTCACCCTATACACTATACATAGCTTATTAGCTTATACTGACGACTCCATTCAAAGAAATATAATAGACAGACAAGTAACTGAGTTAGAACTCAGAACAAAACAAAGAACTTCTGCAATATAAACCATGTTCTTTCTGGAAATCTTATTCTCACTTTCTAAGTGCTTTTCAGGCTAAAACCTGAACGCACAATTATTGTACTAAAAAAAACACTTTTATCATATAACAATATAAAGAAAAGCGTTACTTAGCAGATATATGGGGTTGGGATTAAGATCAGATCATCTTTTCTTCTCATAGTCACACCAAAGAGTTCAGTCATGTCCAAATTTTGATGCTTCATTCCACCGGAAAGCTCCCAATCAAAATGGTAAAGCAATTTTGCCAATGGCAGCTCAACGTTGGGAAGTGCAAATGATATGCCCGGACACATCCTTCTTCCTGCACCAAATGGGATGTACTCCAAATCTGTTCCTTTGAAATCTATGGAACTGTTGAGGAATCTTTCTGGGTAAAATTTCTCAGGCTCATTCCAGTACTAGGGATCTCTTCCTATAGCCCATGCATTGATTATGACTTTAGCCTTGTAGGGAACATGGTAGCCATTGATTTCGCAATCCTCTCGGCTTTCTCTTGGAAGTAACAGAGGAAATGGAGGGTGTAGCCTCAAGGTTTCTTTGATAATTAATCCCAAGTATTTCAATTCTTTAAGACTTGCTTCAGACACATCTCCTTTTCCATGACAGATCTGTCTTATTTCATTCTGTGCCTTTTTTAGCACCCTTGGATTCCTCACCATTTCCGACATCGCCCAGTCGACGGTTGTCGATGATGTCTCGCCCCCTCCGCCGAAGATATCCTGAACCAACATCAGTCCAGGCTTTAAAACATGCATATTAGCTACAAAATACCTACATAGTACATATACTAACCCAAATGATGCCTTTGATATCCTTGTCAGCCAAGGGAAATTCGAGATCACCTTGTTGCTGAATCTTCAAAAGGACAGTAACCAAGTCTTCCTTGGCTTCTCCTTCACTTATTATCCCTCCCTTCAAACTAGCTCTGTGTTCATCAATGATGCCTTGAAGTATCCGATCGCTCTTTCGAAGCAGAGCCTCGGCTTTCTGTCGCAGTCCACTGATAAGTTCAAGCATTCTAAAAGATGGGTACATGTCTGCAAGTCGAAAACCAGACCCCAACTTTACCAATTCGTCCACAACCAACGAGTATGATTCATGGTCTTTGCATATGTTGCCGAATGCCATTCTTGACACGGTCCTATATGTCAAGGAAAAAACCTTCTTGGTAAGTTTGATCGGCGAGCCTTGTTTTAAAGATATAGATTTCATGAGTCCTGAGACTTGCTCTTGTCGGATTGATTCAAACGACTGCACTCTTTTGGCTGTTAAAAGCTCGACCGTACAGATTTTCCGTACCTGTCTCCAATAATTACCGTATGGCGCCATGGCAACGTCCCTGGAGCCGTAAGTTAGGATGTCTAGAGCAGCCACGTACGGTCTGTCGGCGAAGGCGAGACCGTGTGTTATCATGACATCTTTGGCGATCTCTGCCGATGAAACGACGATGGTGGGAAGTTCGCCGAGCTGTAGGTGCATTAAGGGTCCATGTTTATTGGCCAAATCTCTCAGAATTTGGTGAGGTTGTGACCCGAATCTCACCAGCTGGTGGAGGTTGCCGATGATGGGCAATTTCCATGGCCCTGGTGGCAGCTTCCTGTTTGAATCTGTGCTTCTTGTTTTCTTTACTATTTTGAATACTAGTGACAAAAGGAGAGAAGTAGCAAATAAGATGAAAAGGGAGGGAAATGGAAGCTCCATTGTAGGTGAAGAATGAAATGTTTGAAGCTTTGAATCAATTCCCATGTTTTTAGGGGTTTATATAAAAAAGATGGAAGAATGCAGCCTCTATTGGAAATTTTCCCTTTTAACTATCGTTTTGAATAAACTAGAAATGATCGAGGGGTGCATACTTTCATTTTTTATTTCTTTATTTCCAGATTGGTTAAATTATTTATTCAAATGTTGGATATTTGACTACATTGAAAGCTTAAATTCAAAGGTGACGCAAAGATATAAAGATAATCTTAGACTTCAATATTATATCTTTTGTCAATTTGATTTTACATTTTTTAGTTAAATTCAAGCATCGATTTTTTAGCTAAATTGTGTTGATATTAAATATTAATGGAAATTATATTTAAGTTAATAAATTTTTTAATGCACAAACATAAAAATTTGCGTAACAAATCAAATAATGTCAATAAAATTGTGTTATGTCATAAAAATATTCATATAGATTGTCATATAGTTTATCGTGCCATCGTCATGAAAAATTAATAATTTAACCATTATTTCTATTAAAATATGATAATTTGAGTAAAGTAGGTTAAATTTATTTTAAATAATAAAATTTAAATTTATAAAAAATTATAAATATTGAAGTCTAAATTATTATTATACAATATAAAACTACAAAAATAGAATGTCAAGTTTTCATCCAGTATTTTTCATTCATTATCATCGAATACAAACTTAATCATAACTTCATAAGTATGAATTATAAAATAAATAAAAAATACATGCGACCTTCAGATGATCGTAAGTGTTTCATTTAATTACATTTTAGATTAGGATGAGTCTGTCACGCTCGACGAGCATTGATGAACACCATTAACGACAGCACCGATGAGTAGGGATGTAAAAACAGGTAATCGGACGAGTTTCAGGTCGGGTACTGTCAGGTCAGGTAAAATCGGATACAGGTCATTTCAGGTCATTTTTCTGTTTTGACTCGACTCGGGTCGGGTGCGGGTCCGTTTCAGGTCGGGTTAAAACGGGTCGGGTACGAAGCAGATAATTGGCAAGTTAATTCGGGTTCGGATACACTTCAGGTCGGGTCCATTTCAGTTCGGGTCCATTTCAGGTCGGGTTCGTTTCAGGTCGGGTCCATTTCAGGTCGGGTTCGTTTCAGGTCGGGTCCATTTCAGGTCATGTCCGTTTCAAGTCGCGTTCGTTTCAAGTCGGGTTCATTTCAGGTCGGGTAGTTTCAGGTCGGGTAATTTAGGTCGGGGTATTTTCGGGATTGGATTTCGTATTGAGTTTGAGTTTGGTACAACAGTATAAGTAGTCGATAGACTTTAGGTTGACATCCGTCAATCGTCATTGATTTTGAGTTAATTATTTAAAGTCATATCAAATTAAAATTATAAAACATTGGAGTAATTAAAAGAATAATGAAAAGGGGTTAATTTGGATTAAAAATAAAGTTTCACGGATTATAATGAACAAAAATATCAAATTAAAATTATAAAACATTAGACAAATTTAAAAGAAAACAAGGAAAATGGGTCATTTTAGAATAAAAATAAAGTTTTGGGGACTATAATGAACAAAAATATCAAATTAAAAGTATAAAAATTAGAGTAATTAAAAAACAATAAGTAGAGGTCAATTTAGAATAAAAATAAAGTTTTAGGGTCTAGAATGAACAAAATTTCAAATTAAAATTATAAAACATGATGAATTAAAATATATATAAGGGTCAATATGGAATTAAAATAAAGTTAAAGGACTAGAATGAAAAAAATATTAAATTAAAATAATAAAACATTTGACAAATTTAAAAAAAATGTGGGTCAATTTGGAATAAAAATAAAGTTTTAGGGTCTAGAGTGATGAAAATATCAAATTAAAATTATAAAACATTGGACGGATTAAAAAAAACAATGAATATATGTTTAGGGTTCATACATTTATAGGTACATTATACATACATGCATACTTATATATATTAGGGTTTAAGCTTTAGGCTTTACGAAGAAATTCATTAAGGGTTTAGGGCTCATACATATATACTTACATATATTATGGTTTAGTGTTTAGGGTTTATTGAGAAATTCATTAAGGGTTTAGGGTTTATACATTGATAGCTACATACATATATACTTATATACATTAGGGTTTAAAGATTATAGATTAGGGTTTAAGGTTTATGATTTAGGGTTTATGGAGAAATTTATTAAGGGTTTAGGGTTCATACATGGATAGCTACATACATACATTAGGGTTTAGGGTTTAGGTTTATGGAAAAAATTATTAAGGTTTAGGGATCATATATTGATAGCTACATATATAATTTACATGCATTAGGGTTTAGGGTTTAGGGCTTAGGGCTTAGGGATTATGGAAAAATTCATTAAGGTTTAGGGATCATACATTGATAGCTACATACATACTTACTTATATATATTAGGGTTTAGGGTTTAGGGTTTAGGGTTTCTATTATATGGTTTCAGGTTTAGGTTTATGGAGAACTTCATTAAGGGTTTAGGGTTCATATATTGATAGGTACATGCATACATACTTACATACTTTATGGTTTACAGTTTAGAGTTTAGGGTTTATGGAGAAATTTATTAAGGGTTTAGGGATCATACATTGATAGTTGCATGCGTACATACTTACATACTTTAGGATTTAGGATTTAGGATTTAGGGAGAAATTCATTATGGGTTTAGGGCTCATACATTGATAGCTACATGCATACATACTTATATAAATTAGGGTTTAGGGTTCATGCATTAATATGTACACTCAAACATACTTACATATATTAGAGTTTAGGGTTTATGATTAGGATCTAAGGATTTAAGGTTTATGATATTTGGTTTTTGAGTTTAGGGTATATACTTTTATACATACATATATGCTAATATATACTCTAAAATAAAAAACACCAAACCCTAATGATAACACTAAACCCTAAACCAAAAAATAACCCTAAACCCCAAACACTAATTCAAAAAACCTAAAGTGAAACAAAACCCCTAAATCCCTAAACTTAAACCCTAAATTGAAACCCATAAAATAAAAACCCTAAATCATGTGTTATCATAACATTAAACCCAAAGCACTATACCCTAAACCTTAACACTAAACCCTAAACCTTACAAACTAAACCCTCAAACTAACCTTAGTTCATTAAACCATAAATTGTAAATCAAAACCCTAAAACTATAAAACCTAAAAATTAAATACTAAACCCTAAAATCTTTTAACCCTAAACCTTTAAAACAAAACCCTATTTCAAACTCATAAAACCCTAAACCATATTAAACAATAAATGAAAACCATAAACCTTAAAACATATTAACCCTAAACAGGTCACTAAATAAAATATATTGACCATAAACAAATCACTAAACCCTAAATTAGATAATAAACCCTACAATCCTTTAACCCTAAACCTTTCAAACAAAACCTTAATTCAGAGTCATAAACCCTGTAAAACCTATGTTTGATTTTGATATAACTAAGTATGTTAAGGACTAAATTAAAAACTTGAAATAGATTTCTATGTCCCTTAAATGATTTATAAATCACCAACACTTTAAACTGATTTGAAAAACTCAAACTCCAAATATTTTCTAAGTGTTCCAAGGCCAAAGTATTAAAAATCGTCCAGGTGTATCGATACGCCTCCAGCCGTATGGATACCTTTTTACAAAGTTGGCTACTGGAAAGACGCGTTTCGATACGCACTTAACTGTATCGAAACAGATTCAATCTGTATCGATACGCCCTTCTGTAAAATTGAAGAAGTTTGAATGGTGTACCGATATGGCTTAACCCGTATCGATACAGTTTTAACAGATTTTTTAATTTGAAGAGGTTTAAATGTTTTCGACCGTTGGTGTCAGTCGTTAGGTAACTAACATTTAAAGTGCAGTTGTCCCGTATCGATACGGTGTTACCCGTATCGAAACGGAAACTTCCAGTGAGCTAAGTTGAGAAAAAGGTATCGATACGGTCTCTTCCGTATCGAAACGGTCAATGTCACGTACCGATACGCTTACACACGTTTCGATACGCCCTCTTTATTATGTGCAACGGCTCTTTCTGTTTTGAGACAAGTATCGATATCGGTCTTCGTGTACCGATACAGATAGCTACAGAAGTGCATTTATGGTGGAAAGAGAGGGTCCCAACGGCTACAATCAATACCCTAACCACCCAAACGGCTAGAATTGATAGAGAAGGTATAAATTGAAGCTCATTGAAGACCAGCAACAACTATTGCATCAAAGATAAACATCCAAGCAAAAATCCAACCTCATTGTGCTTATTTTCCAATATTCTTGTAAACCCCAAATTGTGTTGTATTCAATTCTTATCCTATCTCAATTTTGGGTTGAGTGTTTGTACTGAAAGGGGCAATATTGTATTTGAGAGATATCTTTTTGCCTAATTTCTTCTTTGTTTCACTTGTGAGGGTTTGGTCAAATTTTGGGTAGAAAATTTGACCGGTTGTGTAAAGGTTACCTCCTAAGCCTTGAAAAGGGGAAGAACAAATTAGTGGATTGTTGCAAATCCTTAGTGGTAGCTAAGGTAGTGGATGTAGAGTTCATTTGGAACTTGAACCACTCTAAAATCCCTCGTTCTTCATTTTTAGCTATCATTTTACTTCAACAATTTTTAAAAGCTCAATTCACCCCATTCTTGTCATTGATCAATCCATTGATCCACTCAACAATTTGTATCAGAGCTTACCTCTTTGAAGGATTAACAACCGCAATAGGAGCTTCTAGGAAGAGTGTGATCATCCAAAAATCAAGCCATAGCATCTACCTCTGGCTCAAGCATGTACGAGTCTCAATCCACCACAAAACCACCATTCTTCAATGGTGACAACTATCCATTTTGGATGAACCGGATGCGTCTCTTCATCAAATCCAACGATTACCTTGTTTGGGATGTCATTGAAGATGGTCCTTATATTCCTTTGAAGAGGGATGATGAAGGAAAGTTGGTTCTAAAGAAGAAGATTGAGATGAGTGAAGATGAGAGGAAGAAGATCCAAATAAATGACAAAGCTCTTCACATGCTCTTTTGTTCTTTCGGTCCCGACATCTACTCCAAATTCTTCTCCATTGAAAGTGCCAAGGAAGTGTGGGATACTCTAGAGACCACCTATGAAGGAACCAATGATGTGAAGGAGACCAAGATTGGAATTCTCAATCTTAGTTATAAGAATTTCAAGATGGAGCCCGACGAAACGGTGTCCAAGATGTTCGATCGCTTCTCAACCATCGTCAACGGGCTTAAGGGCTTTGGAGAGACAATCCCGAAAGACAAACTTGTCTGGAAGCTACTATACTCACTTCCCGAATCTTGGGATGGGAAGAGAACCGCCATCATCGAGGCCAAAAATTTAAAGACTCTAAAACTTGATGAGCTAGTGGGTTCTCTACTTACTCATGAAATAATGAAGCAAGGAAAGGAAGATGAAAAGAAGAAGGAAGAGAAAAGAGTGGAGAAGCTAGAAGTAGAAAAGAAGAAGAAAATGGGAGTGACTCTCAAAGCTTCATTACATGAGGAGAGAACTTCTAGTGAGGAGGATGATTTAGAAGAATTGGCTATGATAGCCAAAAGATTCTCACGATTAATGAGGTTCAACCGAGGAAGGAAGATTCAAAGAAAGATGGACTTCAAGGGTAAAAACAAAGAAGAAGATAGGGATCAAATCATTTGCTACGAGTGCAAAAGGTCCGATCACATTCGTTTGGAGTGCCCTCAACTCAAGAAGAAGGGCTTTGAGAAGAAGAACAAGCTCAAAGCCAAGCTTGCTACTTGGAGTAGTGAGGAGTCATCCGAGGATGACGAACAAGAAGTGGCCAACCTTTGCCTCATGGCACTTGAGAATTCCTTTCTTCAATCCTTCAAAACCCTAAACCCAACTTTAGTTCTATTTTACCATAAACCCTAATTCATTCTTAACCTTAACTCTTAATCCTTGAACCTTAATATCTAAACCATTAATCCAAAAACCCTAAAATCTCTAAACCATGAAGCATAAACCATAAACCCTGACCCTTAATCCATAAACCCTGAACCCTAACTTGTTTTTCTTCGATCAAAACCCCAACTTTTCTCAAGAACAGCCTCGTGTTCTTGAAAATTCCTCTCTTCAATCCTTCAAAACCTTAAACCCAACTTCAATTCTATTTTACCCTAAACCTTAATTCATTCTTAACCTTAAATCTTAATCCTTAAACCCTAATATCTAAACCATTAATCTACAAACCCTAAAATCTCTAAACTATGAACCATAAACTATAACCCTTAATCCATAAACCATGAACCCTAATCCCTCACCACTAACATCTAATCCTCAAACCATACATCTAATTCTCTTTTTTATTTAATTTTTTGTTCGATTAATATTTTTACTAACTATTTACCTTTGTATCTCAGGAAGGTTTCTAGTTTATGTCAGTCTGTTCATCTTCCACGCGGGTTTGTTTCTCAGGAAGGTTGCATGTATATTTCTGTTTGTCTTTTCATTTGGTTTCATGTTTCTTTATGTTTGCCTTTATTGTTTTTGGTTGCATGTATATTTCTGTTTGCATGTACTATTTCTTTCCATTTGCATGTATTGTTTCTTTCTGTCAGTTTGTATTTATGCATGTATGTTTCTTTTGATTCTCAGGAAGGTTGTATTTATGCATGTATGTATATGTATGGTTTATGTATGTATTCATGGTTTTTTTCAGTTTGTATATATGTTGCAATATATGTATATGTATGGTTTTGTTTTTATGGTTTTTGTTAGTTTCTGTGGTTTCTGATTTGAAATATGTTTAAGGTTCTCTGATTTGAAATATGTTAAGATGTTTAATGTTCTTTGATTCTGATTTGGTATATTTTGCATGCTTTACAGTTGAGTGTTTAGTTATTTAGGTATATGGTTTCCTTGGTTTAATCTGAGTGTTTAGGCTGGACTACATGTCCTACGGGGCTACTGGTGCCAAAGGGGGTTTCTAAAGGACCCTGTGGACAGGTGTAACAACGCCACGTATAAGGATTAAACTGAAACCACTTAGATTGTCTGGTTTATTGTTTCACTTTGTGTCATTAGTTGTATATATGCATGTATGTTTGGTTTTGTATATATGGTTTCGATGTATGATTTTGTATATTTGGTTTTTGTATGTATCTATGTATGATTTTGTATATTTGCTTTCTGTCTGTTTGTTTATATGCTTTCTGCCATTAGTTGTATATATGCATGTATGTTTGGTTTTGTATATATGGTTTTGTTTTTATGGTTTCTGTTAGTTTCTGTGGTTTCTGATTTGAAATATGTTAAGATGTTTAATGTTCTTTGATTCTGATTTGGTATATTTTGCATGCTTTACAGTTGAGTGTTTAGTTGTTTAGGTCTAGGGTTTCCTTGGCTTAATCCGAGTGTTTAGGCTGGACTACACGTCCTGCGGGGCTACTGGTGCCAAAGAGGGTTTCTAAAGGACCCCGGGGACAGGTGTAACAACGCCACGTACAAGGATTAAACTGAAACCACTTAGATTGATTGGTTTATTATTTTACTTTGTGTCATTAGTTGTATATTTATCTCTCTGGTTTCTAGATTCTTTGACATGAATTCTTTAATTGTGTTTTTAGTTGTTTGTATATATATGCATGTATGTATGGTTTTGTATATATTGTTTCTGTTTTACTTTTTATTGTCCTTTTTAGTAATTACCTTCATTTTTTGACAGCTATGGATGATCTTTCTTATGAGTTGGACTTTTCTGGTGAAAGAGGTCAAGATGACCAACTAATATTATCTCAAGGTGGTTTATTCCTCCTTTTTTCATTATGATTTTTTTTTACTTTTTGTTTATTTCTGATTCATGTTTATTTGAATTCTTGAAGGGGATGCAAATGATCAACTGTCCGAGACAGTTCGTGCCTCTAAGATAAAGTCTACAACTTCAACTAGAGGGGACATTGGGAGAAGAACATCTCATGTTTGGGATCATTATACCTTCATCAAGCTTCCAGAAGGTCTTTTTGCTGAATGTAAGTACTACAAAACAAAAAGGTATAAAGTTGATTCTTATATTGGTACTTCTAACCCTAAAAGGCATACTAAAAAATGTGAATCTTTTAAAGAGTTTCTTGCTAATAATACCAGTAGTAGTTCAGAAACATCTTTTGATCAGAAAAGATAATGTGAGTTATTTGTTGAAGCTATTGTGTATCATGGTTATGCTTTGAGTGTGGTTGAGCATGATAAACTTAGGGTTTTGCATTATTATCTAAATTCTAATGTGAAAGATATTTCAAGTTATTCTATTACTAAGGCTTGCAAGTTGAAGCATGAGAAGCATAAAAAATTGTTACTTGATTCAATGCATTCTGTTTTGAGTCGTATCTGTTTTACATGTGATGAATGGTCTGCTTGCACTTTACGTTCCTATTTTTCTCTGACTACACATTATGTTGATAATAACTGGAAACTTTAGTCTAAAGTTTTGAATTTTCGTCGTTTCCCCCCACCCCATGATGGTGAGTCTTTTTAGGGTTTTGAGAAGAAAGCTTTGACCATTACTCTTGATAATACTTCTGTAAATGAAGAATGGTGAGGTGTCTCAAAGATGATTTGCATGCAATTTCTCCCCTGTCATGCAATGGAAAGTTTTTTTCATATAAGGTGTGCTGCTCATATAAGGTGTGCTGCTCATATCCTTGAGCTCATCTTTAAAATTTCTACTTTGTTCTCGGGATCCAAGTATCCCACTACTAACTTATACTTGACTAATGTTGTTGCCATTGAGAAGTTGTTGTGTGATGCTCATAATGATCCATGTGAGGGCATCTCTGCAATGGTAGGGCCTGTGCTTGAATTGTATGAGAAATACTGGTCTGATCACTCAACTATTTTATCTTTTTCTGTTTTGCTTGATCCTCGGTATAAGTTACAACTTCTGAAGGAGTTGTATGGTGTCCTCTATGTTGAGGATGGGGTTGAAAGGAGGGTAAGTGTTGTTTATAATGAGTTTGTTAGTATGTATATATATTATTCAAGATCTGCACGTTCTTTTCTTCTAATTCTTCTGTCCAAAGTAACTCTTCTCAAAGTACAAGTCAGTCAAGTTTTGGTTGTCCTCGGACATTCAAAAAATCAAATCTCTTTCAGGTCAGTAATTATTTATGCTTTTGTTTGTATATTTAATTATTTTTTTCAATTACAGCTTACTAACTGTTTTTCTATTTTAATGACAGCACTTTGATGTAAATTTAGCAGCTTCTAAGATTGGTAAATCTGATGTTGACTCCTACATTTCTTTGCCCCTTCTCCCTCGCACTGAAGATGCTGAGTTTGATAGCTTAGAGTATTGGAAATCACAATATGTGTCTTTTCCAATACTTTCACTCATGGCTAGAGATGTTTTAGCCATTTCAATCACTTCAGTTGCTTCTGGATCCTCATTTAGCATGGGGGTCGAATTTTGAACAAGTTGAGGGCTAGGCTTTTGCCTAAAAATGTAGAGATATTTGTAACAATTCGTAATTGGCTGTATGGTTTTGAGCCTAAGGAAAGGGATGAAGAATTTTTTGTTGTTGGGAAAGATGCTTCAATCTTTGATGTTTCTGTTGAAGATCCACTTCCTGATTAAGGTATATCCTATTACTGTTTTTTTAATTCTTATTTTGTTTTTCAATATAATTTCTGATTTTATTTTCTTTTGTAGGGTTCTTTCACAGCAAGCAAGATAGCTCTTTAGTGCTTTAGGGGTCAACTAAGTTGTGAATTCTGATGTTAAGTCAGGTATTATGTTTATTATTTGAATTCTACTTTTGTAGGCTTATGTTTATTATTTGAATATGTTGCTTTTGTTTTTACTTATTGTTGTTGCTTCTATTTATGATTTAGTGTTGTTGTTTGACTTAGTTTTGCTGAATGTTACTTTTGTTTATGACTTGGCAAGCAAGAAAGCACATTAGTGCTCAAGGGGTCAATTTAGTTGTGAATTCTGATGTAAAATCTGGTATTCTGTTAGTGTTTTTATTTTTTTTAATGTTACTCCTTTTGTTTATTACTTATGGTTTTTGCTTCTGTTTTTTACTTATTGTAGTTGCTTTTGTTTATTACTTATTATTGCTTCTTCTGTTTATGATTTAGTGTTGTTGCTGCTATTGTTTGACTTGGTTTTGCTGGATGATGTTATTGTTTATGAGTTGGTGTTGCTGAATGTTACTGATGTTTATGGCTTGGTGTTGCTACCGGTAGCTTGCTGTTTTTCTCTCTTAAGTATTATCTAAGTGTTGCTATGGTTTTAATTATGTTGGTTTCTTACCTAAGCAAGTTACCCATAATTAACCTTGATGGTAGCATTTGGATCAGATAGCTCGATAAAGAAATATTTGGTAGCAAAGTGCTTTTACCTTTTGTCTTTGCTATAAGATCCCAGAGCTAACTTTATTACATACTTGTATTTTATAAGTTTCAGTTTGTAGAATTTTAAGTGTAAAGAATACTAATTTGAATTATTTTGATATTCTATATTGATTTTTTTAAGTTATCAAATATTCTTATATTTTGTTCATTTATTTAAGTTATAATTGTTAATTCTTGAATTCTAAATTTTTATGTTAAAACAGTTAATATTCTTATTTTGTTTAAATTACTAAAAGTTAGATAATAATAAGCAATTTATTTTATAACTTAAGTAATGTCAATCTATTTTATAACTTATGTTTAGAAATGAATATGGTATAACGTTATACCTAACTAAAATCATTTAGTTTATAACTTAAGTTAAATAAACAATTATTGAATCTTTTATAACTTATAACTTAAGTTTAGAAATGAGTCTGTTATAACGTTATAACTTAAGTAAAATTATTTAGTTTATAACTTAATATTAGATAACCAATTCGATAGTCCAAATTATATGTAGATGAACAAAATAATCAAATAAACACTAATTGAAAAATAAAATCAACCTTCAAAAGAGGAAGTATACTACAAAAACCGATAACCAAATAAACACTAATTGGAAAATAAAATCAACCTTCAAAAGAGGAAGTATACTACAAAAACTGATAACAAGTACATACAAGTGTAAAAAAAAAATCAACATTTTTGTAAGAAAAGATGAAACCTATTAGAAAATAGTACCAAAAGATTGAGATGATTACATGATCGACAATTTTATTCTCTTCTAATCATAAAGTTAGGAACAAATATTTCTAGGGATAAGAATTTATTAAAACTTTAAAATTTAAAAATTTAGATGAACGATAATCTTATTTAACTAATATTTAAATTAAAATAGACCTAAAATATTATTATACAAAAATATTACATAATTTCGTCCCCATTCTTGAATCTGTTATTACTTAAGTAAAATTAATCTGTAAGAAAACATTTCAGGTCAACAACAGGTCGGGTCACTTAACAGGTCGGGTTTAAAGCAGGTCGGGTCCATTTCAGGTCGGGTAAAATTAGATATCGGGTCAATTTAGTCGTGTAAATTCGGTTATTTGCCAGGTCGGCTTCGTTTCAGTCGGACGCAAATCGCGTTTCAGGTCCACAGTAACAGGTCCAATTCGGGTTCGGGTCGTTTTCAGTCGGACGCAGATCGGGTTCAGTTACTACAATAACAAGTCAAATTCGGGTTCGAGTCAACAACAGTCGGTTACAGATCGAGTTCAGGTCATCAAATCCTCGGGTCAAATCAGGTTCTGACTCGAGCAGGTTTCAGGCAGGTTTTCAGGTTCTTACTTGTTTTTACATCCCTACCGATGAGCACTATTAATTCAATTTATAAAGATTAAAAATATAAAGAACTCGCCGTATAATTATAAATTATTTAAAATCAAAATGTAAATTAATTAAAATATATTATATTATTTTTAATTTTATTTTTAAGTATGCATATATTATTTAAAAAAATTACATGCGACCTTCAAATGATCGTAAGTGTTTCATTTAATTATATTTTAGATTAGGATGAGTCTGTCACACTCGACGAGCACCGATGAACATCACTAACGACGAGCACAAATGAGCACTATTAATTCAATTTATAAAAATTAAAAATATAAAGTACTCACCGTATAATTATAAATTATTTAAAAATTAAAAGATATTTTTAATTAAAATATATTATTTTATTTTTAATTTTCTTTTGAAATATATTAATTAAAATATATTATTTTTAATTAATTTACTTTTTATTTTTAAATAATTTATAATTATACGGCGAGTCTTTTAAATTTTTAATCTTTATAAATTGAATTAATGGTGCTCGTCGTTAGTGGTACTCAACGGTGCTCGTCGAGCGTCGCAAAATTTTCTTTTAAATTATTAAATCTTATATTCTAACTTTAAATCTTACTATAAACTCTAAACAACTTTTTAATATTAAAACATAAATAAAGACAAAAAAAAATAAAAGAAATTCTACTCAATAATCAACGCCATAAAAGTCTCCTGAGAACAGGGAGAGAGAACGATTCGGTGGAGGAGTTTGAATTGAATTGCTCTCTATCTTGGAGATTATATCTAAATTTAAATTATAAAATATTTCTACAGTTCATGATATTTTGTTTGTGACGTATTTATGTTATTTTATTAAAGTTATTATAAATTCAAATGGAACTGAATTTGTATCCTAAAATCTTCTTCTGACATAGGTCACCAGTCACCACTGCACTCACCATGATGTCCAAATGTACAACAGGAACATCAACAAATCTCCAACTATCTAACACCCCACCAATTCAACTTCAATAAACTCTGAATTACAACAATTTTTTATGTTTTATCAGTTGTTTTCAAATTTAAACTTATGTATAATAATTACAATTTCTACTATTAATATACTTGTACAATAATATCCAAGCACGTCTAATTATTTCAACTTCAATTAATTCTTTATTTTATTTAAATGATAATTTTTTATATTTTACTGTTAATTTCAGGCGCAACTATATGTTTCACTCATCCAATAATCTAAAAACGTATAAAACTTAAAAAATATTACACTGTGCAACCGAATCTTTTATATATATATTAGATGCATAAGATTTCCACCCTACCAGAATTGAATTTATACTTACCATGATACAAGATTATTTTTTCTATGACATATAATTCTTTATTCAATAAAAGAAATATTTGGAAATTATATAGAAAAACACTAAAAAGAAAACCATCTAAAAATACTAAATATTTAGTATTGCTTAAACAAGTCTATGCATGCAAAAAATTCATGTTATGAGACACACCCACCAAAACTAGATATACGACGCATGTTGATCTGAATTAGTTAAAACAAAGTCTTGAAAAATCAGGAGGACAATTGAAAAAAAAACATTTTAATGATTACTCTGTTAGAGCATACAAATGAAGCCCAGAAGCTTCTAGTCATCACATCTGGCCCGCCAAGTTTGTTACGAATTTTATTAGAATCTTTATTATAAATAGGTTAAGTGGGTTAAGGCCCAAAGATAACCCAATTCTTGTATTCTGATACATTTCTTTTACAATCTAATAAAAGAAGTAGCCCAATTTCTCTATATTGTTTTCTAGGCTTTCATCTTTTCCTTCTTTCTGTCTTGCCGCTCAGGTCATCTTTTTCAACCATTTTCCGGTACTTTATCTCGATAGAGGTAGTTCGACATGGTATCAGAGCTACGACGGTTGTTCTGATCGTTGTTTCGGTGGTTTTGATTGCAGCGAGCATCTATTTTATCTTCTCTAGATCGGTTTCAGATCTGTGACCTCCTCTTTTCAGATTTGTTCTAGGTTGTTGTTCTTTCTTCTGGCGTTATTTCTTTTTCTTTTTCTCTTCAGATCTGTGTTGCGGCTCTCTACACGCAAGCACTGTGACTCCAGTTGATTCCACTGGTGGCGATTCACAGGCGGTTCATGGCAACGACGATTTCACATCTTAGATGTTCTTCAATAAGAGAATCAATGTTTGTTTGGATGATTCTAATTTCTTATTTTGGAAGCGTCAAGTAATCCTTACTATTCGAGGCCTTGGCTTGGAGAAATTCATCGATCCAGAAGCCTCTAAACTAGTGAAGTTCATTCAACGAGCAACTGGTGAACGGATCGTGAATCAAGCATACACAGTTTTTCAAACAGGATAGTTCCTTAGCATCCTGGCTGCAATCCACAGTAAGCTCTGACATCCTTCCTCAATTGGTTGGAGCTGACACCTCGGCCAAAATTTGGGTTGTTATTATAGGTATTTTCTCCAAATTGTCGACGACGAAAGTGATGCATCTACACTGTAAGCTCATATCCATAAAGAAAGGTGCAATGCGTATAAGGGAGTACACCGTTGTAGACTCTCGACGTGAATGATTATTTTCTGGCAATAGAGCGTAAAAGATATTGGAAAAATGTTAACACAGTGCCAAGAAAATCTATTGCATGCAAGTATACATGGTTTGCAAGTAATACAACAGTTAAGATGAGTTTTGATCCTACAGAGATTGCGTTGGAGTTCGATTGCCTTGTTTGATTACTTGTCTTGAGAAAAAGATTTGTTTGATTGGAAGTGGTTTTGAAAATTGAAAAGAAATGAAAAGGAAAGTTTAAAACGTTGGCAAGGAGAGTGCCTTAGCAAATGATGAGCGTTGGCAAGGAGTGCCTAGTTTTCACGCTATTCATGCCATGACAGCCTTTAATAAATCATGTCTTGGCATTGTTTACCGAGAAGGTTCAAAGGTAGCAATGCTTCTGTAGATAGAATTGCCCTAAATTAATTTTGGAAAAACCTTTATATGTCTATAGTGAATGTTTTTTTCATAAATCAATTCGATTAAGTATCAATATTTACTCTTGAGGGGTAGATTTCACTCTCGAAGTAAGTTCATCTACTTGAACATCTTCTCTCGAAGCATTTCACCTCAGTATCTAGCATATGGTCGTTGCCACCCAAGTTAGTTATGATATTGAGTTGCAATAGGCTAACTATGCCAGCCGCCACTTGGCATAGTATTTTAAAAAGGGAGTGTCAGATGTCGCTTGGCAGTACTCTTAAAAACAGTAATCATGTTAGATAGAAAAAACACTACCGGACAGTTTCGATTTATTAAAAACTAAACATAAAATATAGCGATCAACGCAAACACCCCTCACCAACTATGAAATCAGTTCATCGTAGGGTTAACAACCAACAAACCATAATCGTTTTTAAAATCCATCATCATTAAAACTAAATAAAACAACTAAACCAAAGAGAATGACGACAAGGAGGTCTCTCGATGCAGCCCTTCACGGTCCAAGCTCTCGGTCAAGCTGGTCGAACCACCTCTCCTTGGTGCAGCCGGTTGTGATCAATCCTCTCGTAAAATATCCATTTTGCTATTCGCAATCGATCTTTAAATAGGCGTGTAAAAGAGGCTATGATAAGCCTTTGCATTTGAAATTTGAACACTCAAGGGATAAGGCTTGTGATCACCTTTATCCAGATTTGAACTGATAGGCTGATAAGGTGATAAGCTGATCAGGCTAGGGCTGACAACGCTGGTCTGCTCTGCTCTACTCATTTTTGTGCCAAATTCTATGCCAAATCTGCAAAAATATCATTAAAACATCTATTCACTCTAGCATAGCACTAGTTCCTAACTCTTTATGCAAACGCATGATTTTGTGACCTAAATGCAACTAAATGTACTTAAAAGACAAGAAAAAGTATGTGAAATAGGCATGAAAAACAGTATTTTTGGAGCGTCAACAACTATTAAGATAAATGAGATTTATGACTTGTTGGCTTTATCTAGTCACAATGTATCTCAGGTGGAGCATATTGCCACCATTTTGAACAGCTTGCCACCGGATTTTGCACCATTTGTTGCAGTCATCGCGGCAAGCCAGGTGCCATACTCTCTTAATGGTGTAGTCTCTTTTCTGATCGATGCTGACTCCAGGCTTGTGAACACATTTGACACACCTATTGGTATTAATCTGTCACAATATCAGCGCAATGAACCCTTTGGAGGAGCTGAGTATGTGTGTTCTGTTGGTGGTCAAGATCGAGGCAGGGGCTCAAGGTCAGGCCCTTATTGTGATGGTCGATTTCGTGGTAGATCCTCTAGGAGGCCTCAGTGCCAACTTTGTGGAAAGGTTGGACGCATGGTGGACACTTGTTGGTATAGGTTCGGTGAAACCTTCAAAGGTGTTACCTCCTAACAGGCCATGCAGGCTAATGCTCCTCAGACCAATACTTGTCACTGGAAAACTAAGACGCTTGAGCAGTTTTACGAGCCATTTGTTGACTCTTCTACAGAGACAACAGTTGCAATAGAGAATCAACAGCAAGGAGAATCAGCTCAAGTCAACTCTTTGACAGCCACTGGTGCAGGCATTAGTTCAGTGTAGTGGTATCCTGATTCCGGTGCAACACACCGTGTCAGCAACATCAAATCTGTCGTGACCTCAGCCGCATGTTACAACGGTCAAGGTAAGGTGCACTTGGGTGATGATACTATTATTCAAATAGATAACATTACTCATTCTAATATATTTGCATCTAATCGGAAATTAATTGTTGATAAGTTGTTGCATGGGCCTTAAATATCACGTAATTGTTGATAAGTTTGCTACTGATAATCACGTGTTTTTTTAATTTTACCCTACTAAATGCTATGTGAAGGATGAAAGAACAGGGGAAATGTTGTTGTAGGGAGTTCAAGATGAAGGTTTATACTATTTTCTTATTCGACCAGTAGTTCAGTCTCTTCCGGTTCATAGTACAACAGTTAATAAAGATACCTCAACTTATTGGCTTTGGCACAAGAGGCTCGGGCATCTGTCACCTGAAGTTCTCCGTTCAGTGTTGAATAAAGACATCTCTCTTGACAATATGACAGTGTGTGCAGCCTGCCAGATGGGGAAAGCCCGTGCATTTCCTTTTCAGCCTTCCAACACTACATATGCAGCACCATTTGATCTTGTTGAGATGGATGTTTGGGGGCCTGCTCCAATTGCATCCGTAGGTTTTCGTTATTACATATCTTTTTTAGACATGTGTACTAGGAGTTGTTGGATGTATTTGCTTAGAAACAAGAGAGAAGTCTCTGATGTGTTTGATGCATTTCTTGCTTTAGTAAAGACACAATTTTCTTCCATTATTAAAGTTGTTCAAACTGATGGTGGGGGCGAATTTCAAGCTCTTGTAACTAAGATGAGTGCACTAGGAATTCAACATCGTGTTACATGTCCACACACGTCATAACAAAATGGTGCCGTGGAGCGAAAACACCGGCAGATTATTAAAACTTCTTTATGTCTTCTTGCCCAGGCTTCGTATCCTCTAAAGTTTTGGTCTTATGTAGTTTTGAGTGCAAGTTATATCATCAATCGATTGTCGCCATGTGCTATTTGCAACATATCTCCTTATGAGAAACTGACTTGGAGAAAACCATACTATAATTTCTTTCGCATGTTCGGATGTGTTTGTTAACTGTATCTTCGTCCATATAATAAACATAAGCTGAATTTTCGATCTCGTGAGTGTACATTTTTTGGCTACTTTCCTAAGCATCGGGGTTATCAGTGCCTTGACACTCGAGGTAGAATTTATGTTACATGACATGTCAAATTGATGAGCATTTTTTTTCATTTACAGCAGGTTCTTCTCTCAAACCAGTGCATCGTACAACTGGTTTTGAGTTTGAACCAGTTCCAGTTGTTTCAGATTCTAAAGTACATTTTACAAGTCCAAATGAACCTGTTATTGAGGAACCCGGGGTAAACTCTCAAGATAAATCTGGGTCCTCGTCAGGTGCAAATCTAGTAACCACTCAACCTGCTTCTGAGAATCCAGGGGCGACCCTTCACGATGAATCTGGGTCCTCTTCAGATGCATTTCCAACTGCAGATCAGTATGTTTCTGTAGAACCAGTGCAACATTCTTCAGCATCAGTTGTTCGAGAGTTTTTAAGTGGTCTTGCTTCTCATGAGTTAGAAACTTTTGTTGAACAATCAATGAACGCAAATGCACATTCCATGGTGGAAGACATTACTGCTTTAGAAGCAACATCCTCCTTACGTCATGAAGAAACAACTACTATTCTGCATACAAATGAGGGTCACAGTGGTGTATCAGCTACAACTGAAAATGTAATTTTTTTCTGGGAAACAAGCATTCCATTCTAACTCGTAGTAAATGTGGGATTTTTAAACTTAAGGTTTACTTGACGAATTGTGATGATGTGCCACAGAATATACATGAAGCCCTGGAGCATGTTGAATTGAGGAATGCAGTCCTGGCAGAGTACTCAGCATTGTTGGCCAATGGCACATGGGAGTTAGCTGAAGCTTCAGCAGACTGCAAAGCTATCGGCTGCAAGTGGCTCTTCAAGATTAAAAGAAATGTAGATGGTTTGGTAAATTGCTACAAGGCTCGGTCGGTAGCGAAGGGATACTCTTAAGTTTCCGGACGTGATTTTACTAATACATTTAGTCCGGTGGTTAAATCTCTTACTATTAATTTGTTGATTTCTTTGGTTGTCTCAAATAAGTGGGTCGTGCATCAAGTTAACGTCAACAACGCTTTTTTAAAGGGTGACCTGCATGAAGAAGTGTTTATGCAGCAACCTCCTGACTTCGAACAAAAAAGCCCAGCTAGGACTTCTCTTGTACGCAAGCTTGTGAAGGCGTTGTATGGTTTACGAAAAGCCCCGAGGAGCTAGTTCTTCAATGTCAAAAGCTTTCTTTTGACATTACAGTTCCAGTGTTCATTAGCTTATACATCTCTATTTAAGTACAAAGCTGTATATGTGATTACTTACGTCATTGTTTACGTTGACGATATTTTAATTTCTAGTAATTCTGAAGCTTACATTGCAGGTTAAGCAACAGCTCCATGATCAATTTTCGTTGAAAGATCTTAGCGCAATTGACTATTTTCTGGGCATTCAAGTCTTAACTCAAAGTGGTGAAATGTTCCTTACACAGAAGAAGTACATTGTAAACTTGCTTTAACGGACACAAATGAGTGATCCTAAACCAGTTGACACACCTATGGTTATCTCGCCAAAACTTAGTAAGTACATTGGTAAAAATTTTACTGAAGTTACTAAGTTTCATAGTGTAGATGGAGCTTTGTTGTATATATGTCATACACGTCTGTATATATCGTATGTCGTGAATAAGGTTGCACAATATATGCAATGCCCAACTGTCGTACATTGGTGTGCAGTTAAACGAATCTTACGATATCTTAAGGGGACACTTGAGTTTGGACTGTGATTTTCTGCTCAATCAAATAATTTTTTTAATCTTGTTGCTTTTTCTGATGCGAATTAGGGCAGTGACAAGGATGATAGGAGGTCTATTTCTGAGCATTGCATCTATTATGGTGACCACTTGCTTTCTTAGAGTTCAAAAAAATAGCGCTCTATCTTTCGGTCTACAGCCGAGGCTGAATATAGAAGTTTAGCTGATGCAACTTCTGAAATAATATGGGTTCGTAATTTGTTGCAAGACATGGGAGTGCAATCATATGACTTGCCTAATTTGCTGTAAATTCGGTGATGCATGCCAAAATGAAACACGTCGATTTAGACCTTCATTTTGTTTGAGAGAGAGTTATGGGGCATATGATGTAGATTAGTTATGTACCAACTGCCTATCAAGTAACTGGTGTGTTGACCAAGCCACTGACGTCTCACTATTTTGAAGAGTTTAGAAAAAAAGCTGAATATTGTTTCTCTTTTCAGCTTGCAAGAAGAAAAATGTGATGAATATTAAAGCATACAAATGAAGCTCAGAAGCTTCTAGTCATCACATCTGACCCGCCAAAGTTGTTAGAAATTTTGTTAGAATCTTTATTATAAATAGGTTAAGTGGGTTAAGGCCCAAAGATAACCCGATTTTTATATTCTGATACGTTTCTTTACAATCTAATAAAAGTAGTCCAATTTACTTATATTGTTTCCTAGGGTTTCATCTTTTCCTTCTTCTCATCTTGCTACTCTGGTCATCTTCTTCAACTATTTTCCGGTACTCTATCTCGACGTAGCTAATTCGACATACTCTATATCGACTCAACCGCCATTGAGAGGGAACATTTGCATACCGCATATGAGACAAATTGTTGTGTTACATTATTACGTATGAGTGGAATTAGTGTTTACGACCGAATTAAGATTCAAATCATATCTAATTACCAGTTAAACTTAGTTCAATTGACATTATCCGATTACCAATTAAGTTTAATTCGATTGATATTAACATCGGTATAATACAAGGATAGACGTGAGATCAAACACGTGTAAGGAGTGTTTTTAAGTGACCGTTGAGAGGGATTTAATTTTCTGTTTTAAGTTTAATTATGTAGTTAATTGATACGGTGCGTTTTACTCTCAGCTGGAGTAAACAATGTCGTTTTATCTGTAGGGTTTTTAATCCCCAAACTTCCTAAGGTCAGGTTATCGAATGAAAGAATATGAAATTGCGGCTCTCGAATTTTCAGAGAGATTTCTTATAGTTCTTGAGATTGTTCTTGATTTTCTTGATTGCTAGTGTTACAAAGGTATCAGAGGCCAGGCTGATTCTCGGATATGGTCGAAGGAGTGAGGATGCGGAACCAGACGGCAATGGCATCGCAAACGACGGCGGAGACACAAAATGTTACCGAAGGGCAAACGGCTGGTTTGGTTACTCAATCGGAGTTGACAGATATGGAAGGGAGATTGGAGACTCGTATGGAGACGAAATTTCAAGAGATGCGAGCTTCGATGATGACAGATTTACAACGTTTGCTAGAAATTGCGATGGGGAAAAATCAATTTGGATACAACGAGTGAGCCACAAAGGGGAACTGAAGGAGCTACTCCGGCCGGTCAGAACTCTAGGAATGTGGAGAGAAAAAATGGCAAATCAGCAGAAGTAGTGGTGGAACTCGATGATGACGGTAACCAAGGGAATGCAGTACGGACAGCCAATTTTGCTTATAAACTGTTGTGTCCTCGATTTGACGGTGAGGATTTTAGAGGGTGGATTTCCAAGCTTGAACAGTACTTTGAGGCCAAAAATGTTCCTGATGGAGCTAAGATTCGGGTAGTTATGCTGCATTTGGAGGGGAAAGCGTTACAGTGGCACCAATTTTTGGCCAAAACGCAAGGGTTACAGTGGGACAACTACCTCAAGCTTGTTCGAGAACGGTTTGCTCCAGAAGGGTTCCAGGATCCGTTCACAGAGCTGTTGGCGTTGCGACAAACTGATTCAGTTGAGAAGTTTTATGAAGAATTCGTGGACCTCCTTAACCAGGTACAGCTTCCTGACAATTACGTACTGAGCATGTTTAAAAGACATTTGAGAGTAGAAATTAGTCAATATCTGGAACTGTTGCAACCTAAATCGCTGTTAGAAGCATTTAACATGGCTAGGGGAGTGGAGTGCATGTTTAATCCTGGTCAGAAAATGAACTCTAGTGTTAGCTCATTCAGGACTTCGACCCCATCTGTGTTGACCATGCCTTCGAGGTTGAATAACAGTGCTTATCGAAGTTCTTTTAGTCCTGGTAGCAGTGTTAATCCTTCTAGAAACAATTCTCCACCTGCATTGAGTCCCTCGAATCAAAGGAGTGTGGGTAACAATGACAGTAAGGGCAAGGGCAAGCACATTTCTCCTACAAAAATTGAAGAAAGGAGGAAGAAAGGTCTTTGTTTTTGGTGTGCAGCGAAGTATTCCCCAGGGCACAGATGTGCTAAGTCTCAAATATTCCAAATTGTGGTTGATGGTCTGGAAGAAGAGGGGGAACAAGAGGAATTTTTGGACTGTGAGGAAAATGGAGAAATGTTCAACTCAGAAGGAAATAAACCAGAAGGGCCAACAGTCTCGTTGCAAGCGATGTGGGGAAGTACCAACCATAATACCATGAAGTTACAGGTTGAAATAGGAGGGGAATTATTGATAGCACTTCTAGACTCAGGAAGTACTCACTATTTTATTAGTATTCATGCAATGAAAAGATTGGGATTGAGTATGGAGAGAAGAAATAGATTTAAGGTCACTGTAGCAGATGGGAAAACTTTGGAAACTGTGGGAAGTTGTAAACAAGTGCCTTGGAGAGTTCAAGAACAGCAGTTTGTCACTGATATGTTGGTAATTCCTTTGAAGGGATGTGATGTTGTGCTAGGTATTCAGTGGTTGGCAGTGCTGGGAGACATTCAATGGAATTTTGCCACAATGGAGATGGAGTTTCTGCAAGGTGAAAAGGTGGTCAAGTTACAGGGAATTCAGTCACAACCCTTGTCTTGGATTGACTCAAGAGAATGTTCCAGGGTGTTGGAGGGAACCAGCAGTTTGTACACTACATTTCTGTGGATCTTGAATGCTCAAATGGAGTTCAAAGGGAGAAGTGAACCTTTGCCAAGGAAGATGCAAATGTTATTACAAGAATTCAGAGATGTCTTTGAGGAGCCAAAAGGATTAACTCCTGAGAGGGGGCAGGATCACAAAATTACCTTGGAAAAAGAAGGAGTTGTAATTAAGATGAAACCTTATAGATATCTTTCTTGGCAGAAGGACATCATTGAGAGGATGATTAAGGAAATGCTGGAAACTAGAGTGGTCAGAGATAGTAACAGTGCATTTTCATCTCCTGTAGTAATGGTGAAGAAAAAAGACTATTCATGGAGAATGTGTGTAGACTACAGAAGACTGAATCAAGCCACTGTAAAGGATAAATTTCCAATGCCAATGATTGAAGAATTATTAGATGAATTGGGGCAGGCTAGAGTTTTCTCAAAATTGGATCTGAAATCTGGATATCACCAGATTCGAATGTGGAAGGAGGATGTTCATAAAACAGCTTTTAGGACTTATGAAGGACATTATGAGTTCCTAGTAATGCCATTTGGGCTCACTAATGCCCAGCCACTTTCCAAAGTCTTATGAACAAAGTATTCAAGGAGAAGTTGAGGAAATCAGTGTTAGTATTTTTCGATGATATTTTGGTGTACTCTGTGGATTGGGAGACTCGCCTGCAGCATTTGAGGGAAGTTCTGCACATTTTGAGGAGCAATAGTCTATTTGCTAATATGAAGAAATGTTGTTTTGGGGCAGAAGAATTTGAATATTTGGGATATATCATCTCAAAGGGGTAATATCAATGGACAAAACTAAGGTGGAGAGCATTTCACAGTGGCCAATTTCTAATTCTCTTAAGGAATTAAAGGGATTTCTTGGACTTTCTGGGTACTACAGAAGATTCATTAAAGGATATGGATTGATAGCAAAGCCTCTGACTAACCAATTAAAAAAGGGAGCTTGGAGTTGGGGTGAGGAAGAAAATGAAGCTTTTCAGAAACTTAAGGAAGCTGTGTGTTCAGCTCCTGTTTTGATGCTACCAAACTCTGAAAAAGTTTTTCTGTGGAGACTGATGCCTCGGATTTGGGAGTAGGGGCAGTGTTGGTTCAGAAGGGAAAACCTTTGGCATTTTTCAGTAAAAGTTTAGGGCCCAAACATCAAAAATTATCAGTATACGAGAAAGAAATGTTAGCAGTCCTCGTGGCAGTGAAGAGGTGGTTTCCATACTTAGCTGGAAGGCATTTCAAGATCAGGACAGATCACCAAAGCCTGTAATTTTTATTTGAGAATTAGGCCATCACTCCAGCTCAACAGAAGTGGGTTGCTAAGATGATGGGATTCGATTATGAAATTTATTATAGGAAAGGAACTCATAATGTTGTAGCATATTGTTTGTCCAGGAGTCCTAGTGAAGTGGGCTGTTTGAATATGTCTGTTAGCAGTGTGACCACTGATACTTTAAACAGGGTGGCAGCTACTTGGGAGCAAGATGGGAGATTAAAGAAGATCATTGATGAGTTAAAAGGAGGAACTAGAAGAAATGATAAATACTCTTGAGATGGGAGGCAACTGAAGAGGAAGGATAAATTGGTTGTTGGAAATGATGAAAATTTGAGAAGAGAAATTCTGAATTACTTTCACAGCAGTCCAGTTGGAGGTTATTCTGGAGCTCATGTCACTAGTCAAAGGGTGGCCAGTGTGTTTTATTGGAAGGGACTGAAAAGAGAAGTGAGGAATTTGGTTAGAGAATGTGGTATTTGTCAAAGAAACAAAGATGATTTGCAGCATCCGAGAGGTTTATTACAGCCATTACCAGTTCCGGAGACAGCATGGTCTTGCTTGAGCATGAATTTTATTGAGGGTTTACCAAATTCTTAGAAGAAAGACAGTATTTTAGTGGTGGTGGACAGGCTCACCAAATATGGTCATTTTATTCTTTTGGCCCATCCATTTACAGCTAAAGAGGTAGCTCAAATCTTCTTAGAAAATATTTTTAAGCTACATGGAATGCCGAGTTATATAGTCTGTGATAGAGATAAGATTTTTATGAGCATGTTTTGAAAAGAATTGTTCAGAAAATTGAGAGTAACAGTCACCCCTTCCACTGCTTACCATCCGGAGACTGATGGATAGACTGAACGGCTTAATAAATGTTTGGAGAGTTATTTAAGATGCATGGCAGGTGAAAGACCGAAGGAGTGGGCTGAATGGCTTCATTTAGCCAGTGGTGGTATAACTCTTCATTCCATTCTGCCATCCGAACTTCACCATATCAAGCCTTATATGGACAGTCTCCTCCAGTTCATCTTCCTTATATTGCTGGAGATTCCTTGGTAGATTCAGTAGATAGAACACTGCAAAGGAGGGAAGCAGCCAACAAAATGATGAAATTTTATTTAAGGAGGGCTCAAGACAGAATGAAGCAACAAGCGAACAAAAAGAGAACTGAATGCGAATTTCAGCTTGGAGAATGGGTGTTCTTGAAGCTTCAACCCTACAGGCTAGGGGTGTTCAAATCCGGGTACCCGGACCTTCGGGTATTAGTTTTGTCGGCCCGTGTCCCGACCCGTAAATACCGGGTACCCGATAATCGGGTACCCGTTAAACCCGGGTACCCGTGAAATCGGGTATCGGGTACCCGGTTCTTATTTTTTTTATTTTTTTTAAATTAAAAAAAAAAATTCAAAGGCCAGGTAAGTGATAACACAGCATCTCTGGAACACCGATTTCAATGCAAGCGATTGGCGGATGGCTCCAAGAGGGTTCGTGCACCAGATTGTCTGAGTCCACAGGTAATGGTTTTATTAATAGCAGAAATTGGTTTGAAATATGAAATTCAGATGGGGGTGAATCTGCTGACTGTAGTTTACTCTGCTATGTGATTACATGAGAGTTCAAGCCATGAAACTTTTGCTGTTCATATTCATTCCAAACATTGAATAGCTGATGTGAAGTATTTTGATTACTTTTGCAGACAAGTGATGATAAAAAACGAAGGAGGCTAACGGAACGACAATGTAAGGTGCTTGTGGACTAAAATCTCCATTTTTGTAACCTCTACCCTCTACTTTGCACAGCAATTTTCTTTTTATTTTTTTCCTCAGAAAATTATTGTGACAAATGGTTGCAGTGTTGTCATGTCATATTTCCCAAGGGGTTGTCCTAACTCCTAAGCCTAAACACAAATTAGTTATTTACCAGTTCTCTAATAAACAAAGGTTTATATTCAAAAAAAATATTAAGTAATCTAATAAAATAAAAAATAAAAAAAAGTAGGAATTGGGTACCCGAAAGTTACCGGGTACCCGAAAAAATCATATTTTTTGACCCGGGCCCGACCCGAGAAATGACGGGCCGGGTACCCGACCCGGGTAAAAAAAATTCCGGGTAAATACCCGATTATTTGTGTTCGGGTAGTCGGGTAGTCGGGTCGGGTAGTTCGGGTCGGGTAATTTTGAACACCCCTACTACAGGCAACAATCAGTTCAGAGCAGGGGGTGTCAAAAGTTAGTTGCAAAATGGTTCGGGCCTTTCCAAATTATAGAGAAGATAGGTAAAGTGGCCTATAAACTAAAGTTGCCTGACAACTCAAGAATTCACCCTGTATTTCACGTTTCACAATTGAAGAAGCACATTGGGAGTGACATGGCTCAAGCAGATCTGCCAATTGTTGGACCCGATGGGAGTATAAGCAAGGAACCCCTCAAGATCCTAGAGAGGAGAATTGAAAGACGTGGTAATCGTGTTGTGACTGAAGTGCTGGTGGAGTTGACCAATTCTTTTCCAGAGGATGCCACTTGGGAAATACTTCATTACCTGCAGATACAATTTCCAGATTTCAATCCTTAAAGACAAGGATTGTTTGAGAAGGGGGCATTGTAAGGAGTGTTTTTAAGTGACCGTTGAGAGGGATTTAATTTTCTGTTTTAAGTTTAATTATGTAGTTAATTGATACGGTGCGTTTTACTCTCAGCTGGAGTAAACGCTGTCGTTTTAATTGTAGGGTTTTTAATCCCCAAACTTCCTAAGGTCAGGTTATCGAATAAAAGAATATGAAATTGCGGCTCTCGAATTTTCAGAGAGATTTCTGATAGTTCTTGAGATTGTTCTTGATTTTCTTGATTGCTAGTGTTACAACACGTTTATGCGCTCAATATTTAGCATTACCAAATCATCTCAGATCATGGACTAAAAAAGGGCACAGATAGTGATTAAGTCTACTCCCTTACAGTTCGATACAAAAGAACACAAAATCAAGAACTTTACAATGGTATTTAAAAAAGATAGAATAGGTTGGCCCAAGAAATTCCAAAAGACCAACTTGTATACTATAATTTCCAATTATACCTGTTTGCTACCCGACAACACTTCTCTTCCATTGATTCCTCAGAAACAGAAGTTCAAAGCCTAAAAACACTACAACCAAATCAATATACTCGCCCATATAAAGCTAAGTTTCTATGCCCGTTACCCGGTTGATCTAATTATTAGAAAGAAAACAAGCACCTCACCTCGACGATGCTGACAAGGAAGCGATAGTGGGAATGCTTTTTGACAGAAAAGAGGAAATTAGCAATGCTTATTTGGCTGACAGTATTTAATGCTTTGTTGTATCAATGTACAATGAGATCGACGATGAATCACTTACTGCATCACCGGTGGAGAGAATCACTTACTGGCTGCTTTTGATGGTGGCCTATTGATCTTTTCAAGTAACCTACTGAATACTAGTTTGACAGGAATGCAGGCCACTGTTGTGGGTCCAGATGACTCTGGTTTGATTAACCCATCCATTTGACAGTTACTGCTATCATGTGTAGGCTTAGAACTACAATTATGATCTATACCGATCGATGACAATGTTCTTGTTTTCTGGCTAGAAAATAAGCTTACTTTCTTTGGCAACTTTCTTTGTAACTGCCTGTCTGTAGGAGACCCCGGAACATGATGAGAGATGCTCGTTCTTACCAGGCCTGCGTTATAATTGGAACTTCCTACATTGTACTTCTTAAAAGGTGGTTTCCGTTCATGATCCAAGGAATGATATTCAGCAGCTTCATAACTACCCAATGCAAATGGTCGGTGAGGACGTGGGACCCTAAAATTTGTCCTCTTGGCAGTCCTCCATGCTGGCGGAAGAGAAGTGTGTCCATGGTTCATTAGTCCATTACCAAAATAACCATTAGTGGAGAGAAGAGTCTCAGTTGAATTGTCGTCTAGAGCTTCAATTTGAATGGGATGCCCTATTATTGCCTTCCCATCCAACTTGCTCATCAACGAAACTATGGGTACAGGTTCTTTCTGATAGCTTGCTTGAACTTTCAAATCCACATCTATCAACATGGATCTTCTTTTTCCACCAAAATGACTGTAGGCATAAAATTTCGGATCAAAATGACACACTTTGTTCTCCCACTCATTTTTCACAGCAGCATGGTTTTCCCAGGGCAAGCCTTCCCAATCACGGATGCTACGGTTGAAACTATTTCTTCTTCTGGACAAATCCCTCGGCATGTATAAAGATCCTGTACCATCAAAACCAAACATTTGGGCTCCGAAATCATTTGCACTCAAACCAGCCACATCAACGTCATCGTCAAAGACATGATTTCTATGATAACTCTGACCTAACAGCCTTTTTCTGGAAGTTACCCTTTCTTCAGGATATAACCCATGAGCAGATCCATCATAACCTCTTATCTCTGGTGCATCTATGGATCTTTTTGCCAGATTCCGTACATTCCTTTTCCCTTTAAGCTGCCATTTGGACACTGCTTCATTCATGGAAAGAGGATCATGAGGATAAAAGTGAGAGACCTCACCAGAAAGAGATGACTCATCAGACTCCCCCTGGCCCATGCTTCCACCTCCTAGAGTGTCAAGTCTTTGAAAGGCACCCAATCGGGGATCCATACTTACAGTAGCACCTGAATAGAGAAAAAAAATAATAAGAGAATGATAAATGGAAACCATCAACAGTTAGGCCATGCCTTCCTGACTATAATCAAACTACATAATCAAAGTGGTCGAGGTGGCATGTAGTTAGGACTACAGGAGACCATTTAGGGGGGCTCCCAAAAGTCCTCCAATCTCTACACTACACCATTGCAAATTAGGTCAAATCCATTTATCTATATGGGGCCCTCAAATTTGTTAATATCACATTAAGCGATTTATATTAGCCTCCCACTTTAATGTAACTTAGCTCTGCCATTGCAATACAGTACTCAAGAATCAACGAGAATTTTTAATTCCAAATCTACCAAGTCAACATTAGTTTCCAACCATGAAACTTGACCACTTCACTCCATAATCCTTATAATTTTTAAACTACAATCTACACCGTGTGTAAACTTTTTATATATAAAGAATTTCAAATATTACTTAACCAATGATTCTCTCCATTATCTCTCTTTTTCTTTTTTTCCCTTCCTCACTAACCATCTAATTATTTTAACCTTTATTGCTTTGCTTTCATTAACTTATTCAGCAACATATTTATAATAATATGAGGCACTAGTCTAGGAGAACCTTTCCAAAATCAGTCAACCAATGTCAAAGTTATATCAGCAGATAAAATAAGCAGGTCATAAGGAAACATGAAACCATATACACCATAAAGTAATAGACCAGCAAACAGAACCACAGTGCATCTTTAATCCAGGTTGTTCTTTGACATATAAATTCCCATCCCCTCAGTCACAAGGAAATATGAACGTATGTGCCTTAACATGATAGACCAGGAAAGAGAACCATAGCGCAGCTTTTTATCCAGGTTGTTTGACAACATATAAATCCACATCTACTAAGCAAGCTTAGGAGTCAAAGAACATAAGTTGGTATACAGCAAACAGAATCAAAATGGTACCAGAATCAATCATTTGTGAAGGATATCTCTGTCCTGATTAGTATTTTTAATATACCACAAATGTACAGAGAACAGTGTGTGAAACATAAGGTTTTCAAGATAAATCAAGGAACAGCAAAAGGCAGGAACGCATAACTGCAGAATATGCACAATGTTAAATGTAGAACATTTACGGGGGGTGTAAGATAATATTCCTAAAATAATGCATGCAGTAGAATTAAGAATAAGATAATTTGACCTGATTGTGAATTGATATCCTCATCCATATCTGGTTCAGTCTCAGAAGAATCAGACTCAGACTCAGATTCAGAGGAAGTTGATTCAGAGGAGCCAGATTCAACATCTTCCAAAAACTCACTAGCATCATCTTCATTCAAAAGCCTATGAAAAGGATAAGAATCGCATTCCAGAAAATGGGAAGGTGACATATCAATCTGATTTTGAGGAATTTCTTTGTAATTCAAAGCATCAAATGACTCAGATGGCAAGTACATGCATCTGCTTCTCTTTGATCGGAGAATACCTCTCAGTCGCTCTCCTCCTGAAATAGAAGTAGAAGAAACAGAACTGAAGTCAAGTTGTAGAAAATGAGGGACTTCTAATTTTGCACTACTCTGCTATACTTGAACAAAAGGGTGCCTCCAATCATATCTCTTGACCAAAAATCCTTCTATAAATCCTCATGTAATCTAAAGAAGATTTTACCATTGATGTGAGTGGGTCTTCCCATGCGGGAAACCCTTGTTGAAGGAGATGGAGTATCATCAACATCCAAAGTACCCAAAGATGTAACCTTTTGTTTCGCATATGCAGGCTTGAGCACCAAGTCCTGCAATCCTCTCATCCGAGGTATGGTTTCAGCATGATCATTTTCTGAAGTTGGCTGATTTCCGGCTTTATCTTTTTGCAAGTGTACTGGGCTGCTCACTGTCTCGCCCTTGATGGAAGTTTCTTGACTCCTGGATTGATTTGATTTTGTGTTACCAGGTTTTCCATTACTAATATCTGAACCACAAGAATCCTTTTTAGCAGAACCAGATGATTTACATCTTGCATTAGAAGGTTTGTCCAATTTTCCTTGTTTTCTCAATAATTCCTTCTCGAGTTCAAGTGCATGGAGGATAGCATCTTCCCGTCTTGCATATTTCTCTCTTTTCTTGGGTGGCATACCTTGTGAGGATTCTGCCCTTTCGATGCAATCATCAAACTCCCCGCATCGAAATGCCTTCACACGCTTAGACTTTTCTAAATTGTACCAATCACTGAAAAGACAGAAAAAAGAAAAATTGTCTTACAAGCAGAAATTAATGAAAACAGTCTCTAACTTATTGTTGTGTACAAAGGCTTTAAATAAAAATCAAATTTGACATGAATCTTTAATGGAAATGTAGAATACATCAATGTGGCATCTCTCACTCTAACATGAATAGAAAAGTGGCAACAAAACAACACATACTTTTATGGCTACACTGTAAATATTATTCTAAGGACATTAATGATTTCAGAGCATTGCATTAGCTTTCATTGAGCAATATGACAGATAATGCGCTGTCGAGAGAAAAAAAAACTGCATTTGTGTGCTCTGTTTTACCAATGGTTTTCTGTATCTATTTATAGGTACACCATCCAAACAATAGATGAATAAAAGATTTGAATGGACATTCATATTAGTCTTCCTCCCTCACTATAATTGGGAATCGTATGGAAATACAGATATACATCATTCAAACCCTGGAACCATGCAAGATGATCCTACAACTATCTATATTTTAGATCTTCACAAAAACTTGTTTTGCAGAGTAAAAAGGAGTAAACCATCAATCAGTCACAACTTTCTAAGTAAACCAATAACAAATCAAAACGTGGTTCCATGTGATAGCGCATAATCAAAATACTTCATCTGTCCATCACATCTTACATTTCTAGTCATTCTCACCTTTCATTTAAAGCTCAGCTATACCTTAAATGGCCACAGTTTGAGTTCATAACACTCTAAACATCCTGACTTCATTTGTTCTAAACTCTCCTAACTTGACGTTAAATCACATTATTCTCTTTTCTTCCAGTAGTTCAATCATATCTGTAATGCCCAGTACTCTGGTTTATAAACATCAAGACTAAACTTCTATTTTTTTTCGCATTAAAAATACTTGTGAGATTTCTTAAGGCAATGCTAAAAAATTAAGCCAACAACACTTACAAATTAAGAAAAGAAAAAGAAAATAAGACTTACACGCTGGCATCCTCTCTGCCAAGAAGTTTGACCGGAGTTCCAGTCCTTGGCGACGCAAGGTGTGATGCCGGCAACTCTTCCACTCCCAGTATCTTCCCCGGCCACCACGATCCGTTCCTCCTGCGTACCCACACGATCGACCCGACGCATCCTCCATCCAAGCCTGCCCCACTCTCCATCTCTTTCTCTCTAAAATCTCTTTCCCTCTCTAGTCTCTATTTCTCCATTTTCCGTACAATTAACGGATTTCCCATCTATATCTATAAAACAAAACAAAAATGAAATGAAACGAAATGAAAGGGAAAGCAATATAACTTAAATTGAAGATGTAGCGTAAGGGGGTTCAGCCGCCGGCGAAGAAGAGGGAGAAACGGAGGATCCGAAAGTGGGAGAAACCGAGGGATCCGAACAGAGGGATTCGGGTGAGGATTAGGGTTTCCATTCAGAAATTAGATTTGGGAATTTTGTACATTTTAATTTTTTTATTTTTTGTTGAATTTGGACGAGACCCAGCTCTTTCTCTCTCCAGTCTCTAGAAGTTTCTTTCCTTTTATGACATAATTTATTCTAAAAGCGTGTCAAACGTGTATACATATTGGATTCCGACCTGATTTTCCTTAGCTAACTTCCCCGGTTTTCAACTTCCAATCTATTTTATTTTTAATTAGTATTAAAAAAGTTCGAATTAAATTACACAAACTAATAAATTTAAAATTAAATATAAAATCATCTTTCTTTTATGTTTTTCATACTCTTCAAAATTTATTGTTTTATGTTATTTACAATATTCAATGTTTAGTTGTATTTTTTTATAAATTCTCTCACTTTAAATATAATCAAACATTTTTTCTTGTTAAAAATATTAAATTTAAATTTAAATATTTCAACTTTCATTCCAAATCGATTTAAATCAATTTTCAAAATCAATACGAACATAAAAAAAGTCAATAGTTATTCATACGAAAAACAAAAAAAAATCTAAAATTGATTATCAATTGACAACTTTTAAAAATCATTAAATTTAAAAATCAAATGTTAGTCAAAAGACTTAATTAATTTAATTTATTTAATCCCTTAAGTGTTCAGATTATTGTTCATACATTATATAAATTAATAAAAAAATATAATTATAATTGATTTAAGAAATCGGTCCAATTCAAGATTAAAATTATCGTATCCAACATTTAAGAAATCGGTGATGGAAAAGTAATTATGAAGAAGTTTCGTAGTCTAAAACACAAAGTAGTTTCAACTTGTATGGATAAAGTGATAAACACAGTTACATTGCAGCATAATTTATAAGCTATAAACATAAACTAAAATGAAACAAAGCATAACCCTCAAGCTGATTGATTCCTATGCCCCCGGTGAGGATGAGCTACCTCCAACTGATTTCCAGAGCTTTACCCAATCAAGCATCGCATTAGCGGTACGAGCAAACATGGGATCTTTCGATCCCAGCTTCTCTTTAACAGCATTTGCCACCTCGACTACACAGTCCTCTGCTGTCGTAGCTTCCTGTGGCAACCTCAACGACTGGAAGAAAGGTACGACTTCCTCCATCATCTTCACACCCTCCCATTCTTTTCTCAAGCTTGCTATAGCGTCGCCTCTATCGTTTCTCCACACATATGGCAGCCCAGTTTTCACACCGAGTCCGAGGTGATCGCATATGACCTTAACACACATCCCACTCCAGATGTCTTCCATTGTTTCCCACCTAAACTTGCCTTCCCCAGCCAACCTCAAACATGGAAGTAAGGCAGGTCCAACCACATCCCTATTAAAAGCAATGTTGATTCCGCTAATAGGCATCAGGGTTCTAGCTGGAACAGTCAGAACTGCGTCAACATATCGGGAGTTCCTTTCTTCTGGTTTGAGGGCTTGAGTAGGTGCATCATAGTCAGCCAAATTATGCCATAGTCCACATGACAAAGCACATGTTACCCCACTTCGAAGACTGAATGGGTAGCCACGGACAAAATCCGCACCTTCAGTGAAAGGGTCATACAGAGTATTAAAAAAGAACGGTGTGGCTGGGGTTGTAAGGTTAGTAATATGCTGGGCAACAGCATCCACCAAAAAGCCTTTATTGTCCTTGGCTGGAAGACAGTCATCGTCCACGGAGATAATGTACTTCTTCCGAGAAACAAGATAGCCAAAATACCTGCACGAATAGCCAGAGAAGATGATGGAAGTAGAAGTACCCACCACGCGATCTATGTCGAGCTTTTTATAGATATCAAGGTTAAAGCCCTCTGGAATTTTGAGTTCCTCTTTCAAATCAGGGTCTTTGACAATTATCAGATGAAATCGAGAGAATATAGGCCTCCACGCATTCATGAAAGATGTCAGGTCAGAATGGAGTGCTCCTATCACAATATCAATCTCATCATCCTTAATTGGTAGAGACATCTTGCCAAATACAAACAGCAATAGAATTCGGAATAGTCAGGCTTCTTAAATCAGCTGATCGTTACTCTTTAGACCAAACTACTGTGTATTCCACTTATTAAACCGATCTCAGAATTTCTCAGAACATCCTATGGAGAGAACAAAAGTTCATTTGGGAAATCAGCTCAGAACTCATTTGGACGAGAAAATGAAAAGAAAGAAAGTTGAAATTCCAAAAGGAACTTACTGGTAGGAAGGACAGGGGTAACGGTGACTTGAATGTTGAGTGCCTTGATAAGTGAGAAGACCTCGTCCTTGCCAGTAGCTATAAACAGCTTAAGAACCCTCTCAGTTAGCTTTCCAGCTCTCAATGTTCTCTGCCAGAATCATGAAAATCTGTCATACTAAATGAATGGAACTAGAAGCAAGAAAAGTTGAGACGGCAAATATAAGGTTATAGAGCTAAGATAGACTCATGAACCTAAATACATGCTAGTCAGAAAGAGAAAAAAAAATCATAACAAGCTGAATTGTTTTTCAGTTATTCTCAGGCAGGTTCAAAGGATTAGAAAGGGAAAATGGAAAAGAATTCAGAAAAGTAAATGAGGTAAATTCTGCATTGTATTAAATTTAAGAAAAAGGGAAAAACTAAAAAAAAAATTGATCATAGCAGAGAAAATTAGTAAACAAGCGGCACCGATAGCAAATCGTTCAACACAAGTGATCCAAAAGAGCAAAAGAAGCTATCCATTCAAGCACAACAAAGAGGAAAAACTCCTGAGCCGCTGACTTAAGTTTAAAAGATAGCATGGTTTGCTGTTTTAGTCTAAAGAACCAAAGTTTTAACATGCATGCAAATCTAAAACTCCTGATATTGAACCAAAATCACCAAAACTTCAACTCTCCCTAATGTCCCTTCAATGCCACTTAAACCACCAGACAATTTGTTCAAATCAATCTCTCAAGAAAAGGGAGGGAGGTAGAAAGAAAACTTTGGATCCCATCAATAACAGTTAAGACACGGCGCAAGCACCGCCTTCTCCGGCCTCAACGTTTTCAGCAAGAAAATTTAAACCTAACTTGTTGCTTGGCTAATTTCCATCAGCATATTAGTTAATTTCTACATACACTGGAAACAAGAATGTACGACCAAATTATCAATACCGCAACTTCATTTGTCAAAACTCTAAATTCAACATCAGTTCATCAAAATCCAAAGCTGATTATCCTACCCAATTAGAAATTGATAAGGAAATTAAAATAAGGAAAACAGAGAAGTGACACTTCCCATACATTATGATTGAATTGGATTGTAAATATTGACAGAAATCCATATCAAGCATCAAAAGACAAAGGAATTAAAACTGCCCATCTATCCAAGGAAATGATAAGACAATAGGACTCATAGATTCACATAAAAAGAAGAACCCAGAAAGCAATCAAGCAATTGAAAGTGCCCATACATCCAAAAGGCAAGAAAACTGAAAAGGGAAAAAGAGAAAGAAAGTTTTACCAGGAAGAGCTCGATGAGAATGTGATCGGGAAGAGGGTAGAGATCAGTGATATTGGAAAGGTTAAGGACAGCAGAATCTATAGTTAGAGATAGCAAACAAGGCGGGGTTCTCATTCATTCAATTACTAATTTCATTCTAATTAACTTATATTAATTTCTAAAACAATATTAAAAAAATGATATTCTTGGATCTATAACTATATGTAATTACAAATAGTATATGAACATAAAGAAGAACTGGTCCAACTGCTTGATCCGATTTTGCAGTTTTGAAGGCGATAGATCTGATCTCTCCGTCCCCTGTGTTTACACAATTTTTGTATCGTCTTTCTCAAGACAAACTCCATGTTTATCTTCACACGTGTTTCCCTAGCCGCACGTGTGGGTTGGACTGGGTCGGTTGAGTCGCGGGCTGACAAAATAATGGTTCGGACTTCCGACCCGGATTGATTGAGCATCTTTCTTTATTTCCTTTCGCATACCGAACACAGTAGCAAAACATATAAAATAGCAACTACCGAAACGTTGTTATTTCAAACAATTTATGTGCATGTTGTGTTGTGTATACATTATTGTTTTTATCTTAATTCAACTTTATTACGAACAGACAATGGACTCCAGTGGCGGATTTATATGGTGCCTTGGGTAGTCCTGTGCCCACCTTAAATTTTTTAAATCTTACACATTTGGCTTCAATTTTTCATAATTTTTATGAATTAGTCCTTAAATTTTATGATTTGTGTCTAACCTTAAATTTTGAGATTTTTATGATTTGTACCCATCCTAAAAAATGTTTTGATTTGTGCTAACCCTCAAAAAAAATTCTGGATCCGCCACTGATGGACTCAATCAACTTAAGTAAAGGCTATGAATTTAGAGATAATAATTGTTTAACCTTTAACCATGTCTCTGCATCATTTTAAAAAATGAGCTTAGGGCTTAAAGTTAGGGTTTAAGAAATTAGATGTAGGGTGTAGGTTTTAAAGTTTAGGATGTGGAATTTAAGGTTAGAGTTTAGAATTTAAACTTTTAGTGTTTTTTAGTGTGGAGCATAGAAATGAGCAGAGGATTTTTGTTCATCAATCCGAACTTTGCAAATTAGGAAAATGTCAAATACAGGATGGTAATCGTCTGCCCCTTAACTATGCCTTTTTAGTGTCCCACTTTTAAAAAATGGGTTTAAAATTAAAATTTATGGTTAGGGTTTAGGGAATTAGAAGTACGATGTATTTTGAAGGGTGTATGGTTTAGGATGTGAAAGATAGGGTTAGAGTTTAAAACTTTTTTTTTATGTTTTGTAGTGTGCGACATAGAAAGAGGTATACTTAAGGACGAAATATTTTTATTCATATGTAATTAGCAAGCAAATTTAGTTAATCACAATATAATATAACAGAAAAAACATTCATAGAAGATAACTTGACCGGTAAATTTTCAGCCAAAGAAAACTAGTTTACTTCATATAATGGTTACTGACACACAACACTTACATGCAAAGATCAATGACAGTTCTTTGCATCAAATCAAAATCAAACATGAAACTTAACCAATACTTGCTTATTCTTTTTTTTTTGTTGTTGGTTTTTAGGTTGTGTTCGATTTCAAGATTCTTTTCTTTTTACTCCTAGAGAGCTCGGCGTTGCCTCTATCAATTTCTTTGTACTATTCAGATCTTTTTTTAAAATTAATTGTTGCATTGGAGTGATTAGTTTCCGTATTTCTTTAAATTTCTCTTACGATAACTTTCTCCTGAATCACTTTGTGCTTCTAATGGATCTTCTGCATCAGGCAACTTATGGCGTAAACCAAAAACTTCCTCTTTCTGTTGGTTCTGAAGCATCCGGCAGTACAGGTTGAACTAAATCTCAGACAGCCGCGGCTGGCACAACTTTTCTGGGTGGTTCTGAAACTTCATCGTCTGAAATCACCACCACGTCCGTCGAATTCGAATTTTGAGTACCCGAGCTTGTGTTGCAACTTTTCTTTCGAGCTCGACTGCAGCAACAAGTGATGTTGATTCGGAGCTAAACGTATCCAGTGAAACTAAATAACGAGTGCATTCAAACGTAAACCTCTGCCATGGATACAAATGCTTGAGAACATCATACCCTGGATTTCCTTCTTTTTGCTTTACAGGAGATTTTTCGGAACAAGCATCACTTTTTTGCGAGACCATTGTTGGTTAATGGTGATTACAAATCGGAATCAGGGTTTCAATTACACACACATAGAGAGAGAGCACTAAGTTCAGGTTTCAATATTCTCTTTTCTTGACAAGCAAGAAAGATTTCGGTAGTGAGAAGCTTGTTTCAGGAAGGGATAACCGTGATTGCGTCTAGGATTAACGGACAAAAATTTTATTTTTTTCAATGCTTTTTTATACTCTAACACTAAAAATTAAATGCTAAATTATAATTTTAAATTTTAAATCATAAAATATAAATCTTAAACCCTAAAATACACCCTACTTCTTAAACCATAACCTTAATCTAAACACTAAATCTAATTTTTTAATGTGAAAGCATAGAGAAGGGTAACAAAAAGACACAAGAATTTATGTTCAGGTTTAACTCTTGGCGGCCCCAGATATTCTTGTTTTTTTAAATAATTTATTAATCTAAGAGGCCTACTGAGTTTAAAACCCACAACCTAAGAGAAGAGGAAGCGTCAACTGAGAGCTTTAAACCACTTGTTGTAGAGGTTGTTGACAATTTATTTAGTTTTAATTATAACAATTAATCCATTAGTAAACGTATAGACCAACCGAACAAATATTAGTTTGGTTCCTAAAATTTTAAATCTTAAATAAACTTATTGAGTTGTTCCGGTAATAACTTTAATTAAATTGTACTCTTTCAAAAAATTAACTTTAATTAAAGTTTTTTTATTCCAGTGTTCATATCGTAATCACTTTAGAAGTTTTATATAGTTTATCGTAAACAAAAAATAAACAAAAAAAATTGACCCATCCCATTTCGTAAAAGCTTAACTATAAACATGTGCATAAATTATGCCTTTTTCATTTTAGGTACCTAATCCTGAATTGTTAATGTCCGTTAAAAATTCATTATCAAATAATTACTTGACATATGATATAAATTTAATTTCTTCTTATTTTCTTTTAAGTTGTACTGATTTATTTTTTATGTTTTTCTTTTTACTATTTGACGACGGCATCAGCGGCGACATAAATAAAATAAAAGAGTTGAGTTTAGGCACCTATTTTAATCAAAAATAAAAGTCTAAGCACCTGTATCAGTCAAAAAATATTTTAGACACATATTTCAGTCACAAAAAAACTTTATGCATATATTTCAACTAAAAAATACTTTAGATATATATTACAAAAAAAATAATTTTAGCACTTATTTTGTAATTAAGTTAATCTAAAAAGCAATAGTACATTAGATTTTTTTTTTTTTACAAACGCAACAGTACAATAGATTGATGGGATGTAAAATGGTGATTCGATCTCGATGAAAGGGTGTCTAACGTTATCCATTGCTTCCCGTAGCGAAGAGATTCCCCTTCCCACGAATACGATCTTGTTCTTTTTGGCGACAATACAAATATCAAAAATAAAATAGAATTTGAGAGTTGGAGGTCCCGCCACATTTCAATTTTCACACTTCTAGACTCTAGTTCTACTGTGTTATCTTTTAATTTTCTCATTTAAATTTCCCATATTTATCTCTCCAAAAATCCCATTGCTTTGCATGGCTGCCACTCCAGCTTTTCCTCTTCTTCAGCTTCGTTTAACCAACCCCAAATCCTCTACTTCTTGTTTAAAACCTTATGGTATGTTTAAAACTTTAGAATTATCCATTTCATGGTTGGTTTCCCCTCCCCCCTTTATTCTCTTGTTATTTGTTTTTAAGTTTACTTTTTGAAGCTTCGTTTTTGCTTGTTTGATTTGATTTTTCAGGCACATCTAAGTTTGGAGTAGTAAAATGTGGATCGTCGTCTAATGGGAGAGAGCCTGACTCGGTTGACGGTGGTGTCAAAAGCGTGGAACGTTTACTTGAAGAGAAACGTCGGGCTGAGTTGTCTGCCAGGATTGCTTCTGGAGAATTCACTGTTCAGAAATCTGGGTTTGTTTTGTTTGCCCTTTAACTGTTATGCTGATGCTTAATTAACTTTTGGGTATCTTTTGTTTTTTCATCATTGGACTTGGTATCTTTATATTCTTTTGTTATCTTCCATGTCATGTTTGGCTTGGCTTAATTATATTTGTGTTGGTGAATGCTTAGTCTATTCTCTGATTTTGTATTTCTTTATTTCATAATAATTCCTGCTAATTTGCAGTTTTTATGTCTTTTTTTCCTGGAAAAAGTTTCCCCTCTCAATTGAGGAATGGCTTGTCGAAACTTGGTGTTCCTAGCGAGGTTCTCGGAGTCTTATTTAAATGGGTTGATGATGTTGAAGATTATCCCAAGATTCCCGAGGCGAAAGGGGCGATTAAGGCCATCCGTAGTGAGGCCTTCTTCATCCCTTTGTATAAGCTTTACCTCACTTATGGTGGGATTTTCAGGCTAACCTTTGGACCAAAGGTTTGTGTGTCCTTTTTCCTTTTGGCTTAATTTTTTTACTACTATACAACGTTCTCCAAGATAATTATGGATTTCCTGTTGATACATATGGGGATGTTGATGCAGTCGTTTTTGATTGTTTCTGATCCCTCCATTGCTAAGCATATATTAAAGGACAATTCAAAGTCTTATTCAAAGGTAAACCATGGTATACTTCTTGGTTTTCATTGGATGGGCTGATATTGCTTTATTGTTTATCCCATCTCTTGTTCTCTTTAATGTGAAGGGTATATTAGCTGAGATTTTGGATTTTGTCATGGGAAAAGGACTTATCCCTGCTGATGGTGAGATATGGCGCGTTAGAAGACGTGCTATAGTCCCAGCACTGCATCAAAAGGTATTGTAATTAATTTACCGGTCCAATGCTTTAAAAATAAGAATTGATTATTTGATTTCTTGTTTATATTACGTGTTTTCATAGACAACACAATTAATCTTTTGATTCAATTATATTTGATTCATGTCAAATGAGAGATTATATGCTATACCATTTCTTTTCTAAGCATGTTAGTGGTTTGTGATATGCACTTGAATTATGTATGGAAATTTTAGAATTGTTGGAGATTAGAAGCATAGCTTGAAAAAGGGGATTTCACATAATTATATAAATGACTTAAGAGTGATTGATGTAGTCTGAAAAAGAGTGGACGGAAGGAAGGGGTTTTATAAAACCATATAACTGATTAAATTAGAGTGCATAATTACTAACAGCAAACTGCAGTCTAAACAAGAGTGATAAATTAAGAGAATACTCATTAAACTTGATTGAAACATGCACAAAATCATTAGATGGGAGTTACTTTTTAAATATTATTTTAACTCAATCTGCAATTGTTGTTTTACTTTTTATTTTTCAATTTTTAGTATGTAGCAGCTATGATTAGCTTATTTGGACTGGCTGCCGATAGGCTTTGCCAGAAACTAGATGTTGCTGCAACTGATGGGGAAGATGTAGAAATGGAATCACTTTTCTCCAGGTTGACATTGGACATTATTGGCAAGGCAGTATTTAATTACGATTTTGATTCATTAACGAATGATACCGGTATAGTTGAGGTATTTTCTTTTCGCATTTGGCTGGTACTTCTGTTATGCTGTTGCCACTGAGTCTGAGTTTCATTTACTTCTTTTGTTAAAAACGTCTAAATTATGTGACTGTATTTTGGCTAGGACAGGCTGTGTACACAGTTTTGCGGGAAGCAGAAGATCGAAGTGTCTCCCCTATTCCAACATGGGAAATCCCTATTTGGAAAGACATTTCACCACGACAAAGGAAGGTTACAGAAGCACTCCAATTGATTAATGGTGTACTAGATGATCTGATTGCGACATGCAAGGTAAAGTTATAAGTAAATGTACCCAGATAATATTATGCTCTACCTTTATGTCCTCTATAATCACTGTGCATGTGGGAACATGTAGTATGATGTATCAAACACCAGATATGGTGCGTGCATAACTTTTTGCAGTTATTCCAATTATTGGGACATATATTCAAATACAGAAGGAGTAAAATTTGGTGCAAAATTTTTTTTGGAACTCATTCTTGGTTGACTTATGTGTGCTGGGATCCGGAACTTTTTTAATTCAGTACTCTGCTTATTTCTAATATATCAGTGTAAGGTGCAAACTTTGTGTGGATTATTTGAATTGTTTGGTTTTTGTATGTTTTCCATTATTCCATATTGGTATCTGTATCTCATGGCTATAAATCTTTTCACTGACTTAATTAAATATTTCTGTTTTTTTTTCTTTAAATTTAAACTCTTCAATATTCAGAGGATGGTAGAAGAAGAAGAGCTACAGTTTTATGACGAGTACATGAATGAACAAGATCCAAGTATTCTCCACTTTTTGCTGGCTTCAGGGGATGATGTATGTACAATGGTTATCAAATGTGTGGATAGTCGGCTCATGAGATATAAGATTTCCTTGAATCTTTTTGCAGGTATCTAGCAAGCAACTCCGTGACGATTTAATGACATTGCTTATTGCTGGGCATGAAACAACAGCTGCTGTTTTGACATGGACTTTCTATCTTTTATCAAAGGTAATTCAAGGATTGTTTCTTTGAGAAAAAGGAGCTGATTCACTCTCTTGTGATGTTTTGATAAGACAGAAGGATTACATGGTTTGATCTACTAGTCAACATTCACTATAGAGAACCCTGGTTCCAATACACGAATCATATTGAAGTACTCTAATTTTTCTAATACAGGCAGGAAAAGCATATGCCATATGACAATATGCTATCTGATAATGCTTGTGTGTTTTCTAATACTTTTCTCCTTCATGTTAATGTGTATAAGAACCGATTATGCACTAATCTTCCCTTCCTACCCCTTGGACTTGTGATTGGTTATACATTTTTAACAAATACCATCCAACCTATTCCATGATAGCTAGGTTCATTATATTAACGCCTACCGGATGCTTTCGGCGTGACTAAATTGATGGTTGTTTCAGAGGAGAAGAGGTCTCCCTCAACTGAGTTATTATTCTCACAGACTGGAAACAAGTATCATGGTTGATTGAATGACAACTAATGTTAAGCTCTGATTAGTTCCTTTTCTCTGATGGTTGCAGGAACCTAGTGTTGTAGCCAAGCTCCAGGATGAGGTATATTTTAAACTTTTTGTGTGATACTGGTATAAAAGGGCTAGTCTAAACTTTCACTTTATGCAACCTAATCTCATAGTCTCATTTTCTTATTTATTATCATATCAAACTTCCTAGGTTGACTCTGTCATAGGAGATCGATTTCCAACAATAGACGACATGAAAAAACTCAAGTACACAACTCGTGTTATTAATGAAGTAAGAGTAGTTCTCTTTCCATTTCATGTTGCCCCAAATATTTTTCCCTTAATGCACGTCAAATAGATATGATTCTATTTAATTTTTGTGCAGTCTTTGAGGCTCTACCCACAGCCACCAGTCTTAATTCGACGTTCTCTTGAAAAGGATGTGCTTGGAGAGTACCCGATAAAAAGGTCAAACTCTAAAATCAATATCATTGCCATCTTATTTGACAGTTAGCGTACACCATTTAAAATCACTTTCTAGGTCACTTTTTTTACTAGTAGGAGACAATATGGTTGTTTGGCAAACCTACAAATATGGAACTTGTAGCACACATCAAATGGATTCTAGCAATATTTATCACCTGGTTATGTATAAAAAGTTCGACATATGAACAAATGTCATCTTATACCGTTATACACCTATAAGTTTTTTGCAAGATTATCAGAATGATATTGGAATTTTGAAACATCTTCTGCTCATGTATTTGTTTTCTATCTGCATGCTTTTTCTAGAAAGCATATGGGGTGCGGAAGTTGTGAGAACTGTTCTTCACGTATATTGATATCTTTTATTTGCATATTGTTGCTTAATCTTGAGCATCTTGACATGAAAGTGCTATGATATGTTGACTTTACCACTTGTACTTTTTCCTAATTCTTAACCTTTTCATATATTTTACATTTAGGGGTGAAGATATTTTTATCTCTATTTGGAATCTGCATCGTAGTCCAAGTCTCTGGCAAGATGCAGAGAAGTTCAATCCCGAAAGATGGCCTTTAGATGGACCGAATCCTAATGAAACAAACCAAAATTTCTGGTATCAAATAATTACAAATTTCTTTATTTCATCAATTATTTTTATAAATGAGATGGAAATGAGTTTTTTTTTTCTTTCTGATTTCTAGTAATTGTAGTTTATAGTCTTGGACGGTTTTATTGGCACTGTACAAGGACTAATTCCTGAATTGTAGAAATGAAATTTCTTAATATAAAATCTAGATAGTTTATTAAATTCTAAGAATTAGCATATACTAAAGGCTAAGATTCTTGTATATCAAAAGTCTCAAGTATCCAGAAGTCACATTTTCTATGCTAGATTAACTTAATAGTTAAGCTAAGTTATAGACTAATATGTTGTCTCCATTGTTATTTGCCCTTTGTTTCAGTTACTTTAAGTTTTTCCTTCAATTACAAAACAATGATGCTGGCATTTTTGTCTCAGTTACTTGCCCTTTGGTGGAGGACCTCGGAAATGTGTAGGAGACATGTTTGCATCTTTTGAGGTATTTTGTATGGAAAGATACGTATGAAAAAAAAATTCAGTCAGTACTAACCAAAACTTGAAAGTTGTTAATTTTGTGTATTGGGTTCCATAATTGTTCTAGTTGAAACATACTTAATTCTAGACACTAGTGATTGTTATTGTAAAATCTGAAGAAGAGTTACTTTGATCGACAGGCTGTTGTTGCAGTTGCAATGCTTGTCCGGCGATTTAACTTCCAAATGGCACTTGGAGCTCCTCCGGTAAGTAAACTGCCTTGTACATTATGTTCATGTCAGCAACTTTGCAACAACAAATCAGTAGCTAGCTCTCAAACTTACATTTCAAAATCCCAAGCTTATAATGGACAAAGAATCCAAAGAACCTGAAACTCTCTCGTAAAGTTTACTTTTCAATATCACCGATATCACGTTAATAGAATAAGAACTGTTGACTACTTGCATCTTGAAACTACATGTAATACCCCATGCATAAGTTATGTATAAAGAGATTCTCAGCTATGTTTGAAGCTGAAAAAACAGTACCTAGCCAAGTACGAGTCGTTTTTCATTTGAGAGTGCGGTAATTATTCGAACATGCTTTGAGTATGCCTGTGTGGTCCCATAAACCTCTAGTAATTCAAAAAGGGAAGCACACATACACCTTATAAGAGATCAATCAAATCCATATGCAGGTTGAGATGACTACCGGAGCAACTATCCACACAACACAGGGTCTGCAGATGACAGTTACGCGAAGAATAAAGCCTCCGATTATCCCTGAAATAAACATGCAGGGATTGAAGATGGAAGCATCTCCCCGGAACTCGGAAGCGGAGACCCAACTTGGAGAGAAAGGTGAAGTTTCTCAAGTTCATAAGTAGAATAGCTTGCTACATTTCATCCAACAATGTATATCAAGGGGAAGTAAAATTTGTAAGACATAGTAGAATTGGTAAATATTTTTGGTATGCTTCCCTTCAACTAGCTGATTATTTTTCTTGCAAATCAAAAATTTTTATTGGTCAAGAAATTCAGTTTTCATCTTGTCCTAAAGTCCTTAGGGATGATAATTTGGGTTTCTAAATAGCTCCTGAGCTCTGTGGTTGTACTGGAATTAGTAAGAAAAATGAAGCTCTGAGCTGAACAATGAGTAGGTATTTTTTGCATTTACTCTCGGGAAAATAAAGTGTTTAAATAATTAACTAGCTAAAATTAAGGTTAGTATTTTTTTAATGTAAGCTACCTTGCTTGTATTTCTTAATGTAAGTTACCTTGTTTGATGCGTTGGGATGAGTTGAAATCAAATCAAGTTATTTGATTTTTTGAGTTAGAGTTAAGTTCAATTTTATAGCAATTAAATAAACTAAATAACAAATTGATGTCTCTCAACAGAAATTACAAAAAACAAAAAATCTTCGAAATTCAGTATATATAATTTCCAAATGTATATGATTATAAAGATGTTAAATTATAATATTTTATCTTATTTTTCAAATAAATTATCAAATCAAATTCATTATAATGAAGTATCCACAGGATCTTAGATTTATTTGCTCTAAGTTAACTAAATTAAAATGATAAAATAGAACTCGTGACAGGACATGTGCATATGGAAGCAGAAATGAAGAAAGGAGCAGTGCATATCCTTTATTCCAAGACTGGAATGTTAAAACCATACAATAAAATTACAAACACACAACTCATTCTATTGGAATTTCAAAACAAAATATTGAAGGGTAAAAGAAACAGGGGCAAAAAAGAAGAGAGAGATGTTAAATCATGATCAAATTGGCATTGTGCATTTCTTTTGAGAATGACCTAATAAATGGCATCTCCCACATTGAACAACTCTCTTCGGCCGCTTCAAGTTCTCTACACGAAGAGCTTTCTTTTTCGGTCTTCCAGGTGGCCGGCGGATTTTGGGAGGGCGTATTGTGATATCAAGCTTGGAAGCTCCACCATTGGCTCCTTCGTCGAGCTCCTTCCAAACACTCTTATCCGGAATAGGATGTATCATCTGCGAATAGGTCTCACGGTAGCTTCCCGCTGTGAAACAAGGTTCAGCAAACAGATGAGCATTCTGCCCACAAGAAATAAGGGCAGCTGCAGCATGTGCACACGGTAAGCCATACAGCTGCCAATGGCGACAGGAACACACACGACTCCTAATATCCACAATATTTGTCCTCTCGGTTGAGACAATCTCAAACTCAACTTCATTTGCTCTAAGCACTTGGTAGCAATGAGCATCAGCAATTGCCTCCGAAATCCGCTTCTCAGCAGATGGGACGAGAATTGAGGTCCATCTCATTCCCAATTCTCGACGATTGTTAAACCAAGTAGTTAGTTGATTGCGGATATGCTCCATCATTTGCACAACGGGGAGCTCATGACATTCGAGGGCCCAATTATACAACATCTCAGTAACACCTAGTGTAAAGTGGCCATATCGCACTCCTTCAAAATGTGCTACTGCCCAAAGCTGCGGAGGGAAGAGTTGAAACCATTGTATAACCTCCTGTGAGATTTCTATCATTTCAGCAATTTTGCTCTCGAAGTCTACATTAGTGAGAGCGTAAACAGCATTCCAGAAGATATTAACCAACTTCGTGCTTTTAAATGTATCACGGAAATTTTCACTGACATAACGTAGACAAAAACCATGTAGCGCACTCGGAAAATGGGTTTCTACTGCATCCACGATGCCTCGCTGTCTTTCAGATAGTATGGTAAGTCTAGGCATGTTTTCAGTGTTTACACCAAGAAGCTTCCTCAACTCTGACATGAACCACATCCAATTTTCATCACTTTCCACATCAACAATAGCAATTGCCAAGGGAAACAATGCATCATCGGCATCAACAGCTGCAGCACAAAGTAATGCACCCAAGTATTTTCCTTTCAGTTCTGCCTTATCAAGTTCTAGAAGTGGTCTACAAGCAGTTATAAACCCATAGATAGAAGCACGGTAAGAAATAAAGAGGCGTTGGAAACAATTTTCTTGTCCGGTAGCAAAAACCGATGCAACACTTCCAGGGTTGGTTTTTCTTATTTGCTCACAGTATGCAGGAAGAAGGCGATACCCTTCTTCAAAAGTCCCATGAAGTGCGGCCATACTTCGCTCCTTTCCACGCCAAGCTTGCATATAAGAAACAGCAACTCCATGCTGGTCCCGGATGTCTTGCAGGATTTCTTTTGGCTTGTACTGTGGATTATCCCGAATGCGTGCTTCTACTGATCTTGCAACCCAACCCACTGATGCTTGCTGATGATGGAGATCGTGAACCCCTTCACACGTATGCTCCCGTTGCAGAGTTCTAATTGAGAAAGTTGGAACCCCAGGACATTTTGCTGCATGGACACGCCATGGACAGCCTTCTTTGGAGCACTTGGCTATAAATCGGCTGCGATCCGATTTCACTATCCTAAGATCAAAATGCAGTGCTATAGCAATATCTTTCAAGGTTCTTCTGCAGGTTTCAACATCAGGAAATTCCTGTCCAATAACTAATGAAAGATCTACAAGGGGTTGAGAAGTATCAGCTACCATTAAAGCATGATCAGCCATGTCTACATGAAATGAAAGAAGCAACAGTCTGACGTTATTCAAAGGGCTCCCTCCATGCAACAAACCGAACAGAAAAATGCTTCCAAGGAAAAGCTTCAAAAACAGCACATATATACTCATAGTTAGGCACAGATATTGCAGTAGAGACAAAAAAGAAATGAAATTACATATATATACGGATAGAGAGATAATGAGGTAGACAAAATAAACCAGGGGATCAAACTTAAATATGAATACCAACCAGTATAATTAATCAACATGGAAATGGAAACAATTTTCTTCTCGATAGAACAGAAACATTGGCAGCAAAATCCCCTCTTAAGATGTCAACTAGTAAAGCGACTTATTTAGTACCCAAAAGGATATAACGCACCTGTGATAGAAAAAGAACAGTTATAAGATAACCAAATTTAACAGTAACCTCTTCCTCTATAACAGAGAAGGGGAAGGGAGATTGAAAGGAAAAGAAATATGCCTATCAGAAAGAAGGAGAAAAAAGTGAAGAAAATGTAAAATGAAATTAAAAAAGTGATTTGCAGTAATTGCTATGTTTCTTAGATATGGATACAAAGAGTCAATTATCAGTAAGAACAAAGATCCTGTAGATGTAACCCTTATGCAAATTAAACAAGAAGCATTACGGCAGAAATTGGAAAAAAATGTATCACACTTCTACAATTGTCTAATAAACCCAAAACAACCTATAACTGAAGCCAACATGACTCACCCCATTGTCTCCTCTGTGACAAATTATAAAAGGCAATATGCAAAATACTAACTTCACCTAGATTTGTTAATACTTCAAATTATTCTCTCTTTTCGGAAAAGTACTTGAAATCCTAATTAAAATCCTAATTACAAAAGTAAAAGAAATATAAAACACATAAACTAATTAAAACAGCATAAAAGGCTTCACTAACGTAATTCCATTCAAACAAAGCCCATTGACCACATAGTAACTAAACTTCAGAAGATTTGTAAATTGTAATTCACTAAAGTCCCCTTTAAATAAGAGGAAGCCCTAAATAAGAAGTAAGAAATATCTTCTAATAACAAAGTTCATATATCAAAGGTTGAAACTTTTTCTCCCTCCTAACCAATGATATGATGAATTTGGATATAGAATCATCAAAATTTGACAAGTAAAAGAAACTTGAACAAACTCTAAAGGTGAAGTCCCCTTGTCACAAGAAGATAACTATAGCAGAGGTAATTCAAATTTCAATGCCACATTTTTTACTACAGTAAACAAATACAAAGACATGGGATTCCTTTGATAGTTAATATCAAGTCACCTTTAGCTCTTTAAGCAACCAAAATAACATTTCTGAGTCTATAAAATGTACCAATAATTCAAAATAATCTAGGCTCCAAGCCATCAGGAAACTGAAATTGCAGAATAGGCTAAAAGCAAAGGGCATACTAAGCACAATCTAAACTCACGTTGAGCTCTAAAAAACTTATCTTTTTTCTTAACTCGGGTAATCACTATATCTTAAAGAATTAAATAAAGTTGTTCACTTTCACCAAAAAACTACAAATTTAAAGACCCAATTGACCAAAAATGTTACCTCTCATAAATTCGGTTCTAACTCTTTCAAATTCCGCGAAGCCCTCGAGATCTAAGGCTCGTTTCTTTCGATAATTTTTCACAAAGGGGCACAAACTCCTGCCCAGCCTTTTAAATGAATTGTAAGGTTAAAAATCCTAGAATAATATGGACGTTGAGAATTGAAAAGGGGGAAATGTAATCAAATAAAGGGACTTGTTTTGCTTCGTGTTTGGATGATTGGAAAACGAAGGAAAACTGGGAAAAGAAAGTAGGGAAGTGAACGAGGACCTTGTGTTAAATAATTGGCAGTTATGAAGAGAAACTTTTTTCGAGAAAATATCACAACGGGTCCCTAAACTTTCAGCATATATATCATATTAGTATTAAGTTTTAAAGGCTAAAATATTGAAAAAGTCCATCAACTTCTATTACTTTGTATAAATAAAATTTTCGGTTAAACCGAATTAACCGATCAAATCAAACCGATCTAACCAAAAATAAAATGGTCTATCAGTTAGCTTATTCGTTTTTGACAATTTATTTGGTTCAATTAACTTACTCTAAATATCAAATTGTATATCTAAACATGAACTCAATCCAATAATTTAATTAATTGCATGTAAATTAATTTTACAGTTTTAATATTTTATTTTATAAATAAACCTTAAACAGTAGAAATAAAAACTATGAATTTAACTTACTCTATTTAATTTTGATGATTTAATCAATTTATTCGATTAATTATATATATAAATCAAACCAACTAAAGCGATTGAATTCATGCGATAATAAATAAGTAGCAAATTCCTACCACTTTTTTTTAACTTTAGGGATGTATCCTTTCTCTTAAAACCTTAAATTTTGTTTTTGGTTTTGTTTGGAAATGGATCATAGAGATTTGGGTGACTTAAAATGATTTCGAATGTTTTATTATGTGAGTACTGAATGGTTTTTTTGGAATAATTTATACTTAGAGGAGGAGAGAAGTGAGATTTTGCTCCTAATGAGTTTTGAACCCACAACTTAGTAGATGATGTCAACTGAGAGCTTTATCCACTTGCTTTAGAGATTGTTGACTTGAATGATATATTTTTATATTAATTAGTTCAAAACAATTATTAGCGTTCTAATAATATTTTTAATAGTCTTAAGGTAATCACAGTATACTATATGTTCATATTTTTTCTTAATCTTTTGATAACGTACATACATTTTACGGATAAAAACTGCTCAAATTTGAGTCTCCTAAGATTCACACACCTTGCAAATATTTGTTTTCCATATAAAAAATGATTACTTTTATACAACAATGATGCCGTTTTCATTTTAAAATATCCAAAATTATAATAAAAGTTTACAACTATTATCGTAAACTAAATATATAATTTGGACATTTTTCTATAACATTAGCACTAGTCACTTTAGATCATGCAAGGACCATACATAGAAAATGTTAAAAACCTAAACGCAAACTGCATATCCAAATTTAATGTAAGGGTCCAAAGTAGGAAAGATCGGCCAGATTACAAATAAGCGTCATCTTGATCAGTCGTGGCGTCGTTAAATCAAACCTTAAGAAAATATAAAATAAAAGAAACGGTCAAACGACCAAAAAAAGACAAAAAGACGTACCAAAAAATAGAGATAAACAAACTACAAAGGTAAAGAACGAACATGCCACAAAGACAATTATTTTTATTAAAATTAAAATAAAGAAAAAAACGATGATCAATGACCGTTATTAAAATCGGTACTAATATCGGTTAAACAAAATTAAAGGAAAAAAATTGTGCTCTATAATAACACAGAGAAGATAAGGATTTCGGTGCTTAGGGTTTTGGTGATAAAAAATTCTAGTGATGAAGTTTTTAAATTTCAAAGGCAATCGATCTAACTTATGATGCGAGAAAAGGCAATTTTGGGTGAAAATTCCTTTTTTAATTATTATCTTTAATTATGGCTCCCAAAAATATTTATTTGGCAAAATGACCCCCTTTCTTGCCAGGTCGGCAGACCTCGCGTTTTGTAGGACGCGAGGTACGATATCGCGTTCTGCAGAACACGATTTCTGTCGACGTGGCGTTGCAGTTCGTTTTAACGGTTTAACAGTACCTCGCGTTCTACAGAACGCGAGGTCACCGAGAAATTGAAAAGGCGGCTGGAATATATCGCACGGACCTCGCGTTCTGTAGGACGCGAGGTCTGTGCATTTCCAGCCAGAACCACAAGCAAAAACATGCGTAAGTATGCCTGTTCGAACCCAATTTCGAGCGTGTAAATGGTATATTTTTAGCGATCATCGAGTTTGGGGTTGTAGTACTGAAAATTGTCTATCGTATGATACCAACATGGTTAATTTTCGTCCATTCTACAATAGTTTAAAATGGCTTCGAAAACCCTATGCTAGCATACGTTTATTGATTGAAGTTGTATTTCAACTAATGTCGATTTTCTGTTTTTTAATCCTATTAAATTTAGTAAAAACAAAAATTAAATAAACATTACAAAGTTTAATTATAATATGCAAACAAAATTATAATTCATAAACAAAATTAGAATACGACATTATAAAATTTAAAAGTGTTTTACATAAATATTAAAAACATAAGTAGAAAACAACAAAAAAACTAATAATGCCCATGTCCACCCGTTCCGCAGTCGGGTGGATGACGCTCGCGACCCGGATTCCTCCTCCGTCCATCCTGTGGTGGTCCCTAGTCCCTATCATCCTGACCATCGTGCGCGATCTGCGGATTTGTGTTGGGCCTAGGCGGGGAGTAAAACAAACTACCTATCGGCGTATTCTCCACCATCTGAAACTCATACTGAGGTGGATAATCGATAAGTAGAAGGTCAGTCGTGGGCGTCTGGGGGCGATAGGCATCAGTGGAGCCGAACTGGGGTGGAGGCATCGTCTGCTCGAAAGTCGATGGACCGCTATGCAATGGTGGGGCAGAAGATGATGCCCCTGGAGTGTCATATCGTGGTCTCGGACCGCGCTGCGTCGACTGCCTCTGGGTCTGCCTCTGGGTCTGGGACTGGCTCTGGGTCTGGCTCGCTCGCCCGGTCCCGCGTGGGCGGTTTTGGGGTCGGTGGGGAAGCCCGACTTGCCGCTCCTCCGGAGTAAGGATATGTTGCATCCCATTGTCCCTATACCACTGGCCATAATTGAAAGTGACCGAAGGACCCCCTTCTATAATTGGTTGGAGATACTGTGGGCGTCTGAGAAATCGTTGACCCCAAAGTGCTATCCAGATAGCGTGGTGCTCGGCCCAGTCAGTCTCCGTCTTCCCCTGACGCGTAAGATTGTGGAACTCGTCCATATTTTGCGGAGGGCGTGGAACATCTTGGACGTACCCGAACTGTCGGAGTACACGATCCGCAGAATGCCAGACGCAAATTTCGTAGTTCAGCAGCGGAACTACGGAAATCCAGAGGTCTCGCTCTTGCACAATATCTGCTGGAGTAATGAGGCGAATCTCCTCTGAATCGTAGGGCCTCCACACGAACTAAAAAGAATGAAAAAAGTTAGTAAAATTTCTATATGAAATATTATTGGAAAAAATAGTATGGAAAAAATCAAAATAATTGTTGAATTACCTCGTCCTCCTTCAAGGCATCGAATCTATATCTGTATGCTTTCTGGGAGTCCGGTAGGCCGACGTGGGATAGGTTGGCGGTCCACCTTTAAATAATGAAATGCGATCGTTAAATAAAATAATTTAATAAAAAATATAGTAGATTATGTAGTACCTCCGTATAAGCGAAAATGACAGAGGACTGGGAATCCTAAGCTGTGGTGCCAAAGTAGGGATCCGAAGCCAAACCCAAGCCTGCAGGAATAAACAGCATCCTCCCATCGATGCTTTGGAGGCGTCAACGTTTCTGCAGAGGTCTTTGATAAGAAACGCCAAGACAGCTGACCCCCAAGATTTTCGTCCAGACTCGGCTAAATTTGTGAGATGATGAAGCCACATAACGTGCACTTTGTTGCGAGTTTTGTCGGGCATTAATATCCCGCCAATAATGCGCAAGATGTGGGCTCGCGCATACCGCTGTGAAAATATAAATTAATAAAGGCATCCTAATTAAAAAAATTGTAAGTTCATCCTAAATAATAAAATTGTAAGTATCCTAAATATTTAATGTAGGCAACCTAAATATTTAATAAAGTATCTTAAATAATTACTGAATTCATCCTAAAAATTTATCCTACATATTTATAATTCATCCTAAATATTTATTAAAAAGATCCTAAATATTGTCCCTATTCATCATAAAAAATTCCCTAAACGCTAATGTGCAAATAAATAATTTTAATTTAATAATAAATGTAATAATAAAAGCATACTAAATATAATAAAAAAACACCTCAAGTGTAACATCATCCGCATCGGGGGGAGGGGTTCCAAAGTTGTCCTCCAAGTACGGTAGAGAAATTTTCCCTCCGTCCCACGCTCTATCAGGGGGCATGACGCCAATTTGTTCAGCAAATAGGAGTGGCCAATGTCCCATCGCTACACCAGTAATAACGCTGCCATTTATAGGCAACTCGAGAATGTATGCAACATCCTGCAGCGTAATTGTTGCCTCGCCGAATGGAAGATGGAATGTGTGCGTCTCGGGTCTCCACCGTTCTATCAGCGCGCTGATCAACGACGGTCTAACCTTCACCCCCCCTATATAGCGAGCTATGTGCCCAAAACCAGCCTGCTCAATCAATCGCCCAACAGCAGGAATGGGTGCGACGGTGATACGGTTAACGTAACATTGTAAGTTACGTTCGTATCCCTGAAAAAAATAAAATAAAATAGTTAGTAAAAATAAAAGAATAAAATTTAATTAAATAATTTTTTTTTAGAAATTAATAGGGAAAAAATAATACCTCTGGAGTGGTTCGCCAATATTCATTGCAGTGACTGGCTCGGTTGCGTAGCAAGGGCTCCATGTGATCAAACGGTATATAAAAATTGCTGACAAATTTTTGTGAAACTTCTATAGAAATCGCGTTCTGTGGAGGTTTTTAGGAAAAAAACCTCCAATTTATAGAGGACCTCGCGGCGCTTGGGATGCGAGGTTAATGAACCTCGCGTTCTATAGAACGCGATATTCATGTACCTCGCGTCCTATAAAACGCGAGGTTCACTGAAAAGGCGCGTCAGTGATCAGACGCGTGAACTGAACGGTCAGAAAGGACCTCGCGTTCTACAGAACGCGAGGTCGTGGGGTTTTTTAAATTTGAGTTTTTAAAAGCGGGAAACTCATTTAATATACAATAATAACAAATTTTATTTATAATAACAATAAAAATAAAATAAAAATTATAATTAAAATAATAATAATATTAATAATAATAATAACAACAATAATATTAAGAACAATAATATTAGAGTTTTTAAAGCGGGAAACTCATTTAATAATATTTAATTTTACAATTTTGATTTATAATAATAACAATAAAAAGAAAAAGAAAAAATATAATAAAAATAATAATAATAATAATAATAACAACAATAATAATAAATGATACTAACAATAAAAATTATTAGTATGATAGTAATTATAATAACAATAATAATAAGAACAATAATAATAATAACAACAATGAATCATACTAAATACGCGTTATATTTTCAGTAGTAACTAAAAATAACGACATAGCGCAATATTTTGGAAGTTAAATTAAAACAAAACTTCCAAAATATGCGCTATGTTGCCATTAGTAGCTTCAAGCGAAAACTTCGTACGTGAATACAGAAAAAAATCTATCTAGGTGCTCCTTGCCACTCCAGTTTGCTATTTATAGAGGTGAATATGATGACGTGGCAACCTCGCGTTCTGTAGGACGCGAGGTCACCCTTACCTCGCGTTGTACAGAACGCGAGGTCTATGTGTATATATATATATATATATATATATATATATATATATATATGCAGGGAGATGGATTTTTGTAAGCAGTTAAGTTTAGTTTAGGTCAGTTGAATATGAGTTCGTGTAATGCTGAGTTTTTTTCCGTTGCAATTTTTATGTCCGAAATATTGTTCCTTTATGATAGTTGGAGTTCACTTAAAGATTTGTGTTCATTGGGGGTACATACCTTAATATTTACCGACATATCACAATATTTTGGAGGTTGTATGCTGCAGTAGTGGCTTCAATGGCTGCTTCTGTAGCCGCCGTCGAGAGGATCCCCGGCTACAGTTTTGAAAAGAAAGGACTTTTAGGAAGCGGGGGCGGATTCAGATCGACATTTTCAGATGCGGCGGGTGCCGATTACATTTGTTAATGTGAATCAAAGCTGCTACCATTTACTCATTTCAGATGTGGCGTGGCAGTCAACATTTACATCTGGATTTCGCTCTCTGCTTCTTTTAGTCGGGACCTCCGATCAAATTTTCCCGCCGGAGCTACTGAATTTATTGTTTCGAATTTTATAGATAATTTATGTAGTTGTCTCAATTTACTTATTAAAGAATACATGTTGAAAGTTTTGTTAAATGAAATTCGACTTAAATTTATTTATGTGGTGTTTTTCCTTTCCTATAAATACCCACGAATTCCACCATCATTTACTCATTCCAAATTCTCTCTAAACACCCAATCCTTGCTCACCTTATGGCAAAATTTAAGGCAACATTTTATTTTCTCGATACTTATTTTGAGTCAACAATCACCGGCAAAATGTCACTGAAAGATTTAATACAATTGACAACAATCGAGGTTAGTAAACACACCGACAAACAAATTGCGGCCATGGAATGTCGAATCCCATCACCGTCAGCTAATGAAACGCACTACGTTATGAAGCTTATGAACGAAACAGATGTTCGTAACATGTATGACCGGCTCAATGCCGTCGGAGCTAGAGACGTCGATTTCAATGTTAAGTTTGTCAACGCCGGCGAAGGTAGTACGTCTGCACCCGTAGAACCTGCTCCGAACACTGAACACGCACCGTCTTCACCGGATGTTGATGCGGCTGTGGAGGAGCTGCAACTTTTTATGTACAGGCGTAGACAAAGAAAACAACAGATGATCGAAGAACTAAACCTAAGTTCAGACGTGTCCACTGACTACGATGATTCAGATTAACCATTAACTTATGAAATGATCTTCCAATTATGTTATATGACGTTTTATTTCATCCTTTATGAATGTTAAACGGACTTCAAGTTATGTAAAATTACTAGAATTAAATTACGAACCAACCCCCAGTAGTAGTATTCAATTACAATACTACAATTGTCTCAAATTCTCGAACATGTTCTCAATTACACAAACAAACAAATAGTGAATAGTACGGTTATTATAACTTCTGACGGAATGTCTGAAACAAAGCGTTCAAAGTGACATCGCGCTCTATAGAACGCGATATCGTTAGAACATCGCGTTCTATAGAACGCGAGGTACTGGTGTACACTGCCTCCCATCAAATCTATCCCTTACTTGTCGAAAGTAAGGGGACTGCCTCCCAGGCACACACACGCCATTCCTGCCTCCCATCAAATCTATCCCTTACCTGCTTATCGGTTTTAGGTAATGGACAAGCAAAGTAACGTCTCTGAACCATTATTTGCCTTACACAACCAGATTCTCCTGGATTGCAAGGGCCAATAATTTTGCCTATATATGAACCCTAACCATAAAACGAAAATATAAGTTTCAATTGGCAATCAATTCCTTCGTAGAATTTTCTAAGTATCAAAATTTCAAAAGTCTTTCAAAATATTCAAATGGCCGGACGATGCGTTACTACGAAAGTTTACTACGATGGGCAGATATTTGAGGGTACTGAACAGGGGGTCCTTTTTTACTGCGAAGATCCGGTAACGATAAAGCTTCCGAGGAGATTATCGTTCAAGAAGTTGGTCAAGGAACTGGAGGCAAAAGTTCCTCATTTCAATAATCATCGTTTGTCCGACGTGAAGTATCGGGTGCTAATATCTATAGACCCTTTACGGTACACTGTATGCCAAATTGTGGCAAATGCTGATGTGCAAATGATGTTGGAAGCCCACTTCGAGTATTCAATCGGGGGGCCCCTCGAGCTGTATGTATCGTTCTCCGAGTCTCATCCAGTTGTCGAAATACCAAGCTGGGGCCGGGCGAATTTCGACTTCGATCCGAATACCGACGTTGATAGCCCGACCGCAGGTCTACGACGTGATTTTGGCCTACTTTGTCGAGACAACGAAGTTGGTGCATCGTCATCTGCTCCTCCAAGGCAGTCATGCGTAGCTAGTATCGGGTTCGACCTGAACCAACCCCCAAACGATGAATTCGATGCACCAACAAATGCATCGTACAGTCCATACGATCCATACAATCCATACAATCCTTATAGTTTTGGGGGGGACGGAACGTCGGCTCCTTACGTTACGCACGACCATGAAGCATCATATGGCCGGCACTCAATGTATGTCTCTGGCACCGACTACGGTCAACCATCTATGGGGAGACATTCTTCTTTTGGGGGTGAGGGAGCGTCGTCTTCTTACGCTATGCACGACCATGATTCATCATATGGACGACACTCAACGTATGTCCCTAGCACGGAGTACGTTCAACCATCAATGGGAATACATTCTTCTTATGATGATCTTGATTTTGGTCTTGGAAATGAGGTTCCTGAGCGATCTCGTGAGAGGTCTCCCGCTCCACGACCCCAATCTTCGCCTCAAAGGGTAGTGATTCCAGAAGCTCTACTATTCCAGCTCCCGGAGGATGCTTCTGACGAAGAACCGATTAGAGAACCCGGGCCAGACGGAGACGAGCTGGGGTCATTCTATCCCGAACCAGAAGACTTGACAGAGTTACCAGAAGACCTAGAAGACACTGCCGTTCCACCACCAGATTTGGACGAAGAACCGACTGCGACCAACTTCCCTGTAGATGCAAGACCGATTTCTATGTTCCAGCCACCATCCCACTTCACAACGATTGATATGGATGCAATGGACGTCCCTGATTTTCTCCATGACGACACAATAGATGGCCGAGTCCACCGTTCTGATGGTGAACTAAGAATTGGTATGGCGTTCGCGACGAAGGAAATTGCGGTGGCAGCAGTTAAGCAGTACAACCTTCGTCATAATGTTGAGACGACGGTTAAGAAAACCCAAGCCAAATACTACAAGGCTCACTGCGTCCAAAAAGATCAAGGCTGTAAATGGAAAATTCGTATATCAGAGTTGAAGAGGGCAGGCAACCATTGGAAAATAACAAAACTTGAGGGGCCCCATACATGCACCGTTTCTAGCCTCAACCAAGATCACAAGAACCTAGATGCAAAGTACCTCGCGGACATCTTTTTCACACTGGTGAAAACAAATCCCACTGTGTCGGTCCCCACATGTCAGGCTGCAGCTCTAGCTGTCACCGGCTTCCGTCCAGGTTATTCGAAAGCATGGTATGCAAGGAAAAAGGCCAAAGAAGAATTGTATGGCCGATGGGAGGAATCTTACATAGAGTTGCGCCCGTGGCTTAATCTCCTGCAGAAACACATCCCCAGAATGGTTGTCACACTTGATACGGTTCTGGCATACGAAAATGATCGTGTCGTCCGAGGTGTTTGTCAATTCCACCGGTTATTTTGGACTTTCCCCCAGTGCATCAACGCATTCAAGCACTGCAAACCGATGGTCCAAATCGACGGCACATGGTTGTACGGAAAATATACACAGATCCTACTTCTAGCTATAGCACAGGACGTCAATCGCAAATGCGTTCCTGTTGCATTCGCAATCGTCCCGAAGGAGGATATGGAGTCTTGGACGTTCTTCCTTACGAACCTACGAAAATATGTCCTTGATCCTGTAATACGAAAAAGAAGGGATGAAGGGGTGTGTGTTATTTCTGACAGAGGCACAGCGCTGCTGTGGGCGATACAAAATTTGGGTAATTATTGGAAGCCTCCATACATTCACCACCATTTTTGCTTGCGGCACATAGCCGCAAACTACCTGCTGAAATACAAGAATCGTGATGAACGTCAAATGGTGCTCGATATGGGTACGTCATTTATGTCATTTTCATTTACTATATTACTTGTTACTCGCTTCAATTTACGACCTTTTTTCTTGTGTTTTTCGACCATAACTATTCAACTGTCATCTCGTAGGCAACTCGCACTACAAACAAGAGGTGGCTGAACTGCTCGAGGAACTGAGAGCGAGAAACAAAGAGGTGGCTTCGATCGTATGACGAGGGTAAACGTTATGGTCACATGACAACGAACTTGGCTGAGGCAGTGAACTCATCACTCAAGGGAGTTCGGCAGTTGCCTATCACTTCCATTGTCAAAGCGACCTATTATCGTTTAGCTACCCTTTTTGCAACCTTGGGCAAGCAAGCAACTGAGTACATGGCAGGTGGACACAAAGTCCATCCAGATTTCCGCTCAAGACTGCATATTCAAGTGGCCCAATCAAGACAGGTGCAAGCAACTCTCTTCTCGCGAGAAGGACACTTGTTTCGTGTTGCGGAATTTTCCAGGCGGTTAGAAGGCATTCAGTACAACACTTACGTTGTAGATCTGAGGAAAAAAACCTGCGAGTGCGGAATATTCCAAACTTTCAAATACCCGTGCGCACACGCCATTGCTGCTTGCACTAACCAACGAATAGAATACATGCATATGGTTGATCCGGTATACTTACTCAAAACGGTGCTTAAAGTTTACGAAAAAGAGTTTCCTCTAATCAGAAATGAGGTTGATCCAAATGCTGTTGACACTGAACCGATCATACGCCCAGATCCAGCACTACTACGAGCCAAAGGACGTCCACCTTCTACAAGAATATATTGTGCCGAGGATTTGGTCGAACATCGAGAGAAAACCGGACAAAAGAAGCATTGTTCTATATGTCGAAATACTGGGCACACAGCTCCTAAGTGTCCTAATCGCTCAGCCCCTCGTATTAATTAATTATTTTTAATTTGTATATGCGAGTTCGCACATGACAATCTAATCAATAAAGTCAGTTTACTTCTATTTATACATTACGCCATCTTATATTTTCAATCATTCAAAAAAATATGTTATGATAGTGTTTTCGAAGCAACTATAAATCAGTGTACAATGGACGAAAATTGACCGTGTCAGTGTCATACGATAGAGAATTTCCAGTACTACAACCCCATACTCGATGTTACCTAAAAATTTAAAATTTATACATATGAAATTCTGCTCGAACATGCCTATCGACATTAGTTGAAATACAACTTCAATCAAAAAAAGTATGCTAGCATAGGGTTTTCGAAGCCATTTTAAACCATTGTAGAATGGACGGAAATTAACCATGTTGGTATCATACGATAGACAATTTTCAGTACTACGACCCCAAACTCGATGATCGCTAAAAATATACCATTTACACGCTCGAAATTGGGTTCGAACAGGCCTACTTACGCATGTTTTTGCTTGTGGTTGAGGCTGGAAATGCACAGACCTCGCATCTTGTAGGACGCGAGGTCCGTCCGATATATTCCAGCCGCCTTTTCAATTTCTCGGGGACCTTGCGTTCTACAGAACGCGAGGTACTGTTATACCGTTAACAGGGACTGCAACGCCACGTCGACGAATATCGCGTTCTGTAGAACGCGATATTGTACCTCGCGTCCTACAAAACGCGAGGTCTGCCGACCTGGCAAGAAAGGGGGTCATTTTGCCAAATAAATGTTTTTGGGAGCCATTTTTAAAGATAATAATTAAAAAAGGGTTTTTGTCCCAAAATTGCCGCGAAAAAATATCATTTTAGTTATGGGTTGATATTAGGTCGGAAAATTGATTCCAAATTAATCTATTTGTTGTGAATAAAATAAAGAAGAACAAGAAGAACAAAAAGATGAGAGAAAGAGGGAGATTTGTATTATTCTCAAAAATAAACTTGTGTACAATGCCTTCATCAAGTCATCTATTTATAGGCATAAGAAGTACATATTACATTGAACTCTAATTAAATGAGATAATATTTCTAATGATAAAGTAAATCAATCTCCTTAGATAAATGTTCTAATCATGATAGGCATTCACATAGATAAATATTCATAACACTCCCCCTTGGATGTCTATGAAGATAATGTGCCTCGTTAAAACCTTACTAAGATAAAAACCCAGTGAGAAAAAATTTTCTTTAGTGAAGGAAAAAGAGTACACACATCTTTGATACACATAACATGTTGCCTCATTAAAAACCTTACTAGGAAAATCCATTGAGACAAAACCTCGGTTAAGGAAAAAAGAGTGCAACGCGTATTTACTCTCCCTCATGAAAACATCACAAAAGATCTTTGAATCTTCATAATTCAATCTTAAATATTATTTTTCTAAAGATCGTGAGGGATGAAACTTTGGAGTAATATGTTTCATGATGTATCCACCTTTCAAATTAAGATATACATCTTGCATTATCTTCACACAAGATACCTTTTTATCATATATTGTAAAAGTAAATCCACATATCTTTTAGATACGTTAGGTCAATGGTCTTGGCCAAACACATTTTTGGCTTGCCTCGTGCATAACAACTATTTCTACGACATTTGAGGAGGCATCAATGAATGTTTCAAGATCTAAAGATAATGATCTTTGTATATACATGGATATTTCTTGACCAACTAATATATGGTGCTTCAAGTCCAAGAAAAGATATAATTATCTTTATTCATATCCAACAATCTTACAATAGATATGCTTTAACCATATTGAATCTTCTTTCAGATTCTTTCAACTTATGTCAATTCATAGGCAAAAACACATATTTAAGTGCTCGACATTTAGGTCGAGACAAAACCACATCTCAAGATTCTTTTTCTCATATCTTTTCCTTAAATAACCAAATGCTTTGAAAGCTCTTCAAGAGTTCTAATAATATTTAAATTATCATAATGAATCTTGATCCAAACTCCTTTTACAAAAAGCATAAGAAAATACGATCATTCTTATATTATTTCCTCAATTAGTACTCACTAAGGCGATTATACTAAATGCGCTAAAATATTCAATGAGACATGTCTAAATAAATTTTCTCAGAAATTTCCAAATGCTTCTAGTATTTTAAATCCGTCAAGGATAACTTTTTTTATAGGGATCCACAAAATGATTAGACGCATATAAAATATTTCATAAATGCCAAAGTAATTGCATCCACCATGAAGTATTTATAATTCTTCATAAATTATAATTCTGTCGTATTTACGACTACTTATTTGTGCCTCACTTGCATTACACCTTTAGGTGTTTTGTTTGTTAGTCCAAATACTTCTCTTTTGAAAGTTCAAAGCGTCTTCATATATTGGCTAATCATTTCAACATCAATAGATTATTATACAAGATCCTCGTTTTCTCTTTTTACTTATATAGAAGTATTCTATGTAAAATCGTTTGTAAAATTGTTGTCGACAACTTTTTTAATTTTCTGGTTCCATTCTCGTAGTAACATAACTCATCGAGATCTCTTCAAGATTTCAATCTTTATTTCAGGTACATGAAACTCTTCTAGAGTTTTATTATTAGTTATGTCTTGGGTCTCTCTAGGAGCACCCGCCTCCAATATATGACCATCTCATACTATTTTCTATTTACGAGAATTATCATCATTGGAACCATTTCAACTATCATGCTTCAGGCATGATTTACATCCTCTCTCTCTAACATGTAATTTAAACTTAGAGCATTTCAGCTGGTATATGAGACTTAATTACTCTCATTAGGTCAGTAAATATGTCTGGCAGTTGACATGTAATAACATGAACTATCTTATGAACTTCTAATTCATATACGAGGATCTAGATAATGATAATTCATTTTTCTCTGTTCAGCTGATTATTATATCCCCTAATGTTGAGAAAAATCATGTCATAAATTATTCTCCAATTAATGTTTAAAAATTTAAACATAAAAGAGACTCATACTCAATATATAATCTCAACCCTTTTTATTTACCCATTTTGTGCGTTGTGGTGGAGCAATTCAACAATATATCGCACATTCAAAAATTATAAAATGAGAAATGTATAGCTTCTGGCCAAAAACCAATTATAATGGGGAGTTTATTATAACTCGTTGGCTTGATGCGTATAAGTGCTCATATATGGAAATACCATATAAATAATAATTGTTTTGTTCTCATAGTTTAGCTGTTAAAAAGGAGGCATTCAATAGAAATTTTGCTAAACTGTATTTTTTATAATCAATAGGTTTCGTATCAACTGATATAGCCTAAAATATAAATCCACTAGCTTTTGCAAGACGAATAGTCTAACTGCATAATTTAAATCCTTTTATAATCAATCTCACAAACTTCTGGTTGTAAGTTGATAAAACAATGTAGATGCATCTACTAAAATAATATAAAATTTCCACATTTGCAGATATATGGGCCAATATTTCATTCAGATATGCAAGACATGCAGTCTTAGCTTTAGTACAAGAACTTCAAATTCTTTTGGTAAGTGTGATCTTAATCATTTCCTTTGAGAACAAGCAACACAGAAACTTTGTGTTCTTTCAATATGTGGAATTTAATCAATTCCTTTGAGAACAAACACCACAAGAACTTGAGGTTCTTTTAATAAATGTGCATATAAATCTCAATAGCTTTCGCATCATTATTGATCAGGATGGTCTAACCGATCATATCAACTATATACAAGTGTGTATATTAATTTCTGAATTTTGTAAACTTCTGGTTTACCATAACTTGTGATTCAATCTCACTCGTACATGTCAAGTACGACCATCAAAATTATTCCATTGAATAGGAATATCTTTAGCTCTTTTAGAACTTTCAATAGAAATTATCTTTTGGTAGCAATATATAGCTCTTCTAGAGCTTTCAACTGACATTTTGGCTACCGAACTAATATTTACATTGGCTTATTTCAAAGGAAAATTCTACAACGGGCGACGAACATTGTTGAACACCACTAACGATGAAAACCGATGAACACCGTTAATTTTTTTAAAATTTTAAAAATCTAAAGGACTAAAATTATAATTAAAATTATCTCTTAAAAAATAAAAATCAAATTTAATAGTTACTTTATAATATTTTTTAATAGGTTAGAATCAAATATACCCAATTCTCCTAAACCCTAACAAAATCAATCTCTTCAAAAAATAGAAATCAGTTTATAATTTTTTAATAGATTAGAATCAAATATACTCAACTCTCCTAAACTTAAACCCTAACAAATTCAAGGTTGAATTTGAGACAACGAAATTCAACTTCCTTTTCCTCCAAATTCATTCCCAGTTTCGAGAATATTTTCATGGCTATTTGAGTTTGAGACATGAATCGTCTGAGATCACCCAGGGAAACTCAAGTGGAAAATGTTTCATGTTAGGATTTAGGTTTAGGAGAGTTGGGTATATTTGACTCTAATCTATTAAAAAATTATAAACTGGTTTCTATTTTTTAAGAGATTGATTTTGTTAGGGTTTAGGAGAATTGGGTATATTTGATTCTAACCTATTAGAAAAATATTATAAAGTAATTATTAAATTTATTTTTATTTTTTAAGAGATAATTTTAATTATAATTTTAGTCCTTTAGATTTTTAAAATTTTTAAAAAATTAATGGTGTTCATCGGTGTTCATCGTTAGTGGTGTTCAGCAATGTTCGTCGCACGTGGTAGACTCATCCTATTTCAAATGTCAATCGATAACATATGTTATCTATAATTCTCAAAGGGGTATTTTACGAACTCATATTGCTCTCTTAAAATTTTTACTTCTAGTGGTGACGATATTATTACCATTAGCGGTAATTATTGCAATATTCGCAATTCTGCACTTTTCATAATGTGCTTTCTCTCAAGAATTTATTGCTCTTCTAGAGCATCAATATTTTCATTACTTTGAGATATAGTACTCATATTATTCCCTTGCATTTAAATGGGAAAATATATCTTATGCTTATGTTCAACATAAATTGTCACCATATATTGTATTTGACAAGTAATCATGTTAAACAAAATAAATAAATATCATAATATATAAATATAAATATAAAACGTAAATAATTAATGTGTCTAAAGTAAATAAACATAAAGTAAAATAAATAAAAAGATAAATAATTTTCTTCAAAGTTATGAGAATAATTAGAAGATTATTTATTCCCTTCGAAGATTATAAGAAAATCAACAACGTCCAAAAGAGTTGGACCAGCAATGTCCAAATAAAGTTGGACTAATATCATATTCATCATTTTTCGCAAACAAAATTTGCTTCTATTTTCTTCCCTTTATCATTCATTGATTGTTGATTTTTCAATGTACGACAAGTACGAGACCAATGGTTTATAACATCGCATTGGTAATAAAAATGATTTTACTTCATTAGAATGATCTTTATCACTCTTGTCATCCTTATAACCTAACTACCGGTGGGTAGAAGTATCCTTAAAATGAACATATTTCCATGTCTATATTCATGGTTTCAATCACGACCACAACTTCTAATGTGGCTTATATTCTTTCCATAATATTATCTCACATTTACTTCAGGGAATGAAGTAGAGCTAGTGGGCCTTTGAAACCTTTTTCACGATATTATATCTGAGGACAATATTATTTTTCGTGAAAAGTAGAGTATGTTTTTATTAACATATCATCATCACAGATAACAAAGATTTAATCCTCGTACGCGGCATTGTTAAACCAGTCCACAAGGTCATTTAAAAACCTCCTTTGAGACCAATAGCCTCGCAGAACGGGATGTCCAACCAATATAGTTGGATTATATCAAAGTTATGTTACCAATTGAATAGTGATTTACTATGTTTGCATTCACTTCAGGGAATAAAACGAATCCAATAATTGCATGGAATAAACATCATGCTTGCATTCACTTCAGGGAATGCCTCCCATAAAACTTTTGGATCAAGACAATTTTTGTAGCCCCCTCGTCCCGGTCTGGACGACTGACCGACCCGAGTAGGCTACATGGGGAAAACTGAAGTGAAACCCGCTAAAGCTCCCCTTCGGTTGGCAACCCTAGAAAATTTATTTAATTATTATCTTGTCTAAATGGATTAAATTAAACCTATGTGAAAAGACAACAACGGAAGCAACAAGCGAGGCGATCAACCCAAACAACATACCAAAAAAGTTCTATTTTAGCTTAAACTGCAAGCTGTATCGAAACGCCCAGAGGGTGTATCAATACGCCTTGACTAGGTCAACTGGCCAAAGTCAACTTGAGGAGACCGTATCGAAACGCTGGTCAACCATATCGATACACCCTCATCGGTCAATTTCTCGTGGTCAACGCTACGAAGACCGTTCCGAAACGCCTAAGACCATTTCGATACTCTCAATTTCTCGTCAAAATCTCAGATTTCCAGTAGCAAAATTGTATCGAAACGCCCCTCCCGCAAACGCCTGGCCTGAAACAAGGGGGCCGTATCGAAACGGGACCAACCGTTTCGATACGCCTGCTGTGAGCAGACTGGTTTTAACTGGTTTATGGCACAAGGCTGCCCCAAACACCAACTAAGACCTCCCACAACCAACATGCATTAACTCTAGATACAAGGCACCCTATAACAAGCATGCTTAGCACTCAACATACATATAAAAGCCACTCCATAAGAGAAGCATCAATTCAACAAAGGATTCATATATAGCATTTAAGATAACATGCCTTAGACAAACACACATAGCATTCACGGGGAAGGGTATAAGTCTCCAAACACAAGACATTTATGCATCAAGTAAACATGGTCTACAATCCACGACATAAAGGCACAAATATGGCCAGCATAACATCAACAATTCAACATGCTCACTCAAACACACAATATCAGACTAAGGAGTTTGACACCAACTCCAAACAAGTCTACACCCCCATCGTCTAGGCATTATTACAAACACGTAAATCATACTTGAGCTACTTGAGAACTCCAAAAGCACCTCCCTTGCCCACTTGCCTCCCGAACTCTAACGATCTGCATGTTGGAAATAAATGAGAGCGTAAGCTAGCTAGCCTAGTGAGTGAAGCTCTGAAACTCAACAACCATGCAATTTTCAAAATACTTTTCATAATTGGCAAATAAATCAATGGATGCACAAATGATATCACAACAAGACTACACATGGTTTGCACATGCACAACCAACACACAAGGTGGGACCACACATCACCGTTCGACTAGTAGTTTTCCGATGGGACCACTCATCACCTTACTCTACTACTAGTCACTACTGGTGGGACCACTCATCACTGTAGTTATGACAACCATCACGTGAGGCTCGACTTCAACACGATTACACAACAACAACGAGTGTAAAACAACTCAAGATGCACATGATACCACAACATATAGCCACTCATCAACACATAACAAAAAGGTAGGAGTAGTAACTTACACTTGGGTTTAGGTGAACCCTCTAGGTCCCACCCAAACCCCCAAGAGTCCCATTTCGAAAGCAAAACAAAGTTTGACATTTCTACTCCCCGTTACTACTCAAACGGAAGCCGAATACCAAGCTCAAGTCTCCAAATTCTCCGAATTCGTCCCCGAGGCTTCACCAACACAATTCTTTGCTTCTAAACATCCCAACACAATCAAAACAACCATAATTCAGTCCACAATTCAATGTAGCCAACCCGGAACACAAACTAAGTACAAAACACATGATTTCAAACTAAAGACAACCCCAAAATCTTTATTCCCGAGCAGCCCTAAAGTACAGCCTAAAACCAATGATTCCAACACTTATATTACTCCCCAAAGCTTCCAAAACAACCCTTATATATCAACCAACATCAGCCCCCAATTTCCCACACCAAACACCCCCAAAACTCAACATTTAAACTCTCTAAAACCTCCCTAAAACCCAATTTCGGGAATCAACATATTACCAAGTAAAAATCAAGTATGTTGGACCTTTTAGATTGTAAACAACTTATATAACATTAATAAATCAAAAGCTTAAGTTAAAGCTAATAAAGTTCACACTTTTAATCTAAAACTTCAAAACACCAAAATGAGAAATCATGGGTTTTAATGAAAAATAAAACTATAGACTTATAGAGAATGATGAGGGCAAGTCGAAAATGGGTTTACCTTCGAAAAATCTCCAACAAGAAGCAAGAAGGAAGATGGAACGGTGAACACTATGTTGAAGGTGTTTTTGTCGTGAAAATGAAAGTGAAAGGGGGGAAGAAGATGAGCTAAAGTGGGTATTTTTAATGTTTGTTTAAAATTAAAAGGCCAAAGACCAAAATACCTTTAATGAAATAAGGCATTTACAAATAGGAGATATGCATGGCTATTTGGGCTTGTTTTGTAATAAGTCCAACATAATTTATTTGTTTTGAAAACACGAGGCCCAAAATAATTATTTTATTATTTTAATTTCACCCGACCCCCAAACCCCGGGCGTTACAACTCTCTCCCACTTAAGAAATTTCGTCCCCGAAATTACCTGACGAAAACAAGTATGGAAACTGCTCAAGCATATCAGCTTTCCTCTCCCACGTGGCCTCTTCCACACCTCTATGTCTCCATAACACCTTGACCAACTCTATGGTCTTGCCACGCAACACCTTGCCATCAGAAGCAAGTATCTCAACTGGTTATTCATTGTAAGACAAGTCCGGATTCAAATCAATCTCTTCTACGGGCATTACATGGGACGGATCCGATCTATACTTTCGGAGCATCGACACGTGAAACACATCATGAATCTTCTCTAGTTCGATCGGGAGTCTCAATCTATATGCAACGAGACCAATCCTCTCAACTATCTCATAAGGTCCAATGAATCTTGGGCTTAACTTACCCTTCCTACCAAACCTCATCACCTTCTTCCAAGGTGAGACTTTCAAAAACACTTTATCTCCCATGGAATACTCTACCTCTTTCCTCTTTAAGTCGGCATATGACTTCTGTCGATCTGAAGCTACCTTCAAACGATCGCATATCAACTTTACCTTCTCGGTGGTGCCCTTAAGCAAATTAGGCATCGGTACAAGTTTCTGTCCGGCTTCGGCCCAACAAATCGGAGTTCTACACTTCCTACCATACAAGGCCTCATACAGAGCCATTTGAATACTCGACTAAAAACTATTGTTATACGCAAACTCTACTAACGGTAGATGTTTCTCCCATGACCCCTGAAAATCAATGACACAACATCTCAACATATCTTCCAACACCTGAATCACTCTCTCAGACTGACCATCTGACTGCGGATGATACGAAGTGCTGAAGTTCAACCAAGTACCCAAGGCTCGATGCATACACTCCCAAAATCTAGCTGTAAATCTCGGATCTCGGTCTGACACAATCGATTTCGGTACCCCATATAGTCTCACTATCTCACAGATATACAGATCGACCAACTTGTTTAAGGTATAGGTGGTATGAACTGGTATGAAGTGAGCACACTTAGTAAACCTATCCACTATGACCCACACTGAATTCTTCCTCTAAGGAGTCAACGGTAGCCCTGACACAAAGTCCATGGTAATACGTTCCCACTTCCATTTCGGAATCTTCAACGGCTGTAAAAATCTTGAGGGAAACTGATGGTCGGCCTTGACCCGGTGACAAACCATACACATACTTACAAACTCGGCCACATCCTTCTTCAAACCAACCCAATAGTACTCTTCTTTTAACCCTCGATACATCTTCGTGCTACCCGGATGCATAGCAATAGGACTGTTATGAGCTTCATTCAAGATCATACGTCTCAACTCGGTATCTTCCGGAACCACTATCCTATCCTTGTAACATAGGATCCCATTCTCCCCAAAACAATACTCGGTATGCCTATCTTCGGCTATATCTTGCACGTGAGGTGCCAAAGACTCATCTCTCAACTGCTTCTCTCGAATTAACTAAACTAACGAAGGCTTAACCTGAAGCTCGGCTATCAACCCACCATCATTGGACACGCTCAATCTCGCAAACATAGCTCGTAACCCAACGACCACTTATCTACTCAAGGCATCGGCCACTACATTTGCCTTACTCGGATGGTATTCTATCGTGAGGTCATAATCCTTAATAAGCTCTAACCACCTACGTTGCCTGAGGTTCAACTCCCTCTGAGACATCAAATACTTCAAACTCTTGTGGTCGGTATACACGGTGCACTTCTCACCATAAAGATGGTGTCTCTAAATCTTCAACGCGAACACCACTGTGGCTAGCTCTATGTCATGGGTGGGATAATTCTTCTCGTGAACTTTCAACTGTCGCGAAGCATATGCTACCACCTTACCCTCTTGCATAAGCACACAACCTAACCCTACGTAGGATGCATCACTATAAACCACAAATTCTCTTCCCGGTTCAGGCTGAATCAGGATAGGAGCTTCGGTCAAAGCTTTCTTCAATTTCTCAAATGCTTCTTGCCTTGCATCTGACCACTCATACGGAACATTCTTTTATAGCAACTTGGTCAAAGGAGCCGCTATCCTAGAAAACCCCTTAACAAACCTTCTATAGTATCCCGTCAAACCTAGGAAACTGCGGATTTCTGTCACTGACTTCGGTTGTTTCCAATTCACTATAGCGTCTATCTTTTTGGGATCCACACTAATCTCATTAGTCGAGATCACGTGACCTAGGAAGACTACCTCCCTAATCCAAAACTCACTATAGCAGATGTCTGAAGTGCTAACCGCAAATGCTCATCATGTTCCTCTTCGGTTCTAGAGTATACTAAGATGTCGTCTATGAACACTACCACAAACCTGTCCAAGAACTCATGAAACACACAGTTCATCATATCCATGAAAGCTGCTGGAGCGTTAGTCAACCCAAAAGGCATCACCAAAAACTCATAATGCCATAACGTGTACGAAAGGCTGTCTTCGGTATGTCCACATCCTTTACCTTCAATTGATAGTACCCGGAGCTCAAGTCAATCTCCGAAAACACAGAAGCACCTCTCAACTGGTCTAGCAAGTCATCTATCCTAGGCAAAGGGTATTTGTTCTTCACTGTCACCTTATTCAACTACCTATAATCTATACATATCCTCATGCTACCATCTTTCTTCTTCACAAACAAGATCGGAGCACCCCACGAAGAAATACTAGGCCTAATGAAACCTCTACCGGTCAACTCCTGAAGCTGTGTCTTCATCTCTTTCAACTCTTTCAGTGCCATTCTATACGGAGCAATCGACACTGGTGCAGAATCAGAATACGTCTCAATAGCAAACTCAATTGCTCTGTCTGGAGGCAAACCCGGTAACTCTTCCGAAAAAACACTCGGAAAATCACATACTGTTATGATGTCTTGAGGTCCCACCTCACTCATATTCGGATTCATTACATAAGCCAAGTAAGCCTGACACCTCAAACTCAACAACTTCTGAGCTTCCAAAGCCGAAACCACATTGAACAAGAACCTAACGTTCTCACCAACTACCACAATCTCAAAGTCATCGGTAAGCCTCAAGGAAACTCTCTTGGTCTCGAAGTCAACCCTAGCCCTATGCTCTACGAGCCAATCCATGCCCAAAATCACGTCAAAACCATAGAAGGGTAACTCCATCATATCGACCGGAAATACGTGGCCCTGAACCATCAAGGGACACCTCCTATACACCTTCCTAACCACCATTGTATCACCAAAAGAGCTAGTAACATTTACACCTATCTCTAGCCATTCACATGGTAACCCTAATGACCTTGCGTGCTGTTGCGTGTCAAAAGTCATATCGCAATGTAGTGCAAGTGTACACGATGCAAGTAGTAAAGTGATACTCGAAGTATCGGATGTCGAATCCACAGGGACTGGAAATAGCTTTATCCTTGGATTGCTGCACAAGAGAGAAGAAAAAGAGTTTAAATGATTGAGGAATAATATTGAAGAATACTGAATATAAGATAACGAAGTTTTCAGGGTTAAGAAATAGGCCGATATTGATTTGCTCGGTAGTGCAGGTGTTGCACTGCATAAGAACTCATGTTCTGTTATCGTCCATGTCGCGGTAACAGTCTGTTGTTGTCGCGATAGCGATCACACAACTCTGTACTTCAAGCTTGGCAAGAATCCCTGTTGTGACTTGTCCTATCCCTAGGTCCAAGTATTGTTGATGACACTTCTTGGATGATACCTCCCGGCGTGAATCAAAGGGTGAACACCAATGTTGTTGAATTCTTCCTTAGCCACTTAACCTCGTCCTATCCCTAGGTCCGAGATAGTTCAACCATAAACTGGAGAACCCGCACTTATTCCTTTCGTATACTTAACTCTCCCGATATTAAGTAAATAGATAATCTCACAATGCTCTCCCGATACTCTTGCAAGATGTTGAAACCAGAATAAGCAAACTTGAAGTTGTATTTTATTGAACAGAAAATTCCTAAAAACGGTACAATCCTTGCAACTAATTTACAGAATCAACCCTTAGCCCTAGGGGAAGTTTAGAACATGATGAGAAGGGGGAAAACGGCAAGGGTTTTGGGGAAGACGGCTAGAGAATGAGATATCCTTCCCTAGGTCGAATTACATGCCTTTATATAGGCCTTGGGTTCAAGTTTTCTAATAAGGTAAGAATACAAGTTCAAACTAAAGTACAACTCTAATTAAGACTAAGTCTTCTGAGTAGATGCCTTTAATTCGTCCTCTTTTCTTGCTTTGGGTTTCTTCCTTGAACTTTGGGCTTGGCCTTCATTCTGCCTTAGGGCTCAGAAAAATATAGGAGTGGTCCACGACAGACCGGCTTAAATTCCTCTATCTGTCGAGCTTCACTTCACTTTTCCCTTCACCATTGATGTCGTCATGGCTGCCACGACAGTGGCCACGGCAGTGTCCTCCTTCTCGACTCCAGTCCTGTGTTCCAGCTCTGCTCCTTCACTGTCCTGAGTCTGCTACATTAGCTACCTACAAAAGTAGTGAAATCAGTAGAAACTGTGTCATTTTATCTAAATGTGATGTATATGTGAAACTTTACCTAAATGCAATGAATTATGCTTGAATGCAGCAGAAATATGGGTTAAATAGGTGGTAAAATATAGAACTTTTACACACTCAACACGTGCTCACCCAAAATATACGAATGTGTCGACCCCGAATCTATCAAAGAAAGCAAACTCAAAGACTGTAATGAGAAATTACCTTCAATGACATCCGTGTCATTCCCAACCTCTCGCTGAGCATACACCCTAGCCAGTCCTCCTCACTCGGGCTGGACTGCTACTACATGAGCCAAGTTCCTCTGACCCTCATTCCTTGGCTGAAAGTTTCCACGACCGTGCCCACGGTCTCTCTGATGCTCAAAACCCCTAGCTGGAGCCGGTACGCCCCTAGCCGGGTGTGGACAGTTACGCCTCATGTGGTCTCGGGATCCACAGTTCCAACACGGCCCAAAGGTACCCGCACACTCGCCCTGATGGCGTCTCCTGTATCTATTACACTATGGTGTGCATATAACAGCTCCTTGGCCCTGATGGCCCTGACCATAATTACCACCCCTATGTCTCAAATCGGGCCGGTACATCCTATCCCTATGCCTCTTGGCATGATCTCTATCCCAATTCACGTGTCTCTTCACGGAATCGGACCCATTAGCACGTGCACTAGAGCCTAAGTTCTGCACAATATCCTTGGCTTTAGAGACCAAAACATCAAACTCAGTGTAGTCAGAGGCAAGCATGTAGGTCTTCACATCTCTAGTCAACCCATACCGATAGCGCTCACACTGCTCCCTCTCATTAGAGACCAACTCAGGCGCATACTGGCTCAATCTCACAAACTAGACCTCGTACTCAGTCACGGTCCTGTTACCTTGAACCAAGGCCATAAACTCCCTCTTCTTTTCATCCAAGTACCGAACTCCAAGATACTTCCTCTTGAAGGCATTTCTGAAGAACTCCCATGTGATATCCGCTTCGGCCATCCCCGAAGTAACAGTGGTCCACCAAGTATAAGCGTCCCCCTAAAGCAAGGAGACAATGCAACCCAACTTACGAGTGTCTGAACACTCCATCTGGCCCAAGATGCGAGTAGTGCTCTCAAGCCACGCCTCCGAACCCTCGGGAGTCAACCCACGAAACTCAACTCCTCCCAAGTTACGAAGCCTCTCTAGGGGTAATCATGTCCCCACACCCTGAGGTGGTTAAACCATAGCAAAATAGGATCTAAAACAGCAATCACACAACAAACAAGAAAAACGTTAGGTTAGCAAATGGCAAGGACTCCGGTTCTCAAGCTCGTTAAACCAAAACAATTTTTCTTTTTGACAACAACATCTAACAATGGGGACATTTGACTAGCCCTCAACCCAACCAGAAAAAGCCACTGAAACATGCTTTCAAACACCATACTAGCAAGCAAACTTCATGCAATACATGGTAAAAACACTCATCGAGGCATAGCAACACATAACAACCCAAACTTACCTCACTTACCTACCCGAGGTCTCGAAAACCTCAGGCTCTGATACCACCAAATGTAGCCCCCTCGTCCCAGTCTGGACGACTGACCGGTCTGAGTAGGCTACACGGGGAAAACTTAAGTGAAACCCGCTAAGGCTCCCCTTCGGTTGGCAACCCTAGAAAATTTCTTTAATTATTATCTTGTCTAAATGGATTAAATCAAACCTATGTGAAAAGACAACAACGGAAGCAACAAGCGAGGCGATCAACCCAAATAACATACCAAGAACAGTCCATTTTAGCTTAAACTACAAGTCGTATCGAAACGCCAAGAGGGTGTGTCGATACGCCTTAACTAGGTCAACTAGCCAATGTCAACTCGAGGAGACCGTATCGAAACGCTAGTCAATTGTATCGATACGCCCTCATTGGTCAATTTCTCGTGGTCAACGCTACGAAGACCGTTCCAAAACGCCTAGGATCGTTTCGATACTCTCAATTTCTCGTCAAAATCTCATATTTCCAGTAGCAAAATTGTATCGAAATGCCCCTCCCGCGTATCGAAACGCCTGGCCTGAAACAAGGGGGCCGTATCGAAACGGGACCAACCGTTTCGATACGCCTGCTGCGAGCAGACTGGTTTTAGGCTGTTTATGGCACAAGGCTACCCCAAACACCAACTAAGACCTCCCACAACCAACATGCATTAACTCTAGATACAAGGCACCCTATAACAAGCATGCTTAGCACTCAACATACATATAAAAGCCACTCCATAAGAGAAGCATCAATTCAACAAAGGATTCATACATAGCATTTAAGATAACATGCCTTAGACAAACACACATAGCATTCACGGGGAAGGGTATAAGTCTCCAAACACAAGACATTTATGCATCAAGTAAACATGGTCTACAATCCACGACATAAAGGCACAAACATGGCCAGCATAACATCAACAATTCAACATGCTCACTCAAACACACAAAATCAGACTAAGGAGTTTGACACCAACTCCAAACAAGTCTACACCCCCATCGTCTAGGCATTATTACAAACACGTAAATCATACTTGAGCTACTTGAGAACTCCAAAAGCACCTCTCTTGCCCACTTGCCTCCCGAACTCTAACGATCTGCATGTTGGAAATAAAAGAGAGTGTAAGCTAGCTAGCCCAGTGAGTGAAGCTTTGAAACTCAACAAGCATGCAATTTTCAAAATACTTTTCATAATTGGCAAATAAATCAATGGATGCACAAATGATATCACAACAAGACTACACATGGTTTGCACATGCACAACCAACACACACGGTGGGACCACACATCACCGTTCGACTAGTAGTTTTCCGATGGGACCACTCATCACCTTACTCTACTACTAGTCACTACTGATGGGAACACTCATCACCGTAGTTATGACAACCATCACGTGAAGCTCGACTTCAACACGACTACACAACAGCAACGGGTGTAAAACAACTCAAGATGCACATGATACCACAACATATAGCCACTGATCAACACATAACAAAAACGTAGGAGTAGTAACTTACACTTGGGTTTAGGTGAACCCTCTAGGTCCCACCCAAACTCCCAAGAGCCCCATTTCGAAAGAAAAACAAAGTTTGACGTTTCTACTCACCGTTGCTACTCAAACGGAAGCCGAATACCAAGCTCAAGTCTCCAAATTCTTCGGATTCGTCCCCGAGGCTTCACCAACACAATTCCTTGCTTCTAAACATCCCAACATAATCAAAACAACCATAATTCAGTCCACAATTCAATGTAGCCACCCGGAACACAAACCAAGCACAAAACACATGATTTCAAACTAAAGACAACCCCAAAATCCTCATTCCCGAGCAGCCCTAAAGCACAGCCTAAAAGCAATGATTCCAACACATATATTACTCCCCAAAGCTTCCAAAACAACCCTTATATATCAACCAAACATCAGCCACCAATTTCCCACACCAAACACCCCCAAAACTCAACATTTAAACTCTCTAAAACCTCCCTAAAACCCAATTTCGGGAATCAACATAATACCAAGTAAAAATCAAGTATGTTGGACCTTTTAGATTGTAAACAACTTATATAACATTAATAAATCAAAAGCTTAAGTTAAAGCTAATAAAGTTCACACTTTTAATCTAAAACTTCAAAACACCAAAATGAGAAATCATGGGTTTTAATGAAAAATAAAACTATAGACTTATAGAGAATGATGAGGGCAAGTCGAAAATGGGTTTACCTTCGAAAAATCTCCAACAAGAAGCAAGAAGGAAGATGGAACAGTGAACACTATGTTGAAGGTGTTTTTGTCGTGAAAATGAAAGTGAAAGGGGGAAGAAGATGAGCTAAAGTGGGTATTTTTAATGTTTGTTTAAAATTAAAAGGCCAAAGACCAAAATACCCTTAATGAAATAAGACATTTACAAATAGGAGATATGCATGGCTATTGGGGCTTGTTTTGTAATAAGTCCAACATAATTTATTTGTTTTGAAAACACGAGGCCCAAAATAATTATTTTATTATTTTAATTTCACCCGACCCCCAAACCCCGGGTGTTACAACTCTCTCCCACTTAAAAAATTTCGTCCCCGAAATTACCTGACGGAAACAAGTACGGAAACTGCTCAAGCATATTAGCTTTCCTCTCCCACGTGGCCTCTTCCACACCTCTACGTCTCCATAACACCTTGACCAACTTTATGGTCTTGCCACGCAACACCTTGCTATCAGAAGCAAGTATCTCAACTGGTTCTTCATTGTAAGACAAGTCCGGATTCAAATTAATCTCTTCTACGGGCGTTACATGGGACGTATCCGATCTATACTTTTGGAGCATCGACACGTGAAACACATCATGAATCTTCTCTAGTTCGGTCGAGTCTCAATATATATGCAACAGGACCAATCCTCTCAACTACCTCATAAGGTCCAATGAATCTTGGGCTTAACTTACCCTTCCTACCAAACCTCATCACCTTCTTCCAAGGTGAGACTTTCAAAAACACTTTATCTCCCACGGAATACTCTACCTCTTTCCTCTTTAAATGGGCATAGGACTTCTGTCAATTTGAAGCTGCCTTCAAACGATCGCATATCAACTTTACCTTCTCGGTGGTGCCCTTAAGCAAATCAGGCATCAGTACAAGTTTCTGTCTAGCTTCGGCCCAACAAATCGGAGTTCTACACTTCCTACCATACAAGGCCTCATACGGAGCCATCTGAATACTCGACTAAAAATTATTGTTATACGCAAACTCTACTAACGGTAGATGTTTCTCCAACAGCCCCTGAAAATCAATGACACAACATCTCAACATATCTTCCAACACCTGAATCACTCTCTCAGACTGACCATCTGACGGCGGATGATACGAAGTGCTGAAGTTCAACCAAGTACCCAAGGCTCGATGCATACACTCCCAAAATCTAGCTGTAAATCTCGGATCTCGATCTGACACAATCGATTTTGGTACCCCCATGTAGTCTCACTATCTCACATATATACAGATCGGCCAAATTAACCTATTTGTTGTGAATAAAATAAATAAGAACAAGAAGAACAAAAAGATGAGAGAAAGAGGGAGATTTGTATTATTCTCAAAAATAGACTTGTGTATAGTGCCTTCATCAAGTCATCTATTTATAGGCATAAGAAGTACATATTATATTGAACTCTAATTAAATGAGATAATATTTCTAATGATAAAGTAAATCAATCTCCTTAGATAAAAGTTCTAATCATGATAGACATCCACATAAATAAATATTCATAGCACTATTATATTTTTTCTAATAAATAAAAGGTATAAAGATAATTTTAGCTCTTAACGTTTATTATTTTTGTCATTTTGGCCCTCATTTTATTTTTAGGATAAATTTAACCCTCAATCTATATTGTTGAGTGTGTAAAAGTTCTATTATTTACACCCTTTTTAACCCATATTTCTGCTGCATTCAAGCATCATTGCATTGCATTTAGGTTAGTTTACAGCAAAACATCACAAATATATTAAAGGCACGGATTCTACTAAAAGATGGCTGATTTTGTAGGTTGTTGCCATAGTTGACGAAGAAGGCGGGCGCAGGGCAGAGAAGCAGCAGAGCTGAACTGGACAAGCAGACGACGAGGATGATGCTGCCATGGATCTGCCGTGACAGCAAGGTGACAACAACCTTATGAAGAGGAAAAGCAAAATGGACCTCGATAGATAGAGAAAAATCTGCTCGTCTGTCGTGTGAAAACCAAATAATTTTCCAAGCCCCGGATCAAAAGATATGTCAAGCCAAAGCTCAATGAGGGGAAATCCCAAGACACAAGGATGGCGGCTGGAAAGTAGGATACTTGAAGATTAAGTCTTTATTAGAATCTTACTTTTAATTAAAGTTGTAATCCTTGTTAACTTAGAATACTTGAGCCCAAAGCTTATATAAGGGCATAGATTTTAACCTAGGAGATATCATACTTCATACCCCATAACCGATAACCTAAATCCCCCTGCCGTTTACCCGCCGTCGTTATGTTCTAAAAACCCCCTGGGGCCACGGGTTGTTTTGTAAAGTAGTTGCAAGGGTTGTTTTGTTTTAGGATTTTCCAAGTTCAATAAAATAAACTTCAAGTTCTCTTATTTTGGTTATTAATATCTTGCAAGAGCATCGGGAGAGCATTGTGAGGTTATCCATTTACTTAGCATCGGGAGAGTTAAGTATACGAAAGAAATAAGAGCAAGTTCTCTAGTTTATAGTTGAACTATCTTGTGCTTAGGGATAGGGCAAGGTTAAATGGCTAAAGAAGAATTTATACACATCGGTGTTCATCCTTCGATTCACGCCGGGAGGTATCATCAAGACGTGATCATCGACAGACTTGGACCTAGGGATAGGCCAAGGCAGATCTGGGATTCTTGCCAAACTTGAAGTACGGAGTTGGTGTGTTCGCTGCCGCGACAGCCAACGAACAGCCGCCGCGACAGGTGCTGTCGGCGACGGGTGCGACGACAGAACTGGATTTCCTAAGCATTGCAATACCTGCACTACTGAGCAATTCAATACCAGCCCACTCTCTCTATCTTGATATCTCAATTCTTTTATTTACGTTTTCTTCAATACTTCCGTGACAACTTTCTAAACTATTTCCTTTACTTTCGTGCAGTAAACTAAGGTGAAATCATTAGCCCAATCCCTGTGGAGACGATATCCGATACTTCGTATCACTTTACTACTTGTGTCGTGTACACTTGCACTACATTTGCGATAGACTCTTTTACACGCAACAAGTTTTTGGCGCCGTTGCCGGGGATTGGCAACATAACTACACCTTTCCTTTATTGCACTTTTCGTTTTGTTTTTGTTTTTCTTTTTATTTTTCTTTTTTTTTCTATTTTTCGTTAGTACTTTCAACTCTTGCTTTTCACGAGGTTTTCTTGTTTATGCGCAGATCTAAAAGAGGTGAAGATCCTGAGTGCCCATTAGATCCGAAAGTTGAACGTTCCTTCAATCTCAAGAAACAACTTCGTCACCTTTTAGACAGGAACGAGTACCTTGAGGAACAGCTAGAGAAGATGGCCCGTAATCCGCCTGCTGGTGATGGTATACCGCCTGTCGGCGACCCGCCCGCAGCAGCCGGACGACAGTCCTGTCGTGACTACATGTTGAACGATCATGTAGAGTTGGAGACCACGCTGCCGGATATTGATGTTGATAACTTCGAGCTTAAACCTGTCATGTTTAGTGTGATCAACAATGCCGGGCAGTTTAGTGGTGCTGTGATAGAGGATTCCATGGAGCATCTCAAGACGTTCCAGGAGATCTGTGGTTTGTTTAGACTACCAGGAGTTAATCCAGAGATACTGAGGCTTCGGTTATTCCCCCATTCATTGAGGGACAGAGCTAAAACTTGGTGGAATAAACTTACGCCGGGTTCAATCGTAACTTGGGCAGATTTATCTTGTGAATTTTTATCTCGTTTTAATCCTTCACATTTATCTGAGCGATTACGTAACGAAATTGCTACTTTTAAACAAGAAGATGACGAGCCAATGCACGAGGCCTGGGACAGATTTACTACTCTTCTACGGAACTGCCCAATGCACGGATTCCCCGTCTGGAATCAGGTTACAAAGTTCTATAATGCTGCTAACTTACAAACTCGCATTCGAATTGATTCTGCAGCAAATGGACTATTATTGGATAAAGATCCGGATGAGGCGTTGCAAGTTTTGAAAAATCTGGCCAAGAATGAGGAGCAGTTTCCGACTACAAGAAGAGGGGGTAAACGGGTACTTGCTGTCAAGGATTATGAAGCCGACAGCACGATGAAATCACAGGTAGCATTCCTTACTAAAGCAATGAAAAGGTTATTGAATGATGATGGTCTACAAGGATTTGCTGTTGAGGAAGTATGTGATATCTGTGAGGGAAATCATAGTCGGGATGAGTGCCCAATACAAGTAGAAGAGGGAAAATATGTTGGAAACTACAAGCCGAATTATAATTCCAACAACTATAATCCCAATTGGAGGAAGGATCCTAAATTTTCCTGGAGTAACCCCAATAATGCCCTGAATCCACAAGCACACAATCAGAATCAGGGAGGTCCTAGATTGCTGACGCGACAGCAACAGCCGCAGAATCTGCCGCCGCACCTGCCGCCGCAGCTGCAACAGCAGCCACCAGCTGCCACGAGCAGTATATTGGAACAGACTCTGGCCACCTTTATGTCTCAGACCGGTACTTATATTGAGAATATGAATCGGTTTGTCAAGAAAACAGAGAATTTCATGGATAAAACGGAGATGAGGATGACAAATCATGAAGCCACTTTGAAATCTCTGGAGACACAAATGGGTCAGGTGTCGCAACATATTAAGCCGAGGCAGAATGGAGGATTCCCTAGTAATACTGAAAATGCTAGGCAGCCCACACATGAGCAATGTAAGGCGATTACCACTAGGAGTGGAAAGAAACTACAAGGGCCGGAACAGGAAGCTGAAACAGTAAAGGATCCAGCCTTAGACAAACCTGCCGAGGAAGCTGCCCCGACAGGTGACAAATAGACTGCTGCCGATGAGCCTGTGACGACAGCAGAAGCGACAGAGGAGAAAAATGATGATTACCGTCCTCAGATTCGCATGCAGTAGGAAGGACGTATTGCTGACTACCGTCCCCCACCACCTTTCCCTCAACGGATACATCAAGCTAAGCAAGAATCTCAACTTAAAAAGATTTATGATATTTTTAAGCAGGTTCATATTAATATTCCGTTGTTAGATGTTGTTAGGGAAATGCCCGGTTATGCTAAATTTCTCAAGGATGTCATGTCGAAGAAATCTAAACTTGGGGAGTTTGAAACGGTAAAGATGACAGAAGGTTGCATGAGTATTCTTCATCGTCAGCCACCCCAGAAAAAGAAAGATCCGGGGAGCTTCATCATACCTTGCGTAATCGGAAATAAATTTGTGGGTAAGGCACTTTTTGATCTTGGTGCTAGTGTTAATTTAATGCCAAAGTCTGTTTTCCAGAAATTAGGCATTGGAAAGGCGCGGCCCACGACAGTAACTCTGCAGCTGGCAGACCGCTCTTACGTTAATCCAGAAGGAAAAATTGAAGATATTTTGGTAAGAGTGGATAAGTTTATTTTTCCTGCTGACTTTCTTGTTTTAGATTGTGAGGCAGACGAAAACGCACCAATCATCCTTGGGCGACCCTTCTTAGCCACGGGAAGATCACTGATTGATGTGGAGAAAGGAGAACTCACCATGCGAGTGATCGATTAAGAGATCAAGTTGAATGTTCTCCAAACGATGAAACATGCTGATGTAGACGAGGAATGCAAGGCTATCACTGATGTTACCCTTGATCAACCCTGCATCAGGTCGGGCTGTCACGATATTAAATTTGGTCACTGCTGCGGCAGCCACCTACAGGCCTGTCACGACAGCAAAGACGACAGCACCGACGACAACAACTCCTCTGATTCCGATACATCCGATACTGAAGATCAGGAGGAGGTAAACTGGATAGACAATCGTCCAGGTAAGTTATTCGAACCTTTGAATTATACTTCGGATAACCATTTAATCCAAAAGCCATCTACTGTCGAACCACCTGCCTTAGAACTAAAGCCTCTGCCAGGGCAACTTAAATATGCTTTTCTTGGTTCGAATGATACGTTGCCCGTAATCATCTCTTCTAAGCTGCCGCAGGAACAGGAACGGCAGCTGATCGGCATGTTACGGCAGCATAAAAAGGCAATTGGATGGACGATCGCTGATATTTAAGGCATTAGTCCGGCGTTATGCATGCACAAAATCCTCCTCGAGGAAGATCATAAGCCGACTATTGATGCCCAAAGACGGCTAAACCATGCGATGAAAGAGGTGGTTTGTAAAGAGATAATCAAATGGTTAGATGCTGGTATTATTTACGCCATCTCTGACAGCAAATGGGTGAGCCCGGTGCAATGCGTTCCCAAGAAAGGAGGAATGACCGTGGTGACCAATGAGAACAATGAGTTAATCCCAACCAGGACTGTGACCGATTGGAGGGTTTGTATGGACTATCGGAAGCTTAACAAAGCTACCCGAAATGACCACTTTCCTTTACCCTTTATTGATCAAATGCTTGATAGATTAGCAGGTAAACCTTATTATTGTTTTCTTGATGGTTACTCAGGTTACAATCAAATCGCTATCGCACCGGAGGATCAAGAAAAGACAACCTTCACATGCCCCTACGGAACGTACGCATTTAAGAGAATGCCATTTGGATTATGTAATGCACCCGCCACCTTCCAAAGGTGCATGATGGCCATATTCTCCGACATGGTAGAGGACTTCCTTGAGATTTTTATGGATGATTTTTCCGTCTTTGGAGACGATTTTGAGAGCTGCCTCGGCAATCTACAAAAGGTACTTGAAAGATGTGAAAAAGCAAATCTTGTTCTAAATTGGGAAAAATGCCACTTTATGGTGGATGAAGGGATAGTCCTTGGTCATAAGATTAGCTGCCGTGGCATAGAAGTCAACAGGGCTAAGATAGAAGTAATTGAGAAGCTGCCGCCGCCGACCACAGTCAAGAGCATTAGGAGTTTTTTAGGGCATGCTGGTTTTTATCGAAGATTCATTGCAAATTTCTCAAAAATCACCAAGCCCCTATGCCATCTTTTGGAGCAGAACCGACCCTTTGACTTTAATGATGAATGTACTGAAGCATTCAAGGTTCTGAAGGAAAAACTAGTAACAGCCCCCATAGTACAGCCACCAGACTGGACACAGCCATTTGAGATTATGTGTGATGCTAGTGACTATGCTGTCGGGGCAGCACTTGGGCAGCGCAGAGATAAGTTGTTTCATGTCATATATTATGCCAGCAAGACATTGAATGACGCCCAAGTAAACTATACCACCACAGAAAAGGAGCTGTTAGCTGTGGTGTTCTCCATTGACAAGTTTCGTTCTTACATACTTGGGACGAAAGTAATAGTGCACACAGACCATTCTGCCCTGAAGTATTTGTTCGCAAAGAAGGATGCAAAGCCTAGATTGATACGGTGGATCCTGCTATTGCAAGAGTTCGACCTTGAGATCAAGGACAAGAAAGGGACAGAAAATCAAGTGGCAGACCACTTGTCAAGGTTGGAGAAGGGACAGAGTCTACCAATAGATGAAACACACATACTGGAGACCTTCCCAGATGAGCAGCTCTTCGCTGCCGCAATCGCTGCCGCGACAGCCATGGCGGCAGGTAAGTCTTCTGAACTTCCCTGGTATGCTGATTTCGTTAATTTTATAGTTAGCGGAGTACTTCCTTCTGATCTTAATTATCAAGCCAGGAAGAGGTTCCAAAATGATGTTAAGCATTATTATTGGGACGAACCTCTTCTTTTCAAAATGTGTGCAGATCAGGTTATAAGGAGGTGTGCACCACAAGAAGAGCAAGAAGACATTCTCCATCACTGTCACGCTTCACAATATGGAGGACACTTAGGAGGCAACAAAACTGCTGCCAAGGTGCTGCAGCCAGGGTTCTACTGGCCGACACTGTATAAGGATGCACAGGACTTCTACAAGAACTGTGACAGGTGCCAGCGGACAGGTAACATCTCGAGGAGAAACGAGATGCCACTGCAGAACATTCTAGAAGTCGAGATCTTCGATGTTTGGGGGATCGATTTTATGGGACCTTTTCCATCTTCATGTGGAAATCTATACATCCTCCTAGCAGTGGATTATGTCTCTAAGTGGGTTGAAGCTATCGCCACTCAAAAGAATGATGCCAAGACGGTCCAAAAGTTTTTACATAAAAATATTTTTTTCTAGATTTGGCATTCCTAAGGCGATCATCAGTGATGAAGGGAGACATTTTGATAATAGGGTAATTGCTGTCGCCTTGAAGAAATATGGTGTCAAGCACAGGATCGCGACAGCATACCACCCGCAGACCAATGGACAGGCTGAGATATCCAATAGGGAAGTTAAGAACATACTTGAGAAGATGGTTAAGCCAACTAGGAAAGATTGGTCTTTACTTCTAAATGATGCATTATGGGCATACCGGACAGCTTTTAAGACTCCGTTGGGCATGTCTCCATACCGATTGATTTATGGGAAAACCTGTCATCTGCCTGTCGAGATAGAGCACAAGGCATACTGGGCAATCAAGGCAGTAAATATGGACTTGGACAAGGCAGGACAGAAAAGGCTATTAGATTTGAACGAGATCGAAGAAATACGGACAATGGCCTACGACAATGCAAGAATATACAAGGAGAAAACAAAGAAGTGGCATGACAAGAAGTTGCTGCCACGACAGTTCTGCCCAGGGCAGCTTGTGTTGTTGTTTAATTCTAGACTGAAACTCTTCCCAGGGAAGCTAAAATCTAGATGGTCTGGCCCGTTCCAAGTGGTACAAGTTTTTCCCCATGGTGCCATCACAATTCGATCATTAAAAGACGGGCACCAATTCAAAGTCAACGGACAACGCCTCAAGCATTATCAGGGGACTGAAGCCCCAGGAATACAGGAAGTGGTTACCTTAGGAGATGCCCCACAAGGCATCCCTAATTTAACCTAATTTTTATTTTTATTTATTTTTATTATTTATTATTTATTAGGAAATAAGGTTTATTTTATTTGAATAATTTTTTTTCTATTTTCTGTTTCCTAATAAATAACTTGGCCTAGGCGTATCGCTACGCGGGCAATCCATTTCGATACCCCTGTACAGAAATGCCTCATTTTGCTTTAGCGTATCGATACGCTTCCCCATGTATCGATGCGCATACTATATTTGCTCATTTTAACATCATTTAAACATACTAAACCACATTTGAACAAGCTCAAATCATGCATACATGATATACTCCATATAATAGACTCATAGACACTATCAACCAGCAAAACACTTTCATTCATCACAACAAACCATGACGACTAATGACTAACCAAGCATGCTTAAGATACCAAACTATGAAAATAGTAAAACTCCAAAAACAAACCATAGAACCATATAAAGGCCAAATACAAGTCCAAAACCATCAACTAAACATACTTGAAACAACAAACATCAACCACAAATTCAGGGAAATAGAAATCCCACCCATTGCCACTTATTACACTAAGGGTGAACCACATACATTTCTTTAACAAAGCCTTGGATTCCTCTTGCTTTTGGGCTGCCTTGAAATGTTCAATTCTCTGCATTGATGAAACAAATGAGCGTAAGCATATAGCTTAGTGAGGATCGCTAAACCACATTCATCAATGCATTTAACATAATTTGCAAAACCACCACTTTTATCACATGCTTTTTCATAAACCATGTCTTCTCAAGACAACATTGCATTTAGTAAACATATGCTCACATGCATCACTTAAAAACAACAATTAAACCATTGCTCATGCTTTACCACGCATCTCATGCATTCTTGCATCATTTACAAGCATCTCATGCTTCACATTATTCATTTACATTATATTGGCTCACAAGTGATAATCCATAAACCATTTCAACACAAGACACAATCGGATACGCGGATTACAAGCGTTGTCCCACACGCTTCATACACACTATCGGACTACACAAGGCTCACACACGAGAGCAACCCTCCATCGCTGTGACACCCGTGGTGGAGTATAACGACACGATCTCAACCCATCAACACCACTCATCGGTAGTTGTACAATTCCACTAACATGAGCACGAGACACATAATACAAGACCCACACACGAAATTAACAACCACCGTTGTGATCTTAACCTCAACCGTTAGGGTACTTGGATGGAGTATACGGTACAATCACAACCCCTCGACATCCAAGGCGACTTTATTCACGGTGCACCCAATCCTATAGCCGGATAACTATATCCGATTAAAGTAACCAAAAACTATTTTCATCACTTACCAATATAATCATTTAACCACATTAATTCATTGTTTTACAAGCATAACCACAATGCCATTTCCACAAGCATCACATGCTTAATATCATATGCATTCAACACATGCAAACCAAGGATCACTTACTGAATGCATCCTTAACACAATGGCATTAAAATCCAACACTAAACCATGCTTAAAAATAGTAAACAAATCCACACTTACTTCAAGTGCAATTTCATCAAATATAGCACATTACCAAGAGAGGGAATTCCGAATCACTTACTCTTGAGCTTAGCTAAGTGTATCAAACTTACACTAAGCTCCCAAGACCACGCTCAAATCGTTACAAAGCAGGAAATTGCATTTCCACTCACCGATACGCGAAGCCTTGCTCGCCGACACGGAAATTACTCTTCTGAAGCCTCCAACAACACCTCGTTTGCTTCCGAATAAAGATCCCCTGTTTTCACATCATCAAAACAGAGATCTAAATGCATTAAAATGCATTCCAACACCAGCAACAATTCACAAACTCGTTGCTCACCCAAACTACACCAAATTACCCTTCCAAAACAACCGAAAACTTAATCGAGTGCTTCCTAAACCAAGCCCAGCCATCATACATCACTTCCAAACAATCATCAACATCAAAACACATCTAATAAACATCCTAACTCATCCTTATACCTCCAGCAAGCAAGATTCCACCACTTCACCCAAAAATCTCACTTAAAACTATCAAGAACTTCAAGGATCTCAAGGATTTCGAGATCGATGTTATCAACACCTCATTTTAACATATAAATCAACTTTAAACTCAATTAAAATCAACACAAAACAGAGCCTAACTCAACAAGTCCGAAATTTAAGATTTCAACCATGATTTCATAATATTTTGATCTCCAATCAAAACTATAATGAAAACTCAACCAAAAATAGTATTTAGAAGCCAAATATCTTGGGAATTTCAATAAAGAACTTAGATTAGAGGTTGAGAACGATATTTACCTCCAATCCTTGCTCCTCTCAATGAATGACAAGTTTTCCTTAGCAAAATCTTGAAGAATTAGAAAAGATCTCTTGAAAATGGTTTAGAAAATGTTGAGAGAGTTTTTTGGAAGAAAGAATTCTGAGAAAATATGAGGGAATTAGTGTTTGGCTGAAAATGAGGAAGAGTTGGTAGTTACGTAATTAGAAATCTCACTTTAACTAACTATATTAATTAATTAATATAAATCTAATTAAATCCATTTAATTAAAAGCCTTTAAAAACACATGTCATATTGAGAAAATGTCAAATTGACTTAAAGCCCCCTAAAGATTATAAGATTTTGGCTTCCACCTTAAAATTTACATTTTCCCAGTTTTGAAACTTTACAATTTGGTCACTACCCAAAATGCCCCATTTTCAAAATCCATTTTGTAAAATCGACTTGACCAACCTCTTAAACATATTTTTAGAGGATTTTAGCAATTTCTAACACAATTTTATCCTATCCCGATCCTTAATTTCCTTAAATCATCTTACGCGATTCGAACCGTTCTCGACCGACCCGATCCAACGTCTAAAACATCTAGGCCCAAAACCAGTGCGTTACAGTTCATGTGAGCTTAGGGCTTGAAATCCAATTTGTTGTTTGAATGCGTGTCTAATGTTGTGATTAGGACTCATTGCATCTAGAATGTATGTATGTTATGTTGCTATATGGGTTTTGATGATTCGGGACAAGTTTGGGGACATTTGGAGGTGTCAAAGTATGATTTCGGGTATATCCGTGTACAGATTTTTTGAAACGCTCGATGCCGTTTCAGAACGGTCGACAGCTTTAGGGGTACTCGTACCGAAACGGGGTGGTGTCGTTTCGATACGATTTGCCACTGTGAGCCCCCGTTTCGATATGTTTCGACACTGTGAGCCCCCGTTTCAAAACTCGTTTCGATACATTTTTTTCACTGGAAGCCTCCGTTCCGAAACAAGGTCGGACCATTTCGGAACGACCTGGTCTTACTTTTAAAATGGAGCTCGCGTTTCGGAACGGGCAAGCCTGTTTCGAAACGCATGCAGTTAAAACACTTGAATGACACCTTCGAAGGTTTCTGAATGTTGTATTTTAGTCCATAGAGTTTGTATGCTTCCTTGTTGATTCTATATGTATCACTTATGATGGTTTTGCCTCGTATGCATGCAATTTGACTAACAACTATATGGTAAGTTTAAATTAATGTATGCCATCTGCTCGTTCGTATCTATATCCATTGTCATCTACTCACATAGGGTTAATCGTGATATCTAGTCAAGATAATAATAAAAAAATAGGGTTGCTAATCGGAGTAAAGCCTTAGCGGGTCTCGCTTCAGTTTTCTCCGTGTAACCCGTTCGGACCGGTCTGTTGGCTAGACCGAGACGAGGGGTTACATATTAATAAAACATTTTAAATGTTTTATTAATTTTTACATTATTTTAGTATTTTAATATTTTCTTAAATTCATATTTTTTACCTAAAAATCAATTTTACCCTTGTACTCAACAAAAAAAAATTAATTTTGCCCCTCTTTCACGTCATCATCACACATGAACTGCCACGTCAGCACTGTTGACCTCCACGTCAGCACAGTAACGGTCAACGTTGGCTTCCGTCAGTCAAGGAACAAACGGTGATGCAATTCGACTGTTTCAAGAGCTAAATTGATGCGAAAATACCAAAAGGACAAAATCAATAAATTAAAATTACTACAAGAGCAAAAGTGACCCTTAAGCCTCTCTTTTTCTCCTTTCATTTTTCACCCAAACAGGGACGGAGGTATGTATAGTTTGGGAGGGGCTCTTGCCTCTCCCAATTTTTTGGTATAATAACATTTAAGGTCATTTTTACTTAAAATAGTAGTCAAATTAGGTCTTTTGTCCCTTTCAATTTTTAGATTTAAAAGCTTAATAAACTTTTGACCCTCTTAAAGTTCAATACTAGCTCGTCCCTGCACCCAAACAAATAAAACCAAATTTCTATTCAACATTTTTTATTATTATTTTGAGTATTTTCCCACAACTCAAATCCTTTTCCTTCTTCTTCAAAGTTTATTTGCCGAACTCTTAAGATGAGATGTGATGATATTCTTTTAATTGGAAGCGGAAAGAAAGAGAATGAGACGAGAAAGTGAAGGAAAGATGAATGCTTTTGAACCACTCACCAGACCGATTTGAATAGTGTTTGATTATCTAATACAATTAATCTAGTACCTCTATAAATTAATATTTGTTAAATTAATAATTTATTTAAAATAGTAATTTTTTCATTCCCGAATTGGACCTAAGGTCTAAATTATTAATTTCGATGAATTAATAAGATAATAATTTTCAAAAAAAGCCTATAATTTTCAAAAAAAAAGATAATAATTTTTCGGAAGACCCTTATATAAATTTATAGTCCATTCGATATTACAAATTAATAATTTTATAAAATTATAAATATAACTATAACAACTTAGTAAAATATGTTTCTATTGTTGTTTGCTTCTTCTTAAAATTTGAATATAGTTGTATTTCATCTCTAATTATGAATGTTTAATGTTGTTCATATAGTGATTGATTTATTTACCTTACATGAACTTGCATTAAGTTTTAACTAATACTGTATACTACAATGAACTTTATTTTTTTAGGGGTATGTATTATATTTAATTAGTCACATTACACATGAGCATAATTCAATTAGTCAATATAATGTTATGTGTTTTTATTTATGAAGAATGATGTAGGTTCGTTGAATCAGAAAAAAAACCTTTTTAAATAATAAATTATTAATTTATCAATTAATTAATACCTCTTTAAATGAATAAATTTATGTGATCATGATATTATTAGTTTTTAAAGGTTTTACTGTATTTATTAGTATTTAGCTTACTTAGGATATTATTTATGTTTTTAAGAGAATTATTCATAATGTTGAATATTTGTATTTAGTTTAATCGGTGGGATTGTAAAATTCTTTTCCTTCATATAATAAAAGATAATTTAATATCACCAATAGGGTTGGTCCCACTTTAAATGATAAACAACTTGGAATTGTATAAACACATCGAGTTTGAAGTATTGCGTATATGTAAAAAATTACCGCGAGAAAATTTACCCATACAATTAGGTCTACGATGCGAGTCGATTCAGATTAGTCAGGACAAAACCTTGAAAATCCGAAAATAACAAAAGAATATAATTTAATATCAATTTTTATTAAAAGAGTTTTATCAAAATTTCTTCAAATACGATGTACAAGTGAATAACTTACAATTATAAAAGGGTAAACTACGCCGCATACCAATCAAATATGACCCATGACTCGAAAATGCCACCGAACTTTAAAAAAGTTTAAAACTAACATTGAACTTTAATATGTGACTCAAAAATACCACTCCGCCGTTAACTATTAACATTTTGTTAAGCCAAAATGACGTCATTTTGGTGCGGCTGTTTTGAGGTCTAATTTAGCCCAAAACGACGTCGTTTTACTGGAGGAAAAATATTAAAATTATACATTTGAGTTAAGCCTTAACCATTATGAACATGATATTATATAATATTTTACCACAAATATTATATATCTCAAACTACTTGAGATTAATTCAAATCATTTTATGAAATAAATAATATTAATACATAAATAATATATAATATATTATTTGTATATATAACAATATATATAAATAAAAGTGTATTTTTATATTTTTATAATATTTATGATATAAATATATTATTTTAGAAAACCTTAAAATATTCTTAAAATAATATATTTATATTATAAATATTATATAAAAACTGTAAAACCTAAATCATAAACCTTAAACTACAAATCACAAACCTCAAACCTTAAACCTTATAGTTTGAGATTTGGGGTTTATAATTTTTTATTTGTTCTTTATAATATAAATATAATATTTTTATGAATATTTAAAAGTTTTTTAAAAATAATATATTTATATTATTAATAATATATAAAAATAAAATATTTTTATTTATATATATTGATATATGCTAATGATATTTATTTATATTTTTATATATTAATATCATTTATAGTATTATTTATTTTATAAAATGATTTGGATTAATATTAGTTAATTTGAGATATATAATATTTGTGGTAAAATATTATATATTGTTATGTAATTTTGTGGTTAAGATTTAGCCATTGTATTTGGAGCTTTAGAGTTCTTTAAGCACATTGTTAGTTTTAAACTTTTAAAATTTAGTGACATTTTTGAGTCATGGGCATAATTAAGTAGTAATATGCGATGTAGTTTACTCTTATAAAAATAAATGTATTTCAGATCAAATTCAAAATGAAATGAAATAATTCATGAAAATAAATTAAAGAAAAAGTGAAATAAGAACAACAGCTATTTATTTTGAGATTCTGGGACCATAATTATTACATTAATTTGAAATGGGCTTGAAGGATAGACGAAATCCAATCTTAACAACAGTAAAGGGGAAAAAACATAATTCAAATTCAAAGCTTAGCATAAGTAGGTTTCCTTTTGTGTTTTTGAGCAGAGATTGCCTGTCTCAGATCATCAGACAGAAGCATGGACGAGTTCCAAGTTGCAACGTAGTCTAACCCTTGTTCCAGATTCAGATCTCTGCTTCTTATCAACACGGCTTTCGTTCCCACCACCGCAAGCGGCGGCTTCCCGCCGATTCCTGCCATCCAAACAACCCATTTCATCATTCATGCAAATGAGATAAGGAAAATAGAAATCACAAAAGCTTAACTTACCCTCTGCAATGGAGGAAACACCTTTCATCAGTTCCTCCCTTGACCCGAAAACCCGAGAAACCAGACCCAATTCCTTGGCCTCCTCGCCCGAGAACCTCCTCGCCGTCAACGACAGCTCCATGGCGTTCCCAAACCCTACTATCCCGGGTAATCGCTGGAGGGTACCGAGATCAGCGGTGATGCCCACGTCCACTTCCTTGACGGAAAAGAATGCGTCCTTACTACAATACCTTATGTCACAGGCTGTCACGATATTGATTCCCAAGCCGAGACACGCGCCGTGTATCGCCGCTATTACCGGCTTTCGGCACCGCTCCATGGCGGTGATAGCATCTTGCATGAACTTGATATGTCTCCGTAACCGCTCCCCGACGCGGCCGTGATCTCCAGAGTTATCGTTGGCGATAGCTGCGAGGCTATTAAGGTCAATGCCTCCGCAGAAGTGATTGCCGGATCCGGATAGAACGACGACGGTGACGGCAGGGTTCTGATCGAGCGCAGCGAGGGCTTTGGGGAACTCACGGAAGAAATCGATTGAAAGTGCATTACTGACAGATGGGCGGTTTAGGATTAAATTAAAAACTCCTGAATTTGGGGATCCTTGTAGAATTTTCAGAGTTTCATACTTGTCTTCCATAATTGATAGAAAACTAAGCCTCGATCTTCAACAGAATCTACAGCTGCCAAAATCAAGAACAACCCAAGGACCATAAAAACATAGCAAAAGACCCAGAGACCGCAACAGATAATATTGCAGAATTACAAGACGTAAAACCCAACAGATCAGAATTAAATCTTTCGAAAAGTATGAAAAATAAGACTTTGCTTTCATCCCAGATGAAAAAAAAATTAACCCAGAAAATAATTAAAAGAAAAAAGAAAACAAACCAGAGAACAGGAGGAGGGGTGGACTTGGTGGAGAGTAGCGACGGATGGAAATGGAAGAAAACAAGAAACATACAGTGGGTAGTATTAAATTTTCATTTTTAAGATGAATACGGCATCTAGGATAAGGCACGATGCGCGAAAAGCGAAATTTTATAGTATCCGTTCATATATATATATATATATATATATATAATTTTTAACAATAAACACATATTTTGTAGACAAAATAATTAAATATTGTCTGTTTTTCTATTAAAACATTCAACTAATTTTAATTTTTAAATATATAAAATAAAATTGAAATTAATATGTTATACACTTATATTATCTAATTTTATCAATAGATTAAGTAATGGCATATCATTAAAAATAAATTTAATTTTAAATTTTATGACAATGTTTCATTTTTTAATTATTTTTTATTATATGCATGTTCGTCTTACGGTTCATGTTCGGGATGCGAGGTTGCCCCTCTCAACAATATCATTTTCAAGGTTTGAATTTACGGCATCTCCTTAAAAGTGCAATGTGTCTTACCAATACACCAACACTTGTTAGTTATTTTTTAATTCATTGATTATGTGTAAATTCATATAATTAACTTTTCATTGGTTGTACTATGTACTTTATTGATAATGTATGAAATTGTACACTAATATTACATTAAATTTGAATCATTAGTGTAAAATGTATGACCAGTAAGTGTTAAGTACATCGATAAGGCACATTGCACTCTTAAGAAGAAGACACGAGTTCAAACCTTGAAATGACATTGTTAACAGAGACAGTTACGCACTCCAAACATAAATCGTAAAACAGACATACATATTAAAAAAATATCAAATGTATGGCATGGTTGACAAATGTTGAGGCTTTTAAATGGACATATGTGTTCGAGCTCAACTATATGTAAATACCCCAGGTGAATTTTCAATTCATATTTATTTTGACTTGAATTTTAATATATGTAATCATATATATAATTTTTTTTCTCTTCAAAAGTAAAAATTGTTCAAATATATATAGTTGAGCTCGAACACATATGTACTGATTAGTTTTACTTATGGGTGTTCAAAAAATTAAATTCGGTGATTTCGCTCTCAGCTTGTTGACCCGTCGACCAAACCTTAAAAAATGAAATATATATATATATATATATATATATATATATATATTTAAAAAGTACCCAACATGTGATTTTTTTGGGTATTCGAGCCAAGTTTGGGCCGAAATTTTTTGTAATCAGGTACCTGACTCGATACTTTTAATATATGTTTTTTATTTTAGATTTCTTAATATTTTTAGCCTAAAATTAAATTTAAATCTCTAATTTTCTTCTATGTTTGTATTATGTACTTTTAAGTTTTAAATTTTTTTAAAATATTTGTATTAATTTGTCAATATGAGATTTGAAGGAAAAATCACGATTGAGATTAATATCTTTTTATGTTTTTTTTGTGATAAACTATAATATATATATATATATATAAAGAAATATTTCTTTTTTAAAAGTAATTTCATATCACTAATTTATGTGTTTCGATTATGTATTATGAACTTTCAAATTTTATGTGACATTTTTTAAAATTTTGGATTAGAACAAATAAAATAAAAAAGTGAATCGAGTACCCGATACTCGATTTTACGGGTATCTAACTAGTGGGTATACGTTAGTTACGGTTTGAGACACTGACCCATAAATATGCTACCTGAAAAACTAGAAACCTGACCCTTCAAATACCCAAAAGTTCAACTGTTCAAGTACCCGAATTTGAAACAGAATCTTTGCATCATCTACATCATTAATAGCCCATAAAACGTATTGAAAAGTGGATGACGATAGAACGCGCGGCCACGCGCCCCCTTCTTCACTTTATTTCTTTCTTCTTCGATGGCCCTAAGCCTCAGACGACCTGGTGTTTACCTCATTCTCGTTTGTTGAATGAGCGGGGGGTGGGCGGCTATGCCTCCGTCCCGTTCATCGGTTACTGGAAGCGAAGGAAGCGACGGCGGCTGGAGGTTTGCTTAGGGAAGCTGAGAAGCGGGAGAAAGCGAGTGAGAGTGAGGGGCTTTTCTCAGATTTGGCCTTTACGACGGCTCCTAGCTACCGGAATGGTGGCTCCGATGAGTCTTTCTTGTTCTCGATTCGCCGGATCTGGGCTTCGTTTCGCCAGATCTAGTCTTGGGTCTCGTGCTCTGCTTGGTTGGCGGCGTGAGGCTCACTGTTTCTCTCCGCTGTATGAGCAAACTGTGCCGGCGTCGATGTGGGTTGTTTGGTGCTTGGTCAGAGCCGCCGCGTATGACGTTGGGAGTCAACAGAGTAAGAGAGAATCCAACCACTCTGCGGGATGGAAAGAATTCAGGGGATTCATCAGTGTTAATATTGTTTTCACCAGAAACCGGGTGATGGTTTGTTTCTATGTAAGCGTGAGGTTCTGGCTGGATCAGAAGTTGGGTTCTGACTTCCGTTACGGTGCTACTCGGCTCGCCGGAAATTGGGACGGCGATACTTCGGAAGGATTCCTCAGTGCCTGCCGGAATGTGGCCACTTGGGTAAGGGCAAATTGGTCCTTTACCAGCTTGACTAGACATGTCAGTTATGAGCTGCCCTTACCCTATCAAAAATATTTCCTTTTTAAGCGCTACATATCTGGTTTGGGTGGGATCCAATCCTCTACTTTCCTTTTTAAGCTTTATCGCACTGATTTTTTTAGATCTGGGCAAGGATTTGGTAAGGGGAGATATGAAGATTTAAGAAAAGCGTCTGCCACCTATCTCTCCTTTTTTGGGCAAACCAATAAGAAGACCAGCTGCTCACGTTTTTCAGTTATTAGCTTCTACAGGCTGGATGAGAGGACGTTGGTTGCTCTCAAAATCATCCCTTTTTGACTTTCAAAGGATATCTGGGGCCCACCTATCTTTCCATATTTGGAAACCAAATTTCAGCCAAGATCCTCATTTTGCCGTGTCTTTGCTTTGAGTTTAGGTTCTATCTATGCTTCAAATGCTGCTCAAGCTTGGGTTTATGACTCGGATAACCCCTGCGAGGGTTATCCGATCACACCATGATCGTCTTAGGCTGTGGCACCATGGATTGGGAGGTGCTTTGGTGCCTTAAGCTTGGCTCTCCTCCACCCTTTGTGGTCCTTTTTAAGTTTCGTTTAAGTCTTTCTTTTAAGTTGGCTGAGCTCGTTTTGTTATTTTGGTTTGTGATCGCGGATGATGCTTCTTGGGAGCAACTGTTGTCTTGGTTTTCTGATCGGTGTTTGGATGATAATCACCGTGCCGCTTGCCTTGATAAGGACCGTTACCGATGGAACGGAAGCCTGCCTCTGGATAGAGCTCTCAGGCGAAGGAATGGTGGTGTTGTTCGTCTACGCTCCGTGGAAGACACGTTTTGGCATCAGAGTAAGTCTCTCGAGCACGTCTCTTTTTGCCGTTGGTTCCTTACTGCTGTTGGAGGAGACGGCCGTGGTTTTTGCTGCAAGTTGGATGAACCCTTTTTACAGGTGGATGATCCTGTTTTCTCACAGTCCACTCTCCATCGGATCTTTGTTGCCGCCGCCTTGATAAGGATCGATTTTTTATCGGAAGCCTGTCTCTGCTATGAGCTCTCAGGCGCAATGACGGCGAAGGCCCAATGGTTGAGGTCGGCAAGAATTCGTTTTGGTCATTGGCCGATATGTAATTGGGGTCTCTGTGTTGTTTCTTCTACCATTCCCCAAAGGAAGGAGAAGGGTGCTGCGTCACCTTTTGTGGGACGCTTTGTTGCTTTCGGTGGTTCTCGTCTGTTTTCACCTTTGTCTTTTTTTGACTTCTGTGCCAATCGTGAACGGCGTTGTTCTTTTCTTCGTGCATGGTCTGTTTGTGGGTCTGTTTGGCCACTCCTGTGGCATTTGTTGTCTTTCGTTTGATGTTGGGTGCCTTCAGGCGCCTTTGTTGTCTGTTTTCGTGCATGGCCCTTACATGGTTGTGGGGCCCATTTATGTTTTTATTTTAAGCTTGGAAGTATCTTTGGTCAAAAAAAAAAGTACCCGAATTTGAACTCCCATAAATTTAATTATAGTCAAATGAACATGCGAATAACATTTCTCGGTTATAACTAAGAAATTTGAAAATTTTGACCTTTTGATCTAGTTAGTTCTAGTAGTTTTAATACAAGAGAGTTGATTTAATTAGTTATTTTGGCCAGTTTTCGGTTTTAAAACATCATGAACCAAATTGATCGACAAAATTAATTACATATTATTTTATATATATTATATAATTAATAACTCAAATTGTAAGTGATTTGGTGTTTGTGTGATCTGTTTTTCTATTTATTTTGTGAAGCTAAATTACATTTGCAAATAAAGACTTTCGAATTTATACATAGGACAACATGAATATTTTTTATCATTCAACTAATTAGTACTTTTATTGATTACTATTAATAAATTCATCGTTGAGTTCACTGATGCGTTAATTCATCTTTGACAAGGTCAATGTTTATACCTATTTTTTCAACTTGATACCTAACGTTTGCTACAAAGCGATTGAATTACTCCAAGTCTAACCAAAGAAATTCTCTGTTGAGTTCACTGATGCATTCTAGAATCCAGTAAATGTCTCCGGCAGCGGCATCTTCAGCCAGAAACTGATGAACACTACCGTTCACCTCCATCCAACTACATCCAGGTCTCTTCCTAATCTTTTTATTTCTCATCAACTTCCGAATCCTCGAAGCATCTTCATGCTTATTCGAACTCGAATACATACGCGACAAAAGTGCATACACCCCATCATCATCCGGTTCTAGCCTCACAAGTTTCTCTCCTGCCGCCTCTGCTAAATCCAGTTCCCCATGGATCAAACAAGCACACATTAACGACCTCCAAATAACGGCATCCGGCAACATAGGCATTTCATCGATTAACATTTTTGCTTCTTCCAAAAGCCCAGCTCGCCCAAGAAGGTCCACCACACATCCGTAATGCTCGATCGTGGGTTTAAAACCATAGCATCGAACCATATTCCTGAACAACTCCTGTCCCTCGGCAAACAACCCTTCATGGCTACACGCTGAGAGAACAGACAAAAGGGTCACCTCATTTGGAGCAACCTTTGATTCTGTCATGTCGGAAAACAGCTGCAAAGCTTGTTTTCCTTTCCCATGAAACGCACATCCAGTTATCATAATAGTCCAAGAAAACACATCTCTTTCCACCATTTCATTAAAAATCATCCCAGCAACACCGAGGTATCCACACTTTGAATACATATCCATCAATGCATTACTCAAAACAACATTCTTCTTTGCATCCAAATTCACTTTCTTAACATAACCATGAACACTCCCACCAAAATACAGAGCCCCATTATCGGCACAGCCCGCGATAACGGAGACGACAGTAACTACTGTGGGATTAACTTTCCCCTGACTTCTCATCTCCTTAAACAGCTTCATTCCCACCAACGGTTCATTCCCTTTTACATACCCAGATATTAAAGCCGACCATGAAACTTCATTTCTCTCAGGCATTTTATCAAACACGCGGCGAGAACCCTCCAAATCATTGCACAAAACAAAACCATTCAACAAACTGTTCCAAGAAGCAATATCTTTAACATACATACAATCAAAAACTAGTTCAGCCGCTATAATCTCGCCATTTCTACTATACATGTCAAGAAGAGCATTTCCGATGATTGGGTTCTTAAAACCCAAGTTATATTTCAAAACAAGTCCATGGATGAGCATCCCATTAACCAAATCTTTGTTTTTACCACAAGCTGACAAGGCGGCGACGACAGAATAACCGTCGGGTCTTAAACCGGTACGTATCAACTGGGAGAAGGCTAAGACAGACTTGACGGGGGTTTTGTATCGTGAGAAAAGGCTGATGAGACAAGTCCATGAAACTATGTCCGGTTGGTCGATTCGGTTGAAGACTTTGTTCGCATAATTTGGGAAGTTCAGATTGGCGTAGGTGGTGAGTATTTTGCAGGACAAGGCTTGGTTATGGTTTTGCAGTAGCCCCAAAGTTATTGCCCTGGCGTGGATTGTTTTCAAGTTTTTAAGATTTGGACATTTTCCCAGCACTGAAAGCAGCAACTTCTTCCAGATCATAACTATTTTTGTTCTTGGCCCATTTTATAATAAAATGAAGTTTTATAGATATCACTAATAATATAAAAATATTTTTTATAACTGGGGATAAAGAAAGTAAACGTCATCTATGGCCTAAAAAATAATAATAAGAGACGCTAAGAAAAAAAAACTTAACTGTCGAATAAGTGTTTAAATTATGTCTTTTTTTTCAGTTAGGTGCTCAAATTATTTTTCGGAATAAATAGGTGCCTAAAATTTTATTTCGTGACCCATTTAAAGTTCTCCATTAATTTTTACCGTTAAATGACACGTGTCATCTCCATAAAATTTCAAAATTATATTAAAAATAAATAAAAATACTTAATTTTTAGAAATTTTCCAAGTTTTCTAGATTTCACAAAACAACATCTAAATTTCAAAATCCCTAACTCCCAAAACTCAAATCTCGATTTGGGCCGATTCTGTCGCCGATTGCCACGGCGTCACCCACCACATCGGTCGTCGGACCATCACCACCACCATCCTGTCGTCGAAAATTGATCGACGCCGTGCGAATCATTGAAATTGTCGAATGATCCTCGGCGAACGGCAGCATGATGGGCGATGAACGGCGTGTGAGTTGTTCGGCGAGGGGACGACACTTAATTCCGTCACCGGCAATGCAGCCACCGCCGACGGAAGTGGTCGGATTTGGAGGGTTTAGGGACTTGGGGACTATTTTGAGAAATTTTGAAAATTTTCATGATATATTTTTATTTTTATTTTGTTTTATTAATTTTATTTATAATATAATTTTCGAATTTTCTGAAGATGACATGTGTCCTTTAAAGGTGGAAATAACGGAGAACTTTATGAGTCACGGAATGAAACGTTAGGCACATGTTTAACTCGAAAAATAGTTTGGGCACCTAACTGTAAAAAGGCATAGTTTAGGCACCTATTTTCCTATTAAGCCAAAAAAAAAAGAAATTCCCTTAAAATTTATATTTTAGAAACTAAATGAATAATCTACTTTTAAAAAATAAGATAAATTGTTTTTTTTTCAAAATTTAACAAATTTAATTTGGTATTGGCGAACAAAAAATTAAATTACATTTAGAATTTTACCCTAATAAAAAGTTGAAAGACTGATGAATTACAATTTTTTTTGTTGTCTTTCCCGTTTTTCGGAATCTATTATGGTTAATTTGGACTGATTTAAGTCGCACACTTGTTTTTAGTAGTTAAATCTTCTAACAAAAATTATTTACATATAAAAAATTTCGAACTCAAAATTTACTTAAACGATATTAAACAACTTATTACTTAGACTAACTACGTATAATCACAACTCTTTTTTTGCTCTTGTTTATTGCACTCTTACAATAAAATTATCAGCCCCGGCTTATAGAGGAGCGCCCTGTCCTGCTCAAGGCCATAAAAATTTCTAATATGCAAAAGTTTAGTGAGAAAATGTAATTTTTTTGAAAAAAAAATATTAAATTGAAAAACTTCAAAAAAAATATGACTTATATATCTATTTGACCAAAAATTTTAAATTTTAAGAGTTCTTATTCTATCAATTTATTGAAAACTCGGAAACAATTACTTGCCTTAAAGAACAAATGGATTATAATTGAGTAATTACCTCAAACACGTTTTAAATTCTATGATATTCCATTTCTGTTTATTTTTTATTAATTGAATATATTTTAAATTAATAATTTAAATAGATAAAATATATTTACATTCTATAAAGATTTATTTTTTTAGTTTTCGTTCAAAATTCCGTAAATATCTGAAACGGTCATGTAAATTACACTAGAAAAATTGAACAAAATAGGTCTGACATGCAACTACCATGATAATGGAAATTACATCAAGGGTTTTTTAGGAATTATATTTGAACTTTTTATGGTCGAAGAAATTAAATAGGAAGTTAACTCGATAAGATGTCTAGTTATCCGTTTAATTAGTTCGGTTTGTTAGATCATTGTTTTAATACATTTTTAAAACATTTAATTAAAATTTTAATATTAAACAAATAGTCTTAATATTTTTTAGCATACACATAGTTTTAATACTAAGAGTTATTATTTGATATAATGTCAGTAAAAATATAATTTTATATACGGCATTCAGATGGTGTCAAGTGCATTTTTAAGTATATTTAAAAAAATTAAAAATTGAACCCATTAAAGTGGTTTTGGTGGTAAAAGATGGGATGTTTTCCTGGTAACTCAAATTGGAATAACGTAGTTTATAAATATGTGTGAATTTATCCAGATATGAAATTGAGCTAAAATACTACATTGTAAAATCATATTGTTAAAAAATTAAAATTAATGATAGTACATTTGACATCATCTTACAATCGTTTGTGGAATTGTTTTTCTCCACTTAGCGGTGTATCAAATTATAGTCTTAATATTAGTATTAAACATTCTGACAAAATATATTTAAATTTAGGGAATATTTTCGGTATACTAGTCTGATTTAGACAATGTAGAAATCGGTTATAAGGCGATACTTAAATAATTTAGTGTCTTGTCCTACTAGATCAACTGATAATCGAATAATATGACCATTAATAAAAAAATATGAATTTAGTTTTCTTTTCATTTGTTATAGATTTGGTAATTATTGGATTTTAAATTTTATTGTATATCAAACAAAATTCTGAATTCCGATCAAATTAGTTTAATCTATGAATAATATTTATGTTGTATTCAATATATATATATATATATATATATATATATATATATATATATATATATATATATACATGAAGTTTAATTTGATATATATATAAATATTTTTCTTGCAATTATGTAGATTAAGAAACAAAGATTCTTTTTCCAAAAAAAAAAGAGAAAAGATTGTTTGCAAAATGTGAACTAATAAAGAAAGTAAAATAAGTTTTATTACAAATTTAAAATAATAATATATTTGAAGCTATATTTTCTTACGGATAATATATTATAAAAAAGAAAACTAGAAATAATACAATATAGAATTCATCAAAATTTAGAATGGAAATAGTTTCAAGTATCTAATTAAATAGATTTACATGTAATATAAAATAAAAAAAAAGTTTCTTGCAAGTTTTATAAATATCAAACATTTTTTAAAATGGTTTAAATTTTACTTATGGTAATAATATTCTCTCAAAACAGTTATGGCAATAATATAAATTTTAATAAAAGGTAATGTAATAATAAACTTTTTTATGGTATGACAAAACTTAAATAAACCAGCAAACCGGTCCAAAAAATTTTAAAAATAATTTTCAATTCAAAAACACTTACGAACATTCTCTAACATTTCAGCTCCACATAGCTGAATCACATAAGCTCGGATTTTTTTTCTTCGTTTTAATCATTTTAAGATCCAAACCCTAATTCTTAAATCGCTGTTGGTTGCTTCTTAGAACTCCTCTTTCATTCTTTATCGTTTCCATGTACCACAATGTAACCGTTTTCACCAACGGCCAAGAGTCTGTTACGTTTGATGACAATAATGGTGGTTTAAAAACCGTCGATCACGAATGTGAAGGCAGAGGTGACGGTTGTGGTCAGACATGCGGCATCATTGCGGAGATGAGGGCAACAACGTGCGGATTCAACATGGTGCACGTAACTTTCTCAATGTCATTGCGCCTTCTCCTCCACCACAACATGAAAGTGTCGGTTAGATACAATGCCGCAGTTTGTATCTTGGAAGCCTCGTCCACTATACCGACGGTAGTGAGGTATTGCTCTATGCCATAGAAGAAGTTGTCCCCTTCTTTGGCGTTGTGTAACCCTGCAAAGGTCCTAGGCTTTGGCACCTCGACCCTTCGTGCTTCGACAGTGGTGCTTGGCCCGGCTGCCATGGCGCGCTTACATAAGGCAACGTCAGCTTGTAAGGCCTCGACTTGGGCCTGGGTGTTGGCAATCTCCCTTTATACGGAGTCACGCAACTATGAGAGCTCCCTCATGAGTAGCTCGTGGAGTTCTCCCATTTCCGCTCGCAAGGTCTCTTCTATCTTGAGCCTCGTGGCTTTTATGGCTGTGTAGATCTCGGCCTCTTCCGCCTCGAAGCCTTCCACTCGTTGGGTAAGGTCGTCCACCTGGGTGCTTACATCCACCACGTTCTCCTCAATGTGGGTTACCCGAGACTCCAAGCTAGAAAGCACGTCCCTTGACTTGGCACGCGACCTAGTCGTTGGGTTGACCATTTCCTCACGCCCTCGTTGCTCTTGCGTGACTTTTGCCTCGATTGAGCTAGCCACTTGGTTCTTCCCAGTCTTGGCTATGTCTTTAGTGTCAAACACGCTCTGATACCAACTGTCACGGGCTTATTCTCCCGAAATCAATCCGTGCGGCGTTAGCACTTCCCAAACGATGCTAACCAGCTTTACTCTCACGCAACTTGATGGCTAGGCAAGTGAAAGACAAGAGAAGGCAAAGAGACTTTTACAAAGAAAGCTTTGTATTAAGTGTAAGAGAGCTTACAAGTATGCTTTACAAGTACTCAACTCTTGAGTGACTACAAAATAAGATGGGTGGCTCTATTTATAGGCTCTCACCTACTCAATGGACGGTCGAGATCGTTTTGATCCGACGCCTAATAACTTGCCTCCAAAAATATCTACAAGTGTCTCTAACTTTTTAGAGAACTCTACATGTATCTATACATGTCTATAACTATCCAAAAGGTTCTAGAGAGCTCCAGGGTCTTTCAGAATAGTCTCAAGCTTTCTTGGGCCTTCTAGGTCCTCCCGGGTGTGTCTAGACCTGAATAAAACGTCCCGGACCTTTCTAGAACTTTGTGGCATGCTCCTACATATGCTTTGGTTGTCCTAAGCCTCTATAGTGTCCTCTTTGGTGCTTGCTTGCCTCAAAAGTGCCCAAGGAGTGGTGAGAACCTCGATTTGGATTGTGGGAAAATGGTGGGTTGTGACACTTTGGAGGCTTGCTTTTATACCTTTGCATTGATTTCTAGCCGTTTGGGTGATTGAGGTCATTAATATAGACGTTGGAGCCTTTATTTCCCACCATAAATGCACTTCTGCACCTACCCGTATCGAAATGCGAAGGTCTGTATCGATCTCTGTCTTAAAACAGAAAGAGCCGTTGTAGGTAATAAAGAGGGGCGTATCGAAACGCGAGAATGCGTATCGAAATGCTATAAGGGGTTGTATCGAAACAGCTTTGGCCGTACCGATACAGTTTTTCTCACTTGAGCTACTGCCAATTTCTGTATCGAAACGGCCCTAAGGCGTACCGATACGGGTCAACTGCTTTTTAAAAACCATTCATTTCCAATAACTGACAAGTAACGGTCAAAAATAATAAATGCTAAGATTTTACAAATCTTTCAGACCGTATCGAAACAGCTAGACCGTATCGATACGAAATGCCTAAAATTCTTAAACCCACAAGAAGGCCGTATCAAAACAGTATAAGCCGTATCGAAACGCCTTGTCAAAATTTAATCTTTTAAAGCAGCCTGTATCGAAACTGTATAAACCGTATCGAAACGGTTTCTTCTAGTAGCCAAATAAAATTTTGGCCGTATCGAAAAGGTTTCTTTTAGTAGCCAAATAAAGTTTTGGCCGTATCGAAATTCTCTTGGGTGTATCGAAACGCGTGTCGATTTTGTAAAGTTTGGCTTAAAAACACTTAGAAAATTTTATAGGGTTTAAGTTTTTACTTTAGAAAATAACTTGGGCTTAAAATTACTTGTCATTTGTGAGTCTTTAAAGTACTTAAAAATTTATTTACTATACAAATAAATCCTTAAAATAATTTATTATATCAAAATCAAAAATAAATTTTATAATTTTGAGTATTTTTCTCAAAACTCAAATCTTTTGTTTCTTCTTCAAAGTTTATTTGTCGAATTGTCGAACTTTTAAGACGAGATGTGATGGTATTTTTTTAATTGGAAGGCTTTTGAACCACTCATCAGAGTTCGAATAGTCTATTGGATCAAAAACTAATTACCTGACCGTTTTGGATATTGTTTGATTATCTAATATAATTATTGATCAGTATTTGGCTTACTTAGGATATTATTCATAATTATATTCTCTTAAATTATGAGTTTTAGACTCATTAGAAACACTCACTCACAACAATCAAATGTATAACATAAATCAATTCAAATTAATTAAGACAAAGACATGAAGAATAGGAAGGGCAACAAAAAAGAAATTACTATTTAATATCAGTTTTTGTCAATTTCGATGGACAAGTGAATAATTTATAATTATAAATATAAATGCATTTTAAATCAAATTCAAAATAAAATAAAATAATTCATGAAAATAAATTAAAAGAAGAAGAAGAAGAACCGAATATTAATTTTGAGATGACCATCAGCTGAGCTGCCCATTCCATTGTCGATTGTCACGTCGTCGCCCACCACATGAATTGTCGGACCATCACCACCATCACCCTGTCGTCGCAAATTGGCTGACGCTGTACGAATCGTCGAATGATTCTTTCAAACAATTTGCGGCGAACGGCGGCATGAGGAGCGATGAACGGCGTGTGAGTTGTTCGGCGAAGGGATGACACTTCATTCTGTCGCCGGCAACGCGGCCACCGCCGGCGGGAGTGGTCGACTTTGGGTTTAGAGATTTGGGGACTATTTTGAGAAATTTTGAAAATTTCAGGATATATTTTTATTTTGTTTTATTAATTTTATTTATTTATAATATAATTTTCGATTTTTTTGGAGATGACATGTGTCCTTTAGCGGTGGAAATCAACGGAGAACCTTAAATGGGTCGCAGAATGAAACATTAGACACCTATTTAGCCCGAAAAATAGTTTGAGCACCTAACTGAAAAAAAGGCATAGTTTGGACACCTATTTACCTATTAAGCAAAAAAAAATGTCTTAAAATTTATATTTTAAAAACTAAATGAATAGTCTACTTTTAAAAAAAATAAGATAAATTCTTTTTTTCTTCAAAATTTAACAAATTTGATTTGGTATTGGCGAACAAAAAAATCAAATTACATTTAAATTTTTACCCTAATAAAAAGTTGAAAGACTGATGAATCACAATCTTTTTTGTTGTCCTTCTCGTTTTTTTGGAATCTATCATTACTAATTCTGAGTGATTCAAATCACATACTTGATTTTAGTGGTTAAATTTTCCAATAAAAATTATTTGTATATAAAAAATTCTGAACTTAAGATTTACTTAAACGATGCAAAACAACTTATTACTTGGACTAACTACGTATAATCACAACTCTTTTTTGCTCTTGTTTATTGCACTCTTACAACAAATTATCAACCCCGGCTTATAGCAGGAGTGCCCCGTGCGCCTGCTCAGGGCCCTACTTTTACGGGGCCCATAAAAGTTTCCAATATGCAAAAGTTTAGTGGGAAAATGTAATTTTTGAAAAAAAAATGTTAAACTGAAAAATTTCAAAAAAAAATATGACTTATATATCTATTTGACCAAAAATTTAAATTTCAAGACTTCTTATTCTATCAATTTATTGAAAACTCGGAAACTATTACTTGCCTTAAAGAACAAATGGATTATATTGAGTAATTACCTCAAACACGTTTTAAATTCTATGATATTTCATTTCTATTTAATATCTATTAATTGAATATATTTTAAATTAATAGTTTAAATAGATAAAAAATATTTGCATTCTATAGAGACTTATTTTTTAACTTTCGCTCAAAATTTCGTAAATATCTCATATGGTCATGTAAATTACACTAGAAAGATGAACAAAATAGGTCTGACATGCAACTGCCGTGATGATGGAAACTACATCAAAGGTTTTCTAGGAATTATATTTGAACTTTTTATGGTCGAAGAAATTAAATCGGAAGTTAACTTGATGAGATGTCTAGTTATCCGTTTAATTAGTTCGGTATATTAGATCATTGGTTTAATACATTTTTAAAACATTTAATTTAAATTTTAATATTAAACAAATAGTCTTAATATTTTTGAGCATACACATAGTCTTAATACTAAAAGTTATTATTTAATACAATGTCAGTAAAAAAAATAATTTTATATGCGATATTTAGATGGTGTCAAGTGTATTTTTAAGTATATTTAAAAAATTTAAAAATTGAATCCATTAAGCGATTTTGGTGGTAAAAGATGAGATGTTTTTCTAGGTGACTCATGTTGGAATAAAGTAGTCTACAAATATGTGTGAATTTATCTATATATGAAATTGAGCTAAAATACTGCATCGTAAAATCATATTAGATTGTTAAAAAAATTAAAAATAATAATAATACATTTGACATCGTCTGAACATCGTCTGTGGAATTGTTTTTCTCCACAAGCGGTGTATCAAATTATAGTCTTAATATTAGTAATAAACATCCTGACAAAATATACTTAAATTTAGGGATGTTTTCGGTATACTAATCCGATTTAGATAATGTAGAGATCGATTTTAGGGCGATACTTCTGACCTAATTTATTTAATCTACAATACTAAAATTTGACATACATGACCTTACTTAAGTAATCTAGTGTCTCGTCCCACTAAATTAACTGATAGTTAATCGAATAATATGACCATTAATAAAAAATTATGAATTTAGTGCTCGAGACCTTGGTTTTGACAAAGTTATCATTGAGTCGGATTGCGCCGAGGCAATTCGTATGGTGCAAGGAGTGGAGAATTCTAGTAGGGAGAATGCGCTTCTCACTGATATTAAGACGAGTTTGAGGGGAGAATGGGAGGTGGTGTTGAGGCATATTAATCGATCGGCAAATGTGGTTGCCGATAGGCTCGCGGCGAGATTGATGGAGGACACCACTACTGATGCGTTGTTATCTGTTGAACCAGCTGAGTTGCGTCATTGGTTAGAACAGGATCGGCTGCACAGCTTTAAGGTTGGGTAGACTCGATGTGTTGGGGTCGTTTTCGGGAGTGGTTTCTTTGTTGTGCCGTTAGTGGCATCTATCTTTTTGATTCTCCATTGTAGCTACATTCGAATGCACTCTTTTTCCTCCACTTAAACTTATAGAGGTTTTTTAACGAGGCATGAGATTGTAGCATTTCCTTTTATTAAATAAAAAATTAGTTTAATTTATCAATAATATATATGTTTTATTCAATATATATATGAAGTTTAATTTGATATATATAAATATTTTCCTTGCAATTATGTAGATTAAAAATAAAGATTATTTTTTCACAAAAAAAGAAGAAAAGATTGTTTGCAAAATGTGAACTAATAAAGAAAGTAAAATAAGCTATATAAAAAAAGAAACTTAGAAATAATACAATATAAAATTCATCAAAATTTAAAATGAAAGTAGTATCAAGTATCTAATTAAATAGATTCACAAGCAATATAAAATAAAACAAAAGTTTCTTGCAAGTTTTATAAATGGGTAATTGTTCTATACACAAGCGTTTGTGGAAACTTTTTTACACAAGCGTCTTAATTTTAGGGGTTAAGGACTCCGTTTAGGGTTTAAAATTTAGGGGTATAAATGTAGTAGTTTTAAATTTAGAGATTGTTGACAGAATTTTGGGTTTAAGGTTAAAATTTAGGGTTTATAGGTTAAAACCTAAATCCCTACCCATATTACCCTAACCCTAAACCCTAAATTCTAACCATAAATTCTAAACATAAACCCTAAATTCTAAACATTTACACTAAAACCCCTAACTCTAAACCCTAAGCTCTAACCCTAAACCCTATAATTGAGACACTTGTAGAAATAAAAAATTTCCACCGCCAGTGTAGGATATTAATCTTTTATAAATATCAAACATTTTTTTAAAATGGTTTGAATTTTACTTATGGTAATAATATTCTCTCGAAACAGTTATGACAATAATATAAATTTTAATAAAAGATAATGTAATAATAAACTTGTTTTTATGGTAATACAAAATTTAAATAAACCCGTAAACCGGTCCAAAAAATTTTAAAAAACATTTTCAATTCAAAAACTCTTATGAACATTTCAGCTCCACAAAGCTGAATCACATCAGCTCAGATTTTTTTTCTTCATTTTAATCATTTTGAGATCCAAATCTTAATTCTTGAATTGCTGCTGGTTGCTTTTTAGCACTCCTCTCCCATTCTTCATCGTTTCTATGGACCACAATGTAACCGTTTTCACCAACTGCCAAGAGTCCGTTACATCTGACCACCATAATGGTGGTTTGAAAACCGTCGATCACGGATGCGGAGGTGGAGGTGACGGTTGTGGTCGGGCTGGCGGCAGCATTGCGGAGAGGAGGGCGGCAACGTGCGGATTCAAGGCGGAGAAGATAAGCACGGCGAGGTTTCGGGCCTCCAGTAGCCCATTGGCCTCCCCATCTGTCCGGTCACCTTACCTTACTATTCCTCCTGGGATTAGCCCCACGGCGTTGTTGGATTCCCCTATCATGTTGCCCAATGCTCAGGTAACATTTTTTTTTCTTTTCTTCCTTTTTTAAGTTTTTAAAACAATTTTAACCAAGAAAATGAAGTATTTTATTATTATGGCGACAAAATTTCAGTGGAAAGGTCCGCTTTTAAGCTGTGTTTGCTTGTTGCCCTTTTTTTTCGCTTTAAATTGTCAACAGATTTGATTTAGTTATGAACTAAACTTGTAATATGTTCCTAGAATTAAAAATTGAATTTTACTATTTAGTTTGGGAACTGGATGCATGATTTTACTGTAATGTAGTGAGTAATCATATTAGAAGTTCTTTCCCCCTCTTTTAGCTATACAATCGGATTGAAAGAGTACTAAATGTTTAATTTCATAAACCCAATCCTTTCTGGAATTTAAAATCTCCACTTGCAAGAGGAGATTGCTACTGTTTGGTTTTACTTGTTAGCACACCTGTAAGAAACATAAAGGAAATAAAGAAAACAAAGAAATAAATAAACCTTAAAACGTACTAATAATGTGAAAAATCATGGTGTATGGGTGTTTACAAATTAGGCGTTTGCTACTGCATTCATAGGCTTGAACATTTTGAGGTTTGTTTCAGCAGTTATTTCAGTTTTTCTATCATTGACAGCATCAAAAACAAGCATCCAAAAGGACATACTTGGTTGTCTGGTGATAACTGATAACCCATCACTGGAATGCTAATAAAGGGTTCTTCATTTTTGATGTTGTTGATAATAGTTTTACTTGATTTGTATTATTTTGAAGTTTTTTCTTTTTGAGCTATAATTAAGCTTAGTTAAATTAAGTGAAGCATGTTAGAAAGCTTTAATAATTGTTACCTGATCTGTTAAAGAAGATCACCACAAACCAAAGAAAATTTTATTGATAGAGGAATTAATATCTCAAAGTTTTTGTTTCCTGTTTAGCTCTAGATTTTTCCACTAACATAGTCCTTGATGACAATTGTTTCCTACAAAGGCATCTCCCACCACTGGAACATTTCCGGTATCCCTTCTCGATCAGAATGGTCAAGTTTCGAGTATAAGCAATAGAGACAGAGGCAACTATGTAGCTCCTTCCTTCACATTTAAACCAGAGAATATGGATTCCCAGCCAAGCTTTTTTAGTGTAGAAGATCAGGTAATTTTCTTTGGTTCTAGTAGTATGTTGTCATAAAGTTTAATCCCTGCTGATGGGTTCCAGATTTGCAAATTGAATAGGCAAAACTTTCTAATCATAACTTCTATATCTTATTTTTCAACAGTCATTTGTTATTCCGCTTTGTTTACCTATTTTTCTAATATAAATTATTCTTTCTAAATTGTTTTGTTTATGAAAGACCTGTTAAGCAGACCAGTTTTTGGGATCAAGACCATGTTCGTTCTGCTATAAAACTGCTGACATTTGCTTCTGGATAGATTTCTTCATCTATCCTCTTTTTATGTTTGAAGAAATTTCCCTATGATTGTCAGTTTTTGTTTATTTCGGGTTTAGGAGTTAGCCAATCCTGGTAGCCAGTCTCTTCGCCTGTCACATGCATCGTTAAGCGTTTTATATAAAAAATTGTTTCTATTGGTGATCAATTTTATTTGTGTAGGTTTCTTCCTCCTTCAATGTAGTTCAGAAGGCTGAGGCCGGTTATCAACCTCTTTTCCATTGGGATACACCTCTGGATTTTGAATTTCCTGCAGAATTTTCCAAAGAAGCTACTTCAACAAGTTTTGCAGCAGATTCAGTCACCGAAGTCAAAGTTTTAAATAACATTGTGAATGATAATGTTAATTTGGGATTCCATCCTTCTGGATTGGCAGGTGATCAAATGTCTATGCAGAAAGTTCCTTTCAATGGACAAGATGTTGGCACAAATCCTTCGGAAGGTGATCCGAAGGGGACAAACACCGCAACTGGAACATCAAGAACATCAGAAGATGGATATAACTGGAGGAAGTATGGACAGAAACAGGTAAAGGGCAGTGAATATCCGAGAAGCTACTACAAATGTACCCATCCAAATTGTCAGGTGAAGAAGAAGGTAGAGCGTTCACTTGATGGCCAAATTACTGAAATCGTCTACAAGGGTGCACATAATCACCCAAAGCCTCAGCCTTGTCGCCCATCACTTGGGTCCTCTTTATCTTCTAATGAAATGTCAGAGAGTAGCGAAGGCAGCGGAACTTGTGCCAAAGTTGAAGGTGGTCTGGTTTGGGAAAATGCCCAAGCAGGTTCAAAGGATGTTAAGCTTGCATCTGATTTGAGAGCCGATGGTCTAGAAAGAACATCCTCAACATCAGTTGTAACTGATCTTTCCGACCCGCTATCAATTGCACAAGGCAAATCTGTTGGTGCATTTGAATATGCTGATACTCCAGAGTTTTCATCAACACTTGCTAGTCATGATGATGATAGGGCTGCCCAGGGAAGTATATCACTCTGTGATGATGCAGCTAATGATGATGAGTCCGAGTCAAAAAGAAGGTATCAGTATACATGTTAATGAGTGTAACCTTGGGCCAGTTCTAGTAGCTTTTACCAACATGTACTTTGCATTGTCACCCACTTCCCATTGCAGGAAGACAGAAGTGTGCTCGACTGAGATGAATGTAGCATCTGGGGCTCTCTGTGAACCAAGAGTTGTTGTGCAAGTAGAAAGTGATGTCGACATACTTGATGATGGATATCGTTGGAGGAAGTATGGACAGAAGGTTGTCAAAGGAAACCCTAATCCTAGGTATCAAAACTTGTCAGTTCTATTTTTTTGTCTCCGTCTCATTTCTCTAGAATCATGTGAATGAATCTAAATCAACCATCCAAAGATGCAGGGGTAAATTGAAACTGAACCTTCCTATAGTAAAACTTTTTTTGTTGTCTTATAGGAGCTACTACAAATGCACAAGTCCCGGATGTCCTGTGAGAAAGCATGTGGAAAGAGCTTCCCATAATCTAAAATATGTACTCACAACATACGATGGAAAACACAATCATGGAGTTCCAGCAGCCAGAAGCAGCAGTCATGTTAACTCAAGTTGTAGTAATTTACCCTTAACCGTGCCCAACACTCAAGCTAGTCTGGCATTATCCAGAAATGCCCATGCTCTAAATCCCGAAACACCGATCCAAGATATCGCACCTCCTTTTGATGGAAAGGCTGAATATATGAGACCTAGTTTTCTTGGGGATTTAAGCAATGAGATGAAACTTGGGACATCTCTGGCTTCTGTTTACCAAATGAAGTTCCCATCCTTACGTAAAGCTCTCTCTTATGGCTCCTTTGGACTGAACCCAAACTGCATTGCAACTCATTCATCTGGCATTGCCTCAACAGTTCCAAAATTTCCAATCTCGATGCCGCTGAATCTCCCAACATCTGCAAATTTATCTTTGGTTGGTTTTGATATTAATAATGTTGGTAAACCAACTGGTCCAGTTCACTCTGTCCTTCCAGGGCAGCAGTTCAAAGATGATGCTACTAGGTTCCATGGGATCAAACAGGAGCTAAAGGATGATAACCATTATGATCCTTGCCTTCCCATTGTTGACCATGAAAGCGCAGCATCGGCATCATCATCAATCTATCGGCAGGCTGCCGGAAATTTTCCATCCTAGATCACAATTGGCTTCTTACCTAGCCCTGTAAGTTGTTGGGTTCTACTTGAGTTTGTCCAGAACCAAAGGTTCTTGCTCTTTCTATGTTGCTAAATTATCATATATAATTTTGGTTCTTCATATCTATGTTGTTTCTTATACAAACCCTACTACTATATATATGTGATCGTATATGATTTTCAATTTTATACATGGAAATTGAATATTACAGGTTAAAATTGGTTGCATCTAGTTCTTTGTGCATGATTGTTCAAATTGTCTTCTGTTTTTATTTAATTTTTATGGCCCCATTGTTGGATAAATTGAAATATTAAATATTGAATTTGTACCTTGAAAAAAAGGTTGAAGTTTTTAAAACTTTAGTGTATGGTTCGGATCCCACCATATGTAGAATTTATATTCTAAATAAATGATTTAATTTAGAAATTTATTCATTTTAAAATGTTAACTCTATTAACATAGTATCATTTTATAATATGCTCGGTGATTTAGAATAAAATTAAAAAGATGGATTTAAATAATTTTTTGTTTTTTTTTTGAAAATCCTATTTAAACCTAATCTCACATAGAGTTGGACTCTAGAACTATGATCTAAGGGAAATAGGGGAACAAAGATGGGCAACTTAGCTAAACAATCAAATTATGAACAATTTATTTATATTGATACAAAATTTTAACATACTTGATCTCACATTTTTTTTGTATATTATACCGACACGTCAATCGAATTAAATTTAACACACAAATATTTTTTTTCTTGTAGTAGTGAATTTAATGCATTATAAACATCTTATTTATAATGATAAAAATACACTTAAAAACATTAATAATAATTCAGAAATTAAAATATGATAAATGGGTAAAAGAAATTAAAAAATATGCTTTAAGTGTATTAAATTAACCTATTTTTATATCGAATGTTTGTGTGATTATACACATCCCAAGTGGTCTAAGTTCGAATCCCCTTTCAATCAATTTTTATTTTCCTCCTAACAATTACTGCATTATAACATATATATTAAATGACACAACTCATGCCATTGAGAGAGGCTTTGTGCAATAGTAAAGGTGTAAGTTTGAAACCCACGTGTCACCACTTAATTGGAGGAGGAAAATAAATTTATAAAATCAAATATAAATAATTAAAGTCATCCGATAAGGTGTTGACATGTGTCATCACTTAATTAAATAATTAATTTATTTTATTAATTTAAACTTAGGACTAAATTGAAAAAATGTGCAAATAGCAACGATTAAATGTGTAATTTTATAAAAGTTCGTTAACTGCCACGTCATTCCTCCGTCAGCCCTCTGTTATTTTTTTAACGACGGTGGTCAAAATAGGTTAATTTAATAAGTTTGATGGTCTTATTGACGAATTCGTTAGTTCAGTGGTCAAAATAAAAATTTCCAATTAGTTCAGTGGTCAATGTTATAGTTTACCCTTATAAAAATGACAAATTTAGGGGAGGAGGGAATATATAAAGCTCCGCTATCCTCCCTCGCCGTAATATCTTCACTCCTTAGCCATTAAGCCAATACCTACCAAAGAAAAAGAACAAAAAAAAGAAGAAAAAAAAAGACAGCAAGTCCATTGATTTTCAACGCGTAAGGTTTCTGTATTTGTTTTCAATCGATCATGACAGGCAAAGCCAAGCCGAAGAAGCACACCGCCAAGGAAATCGCTGCCAAGATTGATGCCGCCACAACCAACCGAGGCGGCGGCAAGGCCGGATTAGCTGACCGTTCGGGGGTGGAGAAGGGTGGACATGCCAAGTTCGAGTGTCCCCATTGCAAAATAACAGCCCCAGGTTTGAAGTCGATGCAGATTCACCATGAATCCAAGCACCCTAAGATTCCCTTTGAAGAGTCAAAGCTTGTGGATCTTCATGCTATTCATGTCGCTGAGTCTTCCAAGACTCGTCCTGGTGTCAGGGGTAGCTTGAAGAAGTGAATTTGAGTAATGAAATTAGCCGTTTTCTTTCAGATTTCGTGCTTTTGGGTTGTTTTGGAATCTGGGTCTGTTCTCTTTAGTAGTAGGTTTGGGTTTTAAAAAAAAAAGGTTGGATTGGCTTTGTAAGGCGCCTCCCTTGACTCTGATTATGATGATGATGTATACTACATATATTTGAATGTGATGATGGTGACTATTTTATAGCTTCTTTACTTAATTCTGATGAATTGTTTGTGGATATGGAGATTTTATCATGCATTAACTTATTTCTTAGAAACCTTACTAGCAATTAGGTTTAGTTTCTTTAGCTTAGTTTATGGAGTATAACAGCTTGAATGGGAACTTTACACGTTGAAATGCTTGGCTGTTTCAATCCAATAGATTAGTGATTAGGAGGGTAAAAGGGGGTGTTTCCTTTATGCCTTTGTTGCATTTATTTATGAGAAAAACTTTGATGCACACGTTTGCAAACTTTAGAGTTTAAGATTTTAGATTGTATAGTTTTAATAGTAAGGGTTTTCTTACACATTGTGAATCAAAATATAACCCTTAATTTGTATATATGATTGCCTTATGCTGCTTCCTTTATTGCCAAGACTAGTGTCATCTGGTTAACTTGCAGATACAGATACTGAACAAATGCATCTAGTTACATTTTTCGGGGTTCATTTTATAAAGCAAATGGAATTCGAGTTTCAAATGTTTTATTATTGCTTAAGTTATGATTGAGCATTAAGTTTATGTACTTGGATCAAAAAACTTTGTTTTCCGCCTGTAGGGTTGTGTACTCAAAAGTCTTGAGAGTGATCTTTGTGGCAGGTAATGTGATTGCAATAGTTAAATAATGCTGCTGCCGGGTAAAGCTTCATTTCGGTAACCTTAATAACACATTCTGCATTGCTTAAGTAATGAGAATGTTATAATTTTATGTAATATTTGAATGGAATCAGTCTTGTCTTGTATCTAAGGATAGAATAATCGAGTGCGAAAATGTTAATCTATTGGAAAGGCTTGAGAGGCGCTGAGTTGTTCAAATTGCTGCTGGTTAGATGAAAGTTTCCTTTGGATAATCTTACACTGTTCTGCATTTCTTTATATGCTGAATATGTTACTATTGATCTTGTCCTGCAAATTTGATGTTGTGAGGTGATCTGTTGATATGATGATGAAGACCATAAAAAGAACTCAATTAGTCCTATGAGTTAGGAACAATATCTAATGTTGTCGCGTACATTCGGCATCGCCATGCTTCAAAGGAGATTCTCCTCCTTTGTTATTAACATGGATTGGAGATCTCCACATTCAAGCAAGCCGCTCCAGCCATTGCTATGCCCATCAAATTGACTACTACCCTCGGGAACCATGCAAGTCTCCGGTCATCCCTTACGTTCCAACACAATGCCATCACGGCTCCTTGGCAGACTGATTCTGGGTACCCCATCACATCAGAAAAACCAGATGAAGAAGTCGAGCAAGCAACAATTAGACCTGGCACGAGCGGATCAGCTATAATCTCCGGCTGAGCAAGGCATGATTATAGGGGACTTCTAGAGAATAACCTTTAAATACAAGCTAAAAAACAGCAGACTTGTTTACCGGGTAAAAAGCGTTACACAAATTGTTACATGAAACAGTATATGAATTGGTATAATTTTGTAATAGAAGAATGTATATACCTTTTTTATTACACGGTTTCACCAAAGTTCAAAATGACTCATGTACCTGTAAGAAATGTCTACATACACAAATTTTTACCCAAAAGCATACTTTGGTACAATATTTATAAGGAACTGTGTATATACATATATTAGTAGCAAATGTACAGAAATTGGTACAAATTTGTAAGAGAAAAATGTATATACCTTTTTTATTACACAATTTCACGAAGGTTCAAAATGACCTTGTACTTGTACGGAAATGTGTACATACACAAATTCTTACCCAAAAAGTTTTGTAAATATTTGTGTATATACACATATTAGTACCAAATGTACACAAATTTTGTACAAATTTGTAAGAGAAAACGGTATATACCTTTTTTTATTACATTGTTTCACGAAGGTTCAAAATGGCTCATGTACTTGTAGGAAATGTGTACACACACAAATTCTTACCCGAAAAGCATACTTTGGTACAAATTTTGTAAGGATTTGTGCATATACACATATTAGTACCCAATGTACACAAATTGGTACAAATTTGTAAGAGAAAACGATATATACCTTTTTTATTACGTTGTGTCACGAAGGTTCAAAATAGCTCATGTACTTGTAGGAAATGTGTACATACACAAATTCTTACCCGAAAAGTATACTTTGGTACAAGTTTTATAAGGATTTGTGTATATACACATATTAGTACCCAATGTACACAAATTGGTACAAATTTGTAAGAGAAAAAGTTATATACCTTTTTATTACACAGTTTCACGAAGGTTCAAAATGGCTCATGTACTTGTAAGGAAATGTGTACATACACAAATTCCTACCCGTAGAGCATACTTTGGTACAAGTTTTGTACAAATTTGTGTATATACACATATTATAACCAAATGTACACAAATTGGTACAAACTTGTAAGAGAAAAAAGTATATACCTTATTTATTACACAGTTTCACGAAGGTTCAAAATGGCTCATGTACTTGTAGGAAATGTGTACATACACAAATTCTTACCCAAAATCATACTTTGGGTACAAGTTTTATAATGATTTGTGTATATACACGTATTAATAGCAAATGTACACAATTTGGTAAAAATTTGTATGAGAAAACGATATATACTATTTTTATTACACGTTTCACGAAGGTTCAAAATGACTCTTGTACTTCTAAGGAAATGTGTACATACACAATATCTTACCAAAAAGCATACTTTGGTACAAATTTTATTAGGATTTGTGTATATACGATTATTAGTAGCAAATATACACAAAATGGTACAACTTTGTAAGAGAAAATGGTGTATACCTTTTTTATTACACAATTTTCCATGGTTCGAAATGGCTCATGTACTTGTAAGGAAATGTGTATATACACAAATTCTTACCAAAAAACATACTTTCGTACAAGTTTTTTATAAGGGCATCGAAACCACCTATACGTGGTTTCGGTGCTGGTTTTGCAGAATGGGCAAAAGTTAAAGTCCTTTATGTGGCATCGAAACTGCCTATATTGGGTTTCGGTGCTGGTTGAGCAGAAATGGGGGCGTATGTTTAATTTTGTTAGGGTGAGAATGTATATTGTTGTAAGGAATTGTGTACATACACAATTCACTTACATACACAAGGATTTATGTATATACACAAATAAAAATGGGAAAAATTGATGACCTTGAAGGCGACATCGAAACCACCATTTTGTGGTTTCAGTGCTTGTTTGGAAGATACGAAAATATTTGAAGGACTTCAAGAAACCCCTTATTAGATGAAAATTAACATTTGGATTAAGACATAAGGATCACATGAAAATTAAGGATGAAGTATATTTAGGAAACAAATAAAATGAATTTCAAAGTTCTTCAAATACATATTGAAATAAAAAATGAAAGTAAAAGAATGACGCCTCCTTAATCCTCATCCCTGCCTAGAGAAACGACCTCCATGCCCTCTACCACCCATGATAATTGAACCAGCCTCTCGTTGTGAACTGTGCTGACCAACCATCTCTACATATGATCGCATCTCAAATATGACCCTATTGTTGCCTAATTGTAACCCCCTCGTCCCGGTCTAGACGCTTGACCGATCCGAGTGGGCTACATGGGGATAACCGAGGCGAAACCCAATAAGGCTCCACTTCGGTTACCGACCCAAGAAAACTTTTTCATTATTATTATCTTTTCTAGATGAACTATTAAATCTTATGTGGGAAAGGCAACATCGGAAGAAACTAGCGAGGCAAAAACCCAAACAACCAATCTAACAGCCCATTTTAATATTAAACTGCAGGCCGTATCGGAACGCCCATAGGGTATTTCGATACGCCTTGACTAGGTCAACTGACCAAAGTCAACCCGAGGAGACCATTTCGAAACAGGGGTGGATCGTATCGAAACGCCATCAACAGTCAACTTCTCGTGGTCAACGATAAAAAGACCGTTCCGAAACGCCAAGACCCGTTTCGATACTTTAATTTATCGTCAAAATCTCAAATTTCCAGTGGAAAAAACGTATCGAAACGATCCCTTGCGTACCGAAACACCTGGCCAAGAACAAAGGGACCGTATCGAAACGGGACCAACCGTTTCGATACGCCCTCTGTTTGCAGATTAGTTTTAGCTGGTTTATGGCACAAGGATGTCCCAAAACACAACTAAAACCTTCCAACAACCAACATACAACACCCTAAGGCAAAACCAAACACTACAAGCATGCTTAACACACTTCAAATATATCAAGACCATACATTCAAAGGGCCATCAAAACAACCTAAGAAACAAACATGGCATTTAAGATTTATGCTTCAACAAAACATACACTTAGGCATCCATAAAGGCACAAGGCCAATATACAAGGTAAGAAACTTAGACATGGTTTACAAACAAGACAAGGCATCCAAAAGCCAAACCAACATTAACATATAAAAGAGTCTAACATGCTCTTAAAACCAACCTTTAAACCCTTCAAAACCCCCACTTAAACCCAAATCTGAGAATCATCATAAAACCCTTTAAAATTTATATATGTTGGACCTTTTAGGTTGTAAACATCTTATCTAACATTAAATAATCAAAAGCTTTTGTTAAAGACAATAAAGTTCTCATTTTTAATTTAAACTTTCAAAACACAAAAATCCAAAAACTATGAGCTTTGAGAAAAATAAAGGTACTAGCTTGTAGAGGGAAAGGAGGACAAGTAAAAAACGAGTTTACCTTTCAAAAAGCACCAAAGATGAAGGTGTATGGTGATAGAATAGTGGTTTGGAGAAGAGGAGCTATCTTTGTCGTTGAAATGGGGAAAAGGAAGAGGGATGAAGATGATAAAAGGCTATTTTAAATTAAAAAGGGGTTTTATTTTTCAAGGGCTTGAAATTACAATAGTGCCATTAATGAGATGGCTATCTCAATTTCCAAATTCCATGGAAGTGGGCTTTAAAATCAAAACATGTCCAACATAAATTATTTGTTTTGAAAACCCGAGGCCCAAAAGATTATTTTATTATTTTAATTATAAAACCGAAACTTGAAACATTCTTTTAATATTATTTTCACCCGACCCCCAAACTCGAGTGTTACAACTCTCCCCCACTTAAGGAATTTCGTCCCCAAAATTACCTGATGGAAACAAGTACGGAAACTGCTCAAGCGTATCAGCTTTCCTCTCCCACGTGGCCTCTTCCACACCTTTATGTCTCTACAACACCTTGACCAACTCTATGGTCTTGCCACGCAATACCTTGCTATTAGAAGCAAGTATCTCAACTGGTTCTTCATTGTAAGACAAATCCGGATTCAACTCTATCTCCTCAACGAGCATAACATGAGACGGATCTGGTCTATATCTCCTAAGCATCGACACATGAAAGACATCATGGATCTTCTCTAACTCTGAAGGCAATCTCAAACGGTAAGCTACTGGCCCAATACGCTCAACTATCTCATACAAACTAATAAACCTCGGACTCAACTTGCCTTTCCAGCCAAATCTCATTACCTTCTTCCACGGAGATACTTTCAGAAACACTTTCTCACCCACTGAGAATTCGATCTCTTTTCTCTTCAAATCTGCATAAGATTTCTAACGATCGGAAGCTGCTTTCAAACGGTCACAAATCAACTTCACTTTCTCAGTAGTCCCCTTAAGCAAATCTGGTATAGGTAATAATTTCTGACCCGCTTCAGCCCAACAGATCGGAGTCCTACATCGTCTACCATACAAAGCCTCATAAGGAGCCATCTGTATACTAGCTTGGTAACTGTTGTTGTAAGCAAACTCAACTAAGGGCAAGTGCTTCTCCCAAGAACCCTGGAAGTCAATCACACAACAACGAAGCATATCCTCTAAAATCTGTATCACTCGCTCTGACTATCCATCTGACTGCGGATGATAAGAACTACTGAAATACAAACGGCTACCTAGGGCACTATGCAAACAACTCCATAACCTCGAAGTGAAACTCAGATCTCTGTCTGATACAATCAACTTCGGAACTCCATGAAGTCTCACAATCTCGCGAATGTACAAATTCGCCAACTTGTCTAAAGAATTTGTAGCGTTCACTGCTAAGAAGTGAGCACACTTAGTGAATCTATCAACTATCACCCAAATAGAATTCTTCTTCGAATGAGACAATAGTAACCCCGACACAGAGTCCATAGTGATCCTCTCCCATTTCCATTCCAGAATCTTCAAAGGCTGTAACAAACCTGATGTTCTGCCTTTACTCTCTAACAAACCATACAACGACTCACATACTCGGCTACACCCTTCTTCAAACCAACCCAGAAGTAATCATTCTTCAAGTCACGGTACATCTTAGTACTACCCAGATGCATCGAAAAAGGACTCGAATGTGCTTCGCTCAGAATCATACGTCTCAACTCAACATCTTCAGGTACTACAACTCTATCTCTGAAACACAACACATTCTCACCACTGAAACTATACTCGGTCGGTCTACCTTCGGCTATGTCCTGAACATGAGGAACTAATGACACATCTTGCAACTGTTTCGCTTTGATCAACTGAATCAAAGAAGGCTTCACTTGTAACTCGATGATCAAACCACCATCCCCGGATACACTCAACTTAGCAAACATAGTTCGCAACTCATCTGCAACTTTTCGGCTCAACGCATCGGCTACTACATTTGCCTTACCCGGATGGTACTCTATGGTCAAATCATAGTCTTTCAACAACTCAAGCCATCTTCTCTGTCTCAAGTTCAACTCTCTTTGTGTCATCAAATACTTCAAGCTCTTATGATCAGTGTAAACTATACACTTCTCAACATACAAGTAGTGACGCCAAATCTTCAATGCAAACACAACAGCGACTAACTCAATATCGTGAGTAGGATAGTTCTTCTCATGCACCTTCAACTGTCTCGAAGCATAGGCAACAACTCTTCTTTCTTGCATCAAAACACAACCTAAACCTACGTAGGAAGCATCACTATAGATCACAAATTCTTTACCTGAAACTGGTTGTACCAACACTGGAGCATTCGTCAAAGCTTCTTTCAATTTCTCAAAAGCCTTCTGTCTCGCATTTGACCACTCAAACTTCACTCATTTTTGCAACAATTTAGTCAACGGAGCAGCTACTCTAGAGAAACCATCAACGAATCTCCTATAGTAACCGACTAATCCTAGGAAACTCCTAATCTCAATCACTAACTTAGGTTGTTTCCACTCAACAATTGCTTCAATCTTCGTCGGATCAACACGGATACCTTCAGCTGAAACAACATGGCCAAGAAACACAACCTCTCTTATCCAAAACTCACATTTACTAAGCTTTGCATACAACTGATTACTCATCAATCTTTGTAAAACAAGTCTCAAGTGCTCATCATGCTCTTCTTCTGATCTCGAGTACACAAGGATGTCATCTATGAAAACAACTACAAATCGGTCTAGATAGTCTCTGAAAACTCTGTTCGTCATATCCATGAAAGCTGCTGGTGCATTCGTAAGCCCAAACGGCATCACAAGGAACTCATAATGACCATATCTAGTCCTAAAAACTGTCTTCGGAACATCACACTCTTTTACTTTCAGCTGGTAGTACCCTGATCTCAAGTCTATCTTCGAAAACACTGAGGCACCCCTCAACTGATCAAACAAGTAATCTATACGAGGCAACAAATACTTGTTCTTTACTGTCGACTGGTTCAACTGCCTGTAGTCAATACACATTCGCATACTGCCATCTTTCTTCTTCACAAACAACACAGGAGCACCCCAAGGCGAATTACTAGGCCTAATAAAACCACGGTCTAACAACTCCTGAAGCCGACTCTTCAATTCTTTCAATTCTTTCGGAGCCATACATTACGGAGCAAAAGAAACTGGAGTAGACCCTAAAACAGTCTCAATTACAAACTCTACATCTCTGTCATGAGGCAAACCTGGTAACTCTTCTGGAAACACATCCGGAAAATCACAAACTGTTCTGACATCTTTCGCTCTAACCTCACTCATATTTGGATTCATCACATATGCTAAGTAAGCCTCACAACCGGAATCCATCAACCTATGAGCCTCTAAAGCTGACACAACATTTGACAAGAACTTAATGTTCTCGCCTACTACCACTACTTCGTAGTCATCGGAAAGCTTCAACGAAATTCTCTTTGTCTCAAAATCTACACTAGCTCTATGCTCAACCAACCAATCCATACCCAGAATAATATCAAAACCGTAGAACAGAAGCTCCATCATATCAACGGGAAACACATGACCCTGAATCCTCAACGGACACCTTCTATACATCCGTCTAACTACAACTGTCTCACCAAAGGAACTAGTCACATGCATACCTACATCTAAGATCTCAATAGGTATGTCTAACTTTTTTGCATGCTCACTCAAAATATAAGAATGCGTGGAACCCGAATCAACTAAGGAAAGCAAAGACATGGACTGTAACTCAAAATTACATGCTATCACATCCGTGTCGTTCCCGGCCTCTCTCTGAGCGTAGACTCTAGCTGGTCCACCGGCCTTTGGCTGTACTGCCACAACATGAGCAAGGTTCCTCTGTGCCTCTATTCTACGTGCATCAGCCCTCGGCTGGAAGTAACCACGACAACGCCCACGACCTCTCTAATAATCTATCGCTCTCGCAGGAGCCTGAGCACGGTTCAGTGCATGTGCCGCCTGATACGGACACTCTCTCCTGAAGTGGTCTCTCGAACCACAGTTCCAACTAGCATGGAAGTTACCCTAACACTCTCCTGAATGCTGTCTCCCACAACGAGTACACTCGGGCAAACGTCCTCCAGCTATATGGCTCTGGTGGCCTCTACCATGGTGGCTACCACCACGCCTATGGTCAAACTGCTGTCCACCGCCTTAATGCCTCTTGGCATCACCACGATCGAAGTTGTTATGTCTCTTTCAAGAACTAGATCCTCCTAAACGCTTGGTCAGCCCCAAGCTATGCTCAATGTCCTTGGCTCTAGCGACCAAGACATCAAAATCAGAATAATCTGAAGCTAAAGTGTACCTCTTAACTTCCTCATGAAGCCCATATCTGAAACGGTTATAACGGTCCCTCTCAGTAGGAACCAACTCTGGAGCATACTGACTCAAACGGATCTCGTAGTCAGTCACTGAAACATCTCCCTGAACAAGAGCCATGAACTTCCACTTCTTCTCATCTAGATATCTCGGCCACAAATACCTCTTCTGAAAAGTGGTCTCAAAGAAATCCCAACCAATCTCAGCCTCCGGCACACCAGCAGTAATGGTGACCCACCAGGTGTAGGCATCACCCTGAAGCAACAAAATCACACAGCCCAACTTGCGAGCACCAACACAACCCATCTGAGCTAAGATACGAACTGTCTTCTCCAACCACAACTCAGATCTCTCCGGTGTAGATCCTCTGAACTCTTCTACCCCTAGGCTACAAAGCCTCTCTAACGGTAAACTAGCATCATCACCTCTCGGCTGAGCTGCAGCCTGAGCTCCGGCAACTGCGGCCTGAAACGCTCCCGCTATAGCTTGAACTAGCGGAGCCATATCTATTCCAGCAGGACCTTGGCCACCCTGACCAACCTGAGGTCCCGCTCCCTCAGCTCCAGCCTCGCCTCCCACTTCAGGCTGAAGAGGTGGTGGTGGTGGTGGAGCTCCAACTCCAACAACAGGCTCTACCACATGAGCCTCTACTCCAGCCACCAGCTCATTAATAAAAGCCGCAACACGTGGTTCCTGATGAACCAACCTCGGTCTACCCCTAGGCCTCGACATCGTGCTCACAGATAACAACTACAACACAACAACAACATAAAAGATTGGTTAGCAAGGCAAGGGTTCCAGGTGGCTCAAGTATGTTCCCTCACTTAAAAATCTTTTTTTCTGATGTAATAGAAGCAATGAGACTCTACACAACATGCTTCAAACAACATACAAACATCAAGTATACTTGACAAGCAAGCAAACACCGTGCAATTTCAATACAAGAATTTAACTTACCTCACTTACCTGCCCAAGGTCTCGGAAACCTTAGGCTCTGATACCAACAAGTGTAACCCCCTCATCTCGGTCCGGACGCTTGACCGATCCGAGTAGGCTACACGGGGATAACCGAGGCGAAACCCGATAAGGCTCCACTTCGGTTACCGACCCAAGAAATTTTTTTCATAATTATTATCTTTTCTAGATGAATTATTAAATCCTATGTGAGAAAGGCAACATCGGAAGAAACTAGTGAGGCAAAAACCCAAACAACCAATCTAACAGCCCATTTTAATATTAAACTGCAGGTCGTATCGGAACGCCCATAGGGTGTTTCGATACGCCTTGACTAGGTCAACTAGCCAAAGTCAACCCGATGAGACCGTTTCGAAACAGGGGTGGACCGTATCAAAATGCCCTCAACAGTCAACTTCTCGTGGTCAACGATACAAAGACCATTCCGAAATGCCAAGACTCGTTTCGATCTTTAATTTATCGTCAAAATCTCAAATTTCTAGCAGCAAAAACGTATCGAAACGATCCCTCGCGTACCGAAACGACTGGCCAAGAACAAAGGGGCCGTATCGAAACGAGACCAACCGTTTCAATACACCCTCTTTCTGCAGATTAGTTTTAGCTGGTTTATGGCACAAGGATGTCCCAAAACACAACTAAAACCTTCCAACAACCAACATACAACACCCTAAGGCAAAACCAAACACTACAAGCATGCTTAACACACTTCAAATGTATCAAAACCATATATTCAAAGGGCCATCAAAACAACCTAAGAAACAAACATGGCATTTAAGATTTATGCTTCAACAAAACATACACTTAGGCATCCATAAAGGCACAAGGCCAACATACAAGGTAAGCAACTTAGACATGGTTTACAAACAAGACAAGGCATCCAAAAGCCAAACCAACATTAACATATAAATGAGTCTAACATGCTCCTAAAACCAACCTTTAAACCCTTCAAAAACCCCACTTAAACCCAAATCCGAGAATCATCATAAAACCCTTTAAAATTCATATATGTTGGACCTTTTAGGTTGTAAACATCTTATCTAACATTAAATAATCAAAAGCTTTTGTTAAAGACAATAAAGTTCTCATTTTTAATCTAAACTTTCAAAGCACCAAATTCCAAAAACTTGGAGCTTTGAGAAAAATAAAGGTACTAGCTTGTAGAGGGAAAGGAGGACAAGTCAAAAACGAGTTTACCTTTCAAAAAGCACCAAAGATGGAGGTATATGGTGATGGAATAGTGGTTTGGAGAAGAGGGGCTCTCTTTGTCGTTGAAATGGGGGAAAGGAAGAGGGAGGAAGATGATAAAAGGCTACTTTAAATTAAAAAGGGGTTTTATTTTTCAAGGGCTTGAAATTACAATAGTGCCATTAATGAGATGACTATCTCAATTTCCAAATTCCATGGAAGTGGGCTTTAAAATCAAAACATGTCCAACATAAATTATTTGTTTTGAAAACCCGAGGCCCAAAAGATTATTTTATTATTTTAATTATAAAACCGATACCCGAAACACTATTTTAATATTATTTTCACCCGACCCCCAAACCCGGGTGTTACACTAATGAACAAAACATGTATGCATTACTATGAGTAGAAGTGCATCTTGTATAAAGAAGAAAATGATGATAGAGAAAACCTTGAGAATGGCATTTGAAGTTGTCGATGTCTTCTTTGGCAGCCATATAACCATAAAGTTGGCACTGTCTGCCTGGACCATACAAGAAGCCTTGGCAATGTTCCCAAGCCTGTCTATCGAAACCTTGGGCAGCAAAATGGGTATGCAGACGCTGAGCATTGAGATAACCTCTTGCCGTGCTCTCAAAAATTAGAAGGCTCATTCCACGATGGCCTTGAGGACCGTAAGAATGGCGAGCCTTAAAAACATTATCATAGGACCTGAAATAGTCAAGAAGCTCTTGGTTTCTCATACCAAACCACTAAAGCAGAAAATGCAAGAGATTAAAAGTTAAGGAATTGTAATATTCTTGAAAACATAATTCAATTTTGTTATATAACTACCTTCCCATTTGCATCTTGATGAAGCCTTGTGTTCATTATCATCACCATGGGTGGCCAGAGTATTTGGTGATCCTCTTCCTCATCGTTTGCAGGCAGGGGGCAGACAGTATCAGCATCATTCTGATCATCTCTCAAACCACTATATTCCCTATAAGCTTGACCATGAGGAATAGTCGAAGTACCCCTTCTACGCAATTCCTCGTCCAATAGCTGAGCATGTTGGCGATGGAGTTTGAGCTTTGGTCCGCCTTTGGTTTTGGTAAGTGTCACTAGGGACTGAAGGCCATGAAACCTGTGAGTGGCACCATGACCTCCTTGACATGCTGGACAATGCCATGTAGTAGAAGGGTCATTGATTGTGTTCATTCTATCGAAGGTCTCGAAAAACTTCTTAAACCATCTGCTTGTTTTGAGTGTGTCATGGCTTTGTTCATCCTCTTCGTCTGAATCAAAATAGACATCATCATCGATGTTTGATTCTGAGTCGAAATCAAGTTTCCTCTTTACGAATGGTTGAGGATTGCGACTCGAAGCTCTTCTTGAACTCATTGTATCTGAAGATATTGAATAGAATATGGTGAAGAACTGATTTCAGAGTGAAGGGTTGAGTATATTGAGTAGAAGATGTGTAAAGAGTAAAAAGTAAAGAGAAGAGATGTTAATATATAGGGAAATTCAGTTTGGAGGGAAAGTGAAAACTAAGGAGAGAAACTGAGAGAGAAGGAAGACACAATGTCTGTTCATTGAAGGTACATGGACATAAAATGGTTCATGTGATTCTAGTGAAAAGACAGGAAACTGAAAAGGCTGATTTCTGCCGGGGGTATCGAAACCAACTGTATACATGATGAAGATGAAACGGTTCATGTGATTCTAATGAAAAGACACGAAACTGAAAAGGCTGATTCGTTCTGGTGGGTATCAAAACCAGCTGTATACATGATGAAGATGAAACGATTCATGTGATTCTAGTGAAAAGACAAGAAACTGAAAAGGTTGATTCGTTCTGGGGGTATCGAAACCAGCTTTATACATGATGAACAGGAAATGGTTCATGTGATTACAGTGAAAAGACACAACACTGAAAAGGCAGATTCCTTTTACTGGGATCGAAACCATCTTAAGGGGTTTCGGTACTGTATACACTTAGTAGTAGCAAAATGTACACAAAATGGTACAAGTTTGCAAGAGAAAATGGTATATACATTACTTTATTACACAGTTTCACGAAAGTTCAAGTTGGGTTATTTACTTGTAAGGAAATGTGTATATACACAAATTGTTAACCAAAAGCATACTTTGGTACATTATTTAGAAGGGGACATCGAAACCACCTAAATGGGGTTTCGGTGCTTTTAGTTCCATTAGGGGGCATCAAACCCACCCCTATGGGGTTTCGGTGCCGGTGTAACTTGCAGAAAAGGTTTATACCATTTGTATTACATCTATTTCAGCAAGGTTGAAAATGGCTCATGTATTAGTAAGGAAGTGTGTAGATACACAATTTCATACCAAAAAACTTAATTTGGTCAACCTGTATAAGGTTTTGTGTATATACATAAATTAGTAGCAAATGTACACAAATTGGTACAAATTTGTAAGAGAAAAAAGGTATATACCTTTTTTAGTACACAATTTCACCAAGGTTCAAAATCGCGCATGTACTTGTAAAGAAATGTGTACATACACAAATTCCTACCCAAAAGCATACTTTTGTACTTGTTGTATAAGGGGCATCAAAACCACCGATATGGGGTTTCGGTGCTTTTGTTTCCAGTAGGGGCATCGAACCCACTCCTATCGGGTTTCGGTGCTAGTTTGGCAGAATTGTCAAAAACTTAGTCCTTTTCGGGACATCGAAACCTCCTATGGTCGGTTTCGGAACTGGCTTCCGAGAATGACCCCAAATTTTAAGTCCTTTAGGTGGCATCAAAACAACCTATATGGGGGTTTCGGTGCTTGTTTACCAGGAATTGTTTACTTTTGTTAGGGTGAAAGTGGATAGTGTAACGGATTTAGGTTTTTTTATACTTTTTGGAAATGTTTGTTGTTTGTGTACAAAACTCTAAATTGATCATATAATAAGGACAATATTTTTACTATGAGAATTGTACATATTTAACAGTGTATGTTGTATTTACACAATTACAAAAGACGAACAAACATATAATATAGATGAGATTATCAGAGAACAATATGTGAACAATTGACGATCTCGTTGACCTGCAGTTAATCCAAAAAACGGATGATGCTTCACATAGTCTTGTACATTGTCTACTACGACCAAGTTTTCTAAATATACCCGAATGGAACCACCTATTTCTATGATCAAGTGCAAGTACAATAATTACATAATTAGGTTTCAGTTGAAGAAATTGCTTCATCTTTATAATGAATATATTTGATTTCAGAAGTTTTACCTAATGCGTTATCGGTTCTCTCATCTTCTACCTTGTAGGATTTAGGACATATGTAGGTGTTCTCCTGAAACATGAACATAATCGAAAACATAATTAGTTTCTAAAGATTCATTGATTATATGGCTGAAAGTAAGATCAAAATAGGTTGAGTTCTTTACTGACCGGATTATTAATCATTTTAGCTTCGGAGTCGTCAACCAACAGCATGTTTCCTTCGTTATACTGAGACATATTAGCCCACACGCGCCTCAGATTTTTTGTAAATATATTTGGTTCGGAGGGATGTTGTTCGCAGTGACTTTGATCCTGCATAATTCAAATGAAGTCCATCAATTTTGTCAAATTTTTTAAAGATGCTTTAAAGAACAAAATTTTGAAGTTACCCAAATGAAGGTAAGTCTTGGTTTAATATCGTTAATTCTCCAAAGTGCCCACTCAAGGTTTTCTCTGCATTGATGAACAGCTCAGGCACAAAAAAGTAAGAAAACAAATAAACTTAAAAGATCGGTTAATTCAATTGATTTAGGGTGGTGGCAGAGGTCCATATTACCTTCTCATTGAAGACCAAATAGCAACCTCATAGGCAGTAAAACAATAATACAGAAACTCTGCAGCACCAGGTTTGAGTAGCACATCTGCATACGTAAAAAACAATTTGGTAACCTAATTTGTAAACATTTTGAATAGAAATGAGACAGAAAAGGAATATCGTCTCTCCTAACACTGGCAAGCACGCCATTATAATCATGAATAAGAAGCTTCTTATTCACCACGGCAGCTGGTACGTTCATGTACCACTCGCCATACATTTGAAGAGGACGCCCGGGTCTTTGAATTTCAGAGTCTATTTCATTACTTGGCGTTATGCCTTGGCGATGAAGCTTCTTTTGTATGTAAGTGCGAGTCACTTGAGGCGTATAAGCACACACATGATAATGGCCTTCTCTGGAGCATATGCCTCATCATGCCCTGCTGGTGCAGAATCTGCATCATAGTGCTCTTCTGCAGAAGTACCTGGGATAGATTTTGTATACAAAAAATCCAATGTTATGTGCACGAACACAATCAACTTGTCAAGGAAAGTAAATGCAATGCAACATGAAATGCCCACTCAAGGTGTACATACACAAGAGTACAATATGAGTCAAACAATGTTCACGGAGCAGTCTAACAAAATCAACATAAGTACAACATGTAATACAACAAACTCCTTATACTATGCATACTAGCCTAACCATCTTCAGGCTCCGACGCATCCTGAGGCGATGTCGGTCGAAATACATGCCGATGAAATTCATGTTCCAATGATTTCACACGATCTTCTTCTTTCTCAAGACATGATTGAGTCTCTGCATGACTACTGCGCATAAAAGTATCCAAGTTCTGAAAGCCCGCCGTGACAGCAGCATAGATGGAGTCAAGTGTCAAGGAAGGTGGAGCATCGGCTGCATCATCATTTCCTCTGGCAATTCTTGCTTCATCTTCATCTCTGCTATGGACCCATTCACCCTGAATGAACGTCCACCCCGTCTTCTTAGTTGTTGTTTCATCAATTTTACTCGGCAGCAGGATTTCAGGATCCATAGAGGTGTCAATCCCTAAACATTCAAAGATGTGGCTTAGCACACATCCATAATTGAAAGAGCCTCTTGAAGGGTTGCTAATGATTTCCACAAGAGATTTGAAGATGATTGTTGCTTTATCGGGTTTAGTTTCAGTCTGAAATTGGTGTAACCACCAATAATTAGTATGACGCATGCGAGTGCATCGTCCACCGGAGGGCCGAAAGAACCAAGTTGTCATAAGATGCAGAAGCCTTTCATGGATATGAAGATGAGTGGGGTTGTCATCTGTAAACTTCAAGGGGACACGCTCGAATTTATGATGTTCACCAGAAGCTAACACACCAAGGTGTTGGGCAATAATTGTCGAAGTGATTGAAAATTCAACTCCCATTAGATACGAGTCGATAGCTACAACCTCGGTTTGTGTTCTTCCATCATGCTGAAGGGTAGCATTGGCCAGAAGATCTTGACGAGGTTTTGATAGACACATGGTTTAATATCGAGATATTTCATCCAACTCCATTCCACAAATAAAGGCCAAAAGTTTAATTGATATTCTTGGGAAATCAAAAAATCCAAGTCAATGGTTCGCTCCTTCCTAATCTTTTTCGCCTTGTACACTTCGTGGTATCGCTGAAGAAAAGCGGGATCACGAAAACAATGGCTCAAAATATTTCGAGGTTGTGGAGCTTCCCCTTCATTTGAACGGATAGAACCACCTATTTCAATCCGACCTCGTTTACCTTTACCAGGTTTGTTTTTAGGAGCCATTGAGGAGTTATGGGCATGAGACGTGAAAATTTGTGTAACACACAAAATTACAGATCAGATTATCTTCCCTATAATTTTTTTTGCAGAATGAACAACAATGTTAAAAGGCATGTTTATATAATTGTGAATAAGATGCTAAACTAGCTTGATGCAAACATATACAAATGTAAAGTTCGAAGAAAGTTCATTCTTTGAAGAACGTACGAAGACGGGTTGGATTTGAAGCACCCAATGTAGAAATTGAAGAACAAACGAACTTAGTTTGTACTTCAACTTGGAATAGAGCTTATGTTGGATTTCGAAACAGCGTTCGTAATTTTCTAGGGTTTAGGGTTAGAAACTTGTGTTTTTGGAGATGAATGAGGGAATGAGGGGTTTTTAATGGCGAAGTTTTCATTTACATAACTTCTTTCCCGCTATTTAGTATTTCAAACCGGTTTTGAATCCCCACATGGGGTTTGAATGCTAATTTCCAAAAGGCTAACAAAGTTGTAGTCGTTTCTCAAGGGGGTATCGAAACCAACGATCTCTGGTTTCGATGTTGGTTTGGCAGACATGCTAATTTGACTTCTCTTCAATGTGGTGTCGAAACCTAAAAGGGGGTTTCGATGCTGTTTTGCCAGAGACGCCCAATTTGAGTCTTCTTCATGGGGGATCGAAACTGAAAAGGGGGCTTCAATGCCGGTTTTCCAGAGACGCCCAATTTGAGTCTTCTCCATGGGGGATCGAAACCGAAAATGAGGTTTCGATGCTGGTTTGCCAGAGACGCCCAATTTGATTCTTCTTCATGGGGGATCGAAACCGAAAATGGGGTTTTGATGCCGGTTTGCCAGAGACGCCCAATTTGATTCTTCTTCATGGGGGATCAAAACCAAAAATGGGGTTTCGATGCCGGTTTGCCAGAGACGCCCAATTTGAGTGTTCTTCATGGGGGATCAAAACCGAAAATGGGGTTTCGATGCTGGTTTTCCAGAGACGCCCAATTTGAGTCTTCTTCATGATGGATCGAAACCCAAAATGGGGTTTTGATGCTGGTTTGGCAGAAACGCCTACTTTTACTTGTTGTTGAATGGGGTATCGAAACCTCTGTAAATTGGTATCGAAACCCCTCTGATCTTTTAGCATTTATTGTATTACCTACCAGACCATCTGTCAAGTAATTGCACCTAATGACCTGATGCAATTTAAAGTGACAGCTGATAATAATGGTTTTCCACAACTACTTCTCCTTCTTTCATCCTTAGAGACAAGTAAGAAACGAAAGAAGACACAACATATCGGTGTAGAGATTTTTTACATCTTCGGTGTCGAAACATGGCTGGTATAAGAGTGGAAGATACTCAAATTGGTGAACCAGATGAGTGCACAACAAATCAATGTACTGCTTCAGACAATTTGGTTGGTATGGTGTTTAACTCTTGTGACGAAGCGTGTAACTTTTATCGGGTTTATACGAAGAATAACGGGTTCAGTGTTAGTCGTGCAATAACTAGGCATGATGGTCTGGGAAATGTACATACACAAGAGTTTTGTTGTTCACGGGGAGAACAGCGCATACCGAAAGTTCATGAGTCCGACCGGAAATGTGCGCAACATGATATAACACGAATTGGTTGCAAGGCAAAGGTTATTGTCAAGTGTAGAGAAGAATCAAAGTGGGAGATATCATTATGTTACAGTGAACATAATCACCCGTTGTGCCCACCTATAATGCAACAGTATCTTCGGTCCAATAGAGAAGTTACTAAGGAAGATGTACTTGAGGCACGGGCTTTGAAATGTGTTGGCCTTAGAACGTCAGAAGTAATGAATTATTTCACGCAACAGTCGGGTGGTTTCCACAATGTTGGTTTCATTCGGAAAGACTTGTACAACTCCCTTCAAAAAGCGACGGCGGATGAATATCGTGACGGTGATGTCAATGCTCTTCTTGCTTACTTTGACTTCAAGAAAGAGCAAGATACAGGATTGTACATGCAGTTCAACACTGACCAATCAGGGGATTGTATAATATATTTTGGTCGAATTCGACATCTAGGTCTGACTACGTATCCTTCGATGATGTCATTGCATTTGACACAACGTACAAAGGTAACATGTATGGCCGACCTCTAATGCCTATTGTTGGTGTTAATCACCACCATCAAACCATTATCTTCGGTGTGGCAATTTTAGCTGACGAGACTGCAGACACATTTGAGTGGGTACTTAGGGACTTTTTGCAGGCAATGTCTAACAAAGCTCATGTGTCAGTCGTCATTGATGGTGATAGGGCCTTGCATATGGCTATAAAGACAGTGTTCCCATGTGCACAACATCAAATATGTTCGTGGCATCTTTCTCGAAATGCTCAGGAAAACGTAGGTGATCCCAAATTTACATCCGTCTTTACACGGTGCATGTCCTCTTGGTGGACAATTGAGGAATTCGATCGCGAGTGGAGATCAGTTATGAAACATTTTAACGTGGAGCAGCATCCGTGGGTTGTGGAGAAGGATCAAACGGTTGGTATGTGGGCACAAGCATATCTTACTGGACATTTCTTCACCAATGTTCGCTCCACACAACGCTGTGAATCTATAAATTCCGCCCTCAACATTATCCTCAAACATAAGAAGACATATCTAGAAGTTGTCTGTGCCATTGATAAGGGTATAAATGAGACGCGCATAACGGAGTTGAGGGAAAAATTTAAAAATTCTTCCTCGAAGCCTTTCCCAATGACCAAATTGCATGACCTTGAAAGGAGTGCAGCTGACATCTTCACCCGGGCATCCTTTGAAATTGTTCAGGATGAACTGAAAAATGAGACATTGTATCGTGCTCTACATCCGACTCTTGAGATTGAAGGCGGGAGGACGTATCGTTTGACAAAGTATAAGGATCCGACAAAAATCTATGAGGTTGTGCTTGAAGTCACAACAAATAACATGACATGCTCTTGTCGGAAATTTTAGACGGTCGGATTTCCATGTCGCCATCAACTACACGTTCTTAAGTTGGAAGACTTCTCAGAGCTCCCTAATTGTTTAATACTACCGCGCTGGACAAAAAATGCTAAGCTCTCTGCTCCATCTTATCTTTACAGCAACGTGCCTCCCGAATTAAAACAAATGTCTCGATTTGCTTCGCTACGCTCACTTTCATCGCGGTTGTGCTACCTTGTGTCTCAAACAGACGAAAGTTTTCAAAGCACAAAAGATGAGTTACTCCGACTAACTGCTGAGTTTGATCAGTCCATAACCTTGAATGAGTCCTCATCACATAGGGTAAGCCAACACAGCGTTCGAGACCCGCAAAAGAAGAAAGCAAAAAATAAAACCTAATGCGTCCACAGAACGGAGGAATCATTGTTCATTCTGCAAAATGGAGGGACACAATAAGAACACATGCCCGGGACTGAAGCTTCAACTTCCAACGGGTATTGCAGGGACAAGTTCAACGTTCTTCGATGACGATGAAGACTTTCCTCTTGACCTAGACATGTCTCAACCTGATGCAACTTTGAGTCATTTCTACTTACGTATGTTGTATGGCAATACATGAGAAGTTAACACGAGTTTGCTATTGACTTCCACGTAGGTCGGCCCATATTGTTGGAATGACGAGTGGAATCCATGTTGATAACATATCTCCGACCACGACATCGAAGGTATTAATCGAGATTCCATCAAGTTCATTGACTTTTCGTTTACACTTTACCTACAAATTCATCGTGTTTCCAAATGACAATTTATTATTTACTGTTATGCAGATTCCAAACGTGTACACAGTATATCCTCTTCAGACATACAAATTCAAGTATATATGCTTCAAATAACTGTAAGTACAACCAAACGATTATCTCACTCCAATATGCTTCAAATACATGTACATACAACCAAATATATCCTCTGCAGACATACGAAATCATGTGCATATGCTAATTTTATCCACTAAAATATATCATATAATACAAAATTGGTGTACAAGCGTTTGAACACATTATGGCCCTAAAATTGCATAAGATACATTCAAAATGTTTTTAGTTTATACTTACATAACCTATTTATGCTTGCACCAAATTTCTACTACATATACTTCTGTACATATACATACAAACATGGTTACGACCCATAAAAAAAGTGGGTTCCTTTACGTAATGCCACAAACAAACAGTCAAAGATCCGTTGCCATCCATTCACATGTGCCTCCCCTGACATGTTCTTCACCAAACAAAATTGCATAAGATTACAATCATTAACTACACGTCGTAATGCATTCAATTACATAAGAAACAATGCATAGCTTCCGAAACCCTTACCATTTTGGACGCTAAAAGGTGTCATGTTTTGGAACCTTTTTTCATTTGCCTGGAAGGTAACCCATTGACCAACAACAAAATTTATAGACCTCCGCAAATGATTCTTATCATGACTGATAATATCATACAAAAAAATATTCGATCCCATTTTCCAACGGTCTAGTAAGACAAGTATAAACAAATTAAGCATTTATTAAAGACCATTTTCAAGTATAGATGACCAAAGTAAGCAAAGTATAATGAAGATCATATGAACTTACCACTTCCCCTATAGGCTTATCATTCCAAAGCTGCATCCATTTGATGCAAAACATACCACAATCATCTCTGTTTGAATACAAATATGTGTTAACATAATACTACGAGTAATCATTTGCAATTTGTTAAACAAAAATAACACAAAGTACTGTAATATAACAACTATGTACCTATTATCCTGATGTTTGACTTTTTCCACCATCACACGCAGATCGCTCAACGGCCTTGATGATGAGCCAAACACTTGGACAAACTTCTTATCTTTTAAACATTCTCCTAAACTATTCCTCTACATGCACAAACATTTTTATGTTTTTACATACTATGTCACATCTTAAACGGTGGAAGAATAAAAGTTCGTAGTTCTCGCTTATTTCCAGGTTTTGGGCCATAGACACTCTTGCAACATTGGCTTAGGTCGTTGGCAAGCTGTCGAGTAGCTTTACTTCACCAGCATCAAGATCTACCACACACATAAACCAATGATTCCTGTTGTCATTCACGGGGATAAATAGCTGAAACAATCAACGATTTCCATTGTAATATACATATGACATGAAAGTGCATGAGATGCTTAATATATTAATGCTTCTTCGTACCACATTACAGTCAGTCAACGGGCCATGCGATTTGAAAATCTGATGCCAATAATCAGCAATTGAACCAACATACATTATCCCTTCGACAAGCTGAGTCTACAAGACAACATTTATTATTAACCATGTATCCTTACAAAACCACATCCATTTGTTCATAATAGACATAAGATTCTTTAATATTAAACATACACTCGATGTACACGGGATGTACCCTCTCTTTGTTTTAGATTGCTTCCTTTTATCTTCATCAACAATTGTAAAACCAACGGCATCTATAACCTAAACCATAAACAAAACATATAGCAACTATCGTACTAAATTTCTTCAAATATGCTGCAAAATGCTTAAGGGGAATAGTCAAACCTACTAACCATTAAATCGACTCAACTTCCTGGCCATATCGTATCTGCATCGCTTACACACAAATATGAGTGGCCAAAATCTACGACGGCTTCACTGCACTCATACAAAAACTTACAACTTATATTGAACAGAACAACATCATTGTAGCATACTTTCAGATTCAGATTGCTTACCCTACACGCAATTGCGTATTCCATATATAGTCGCAAGTATTTTTCGTTGACGCGCCTACTCCCTCCAGTACTTGCACGTACGTCAGTATATGCAATGCTTACACATTTGTTGTTCAATACTTAATAACACAAATAAGTACTACACATTCAACCAATTAAATTTTATTAGAAAACCTCAGTAATTATTGAACCCCTACAATTAATTTGAATAACATACGAATTTCACCCATTATGCATAATCAAACACAGCATATAATGTTCTAAACAAACCCTACTTAAACCAAACATTGTCCACATCACACTTCCTTCAATCACTGACTTTATTATTGTTTCGAGTTTTGATTCCTACTCTTATTCCTTTGCCACTAACCTTTGCATTAGCTATTGCTCTTGTCTTGCCCTACAAGTTAACACCAACAATATCAACAACAATAATCTCATACCTTAACTTGATGAAACATTTATCAAAATAACTTATAATGCTTATATATTTTTCTTTATTTTCGGGACAACAACGGTTTCTTCATTCAACCACTCGACATCGTCATCAATCAATGGGTTCTCGTCAATATCAAGTCCATGGTTCGGATCGAACTCTATGACTTCCCCTTTCTCAACCACTTCTTCTTCTTCTTGAACAGCAACAACAAGTTCTCCATCAGCTTTCCTCAACGACTTCTGTCATTCTATCATGTTGGCATTTAAATTCTTGCATTCCTCCTTCAATTCCCTTAAATTCTCTTCTAATTCTTTTTTCTTCTCCACACGGGCTTCCGGACTATGTTTTATTCCACCCAACTCTAATAGTACCGTCTGCAGCATCTTCATAACCACATCATTTGTTCCATTGAATCTTTCCCCTTCTTCCCATTCCACATTCTCCTCATCATACCCAAGTACCTGCAAACATCATCAGTAAAGCATTTCATATAACCACAACATCCTATATAATACCAAATCGTTTAACCCACTTACCTTGGGTTTTTTAGGATGTATTTCTTCCTTGAGGTTGTTTACAATCTTCCTTACTTCCTTCTTGTTGCCCCAAGCATTATTACGACCGCGACCATCAGCGGCATCAACTTTTCTGCTCGCGATTCCACTCCAAAAATCAAATAAACTCACCTACATTTATTATTAATCAAAACATTATAATAAAACTCAATAAATTTAATCACATGAAACAACTACTACGTTCGAACAAAATATACTTTTAAACATAAATTACCTCTAATATCGCGATGCATCTGGTCGTGTATGCCAACCCACCACGAACTTTCCACTTGGCTACTCCATCAAGTAACCTCTCATATGCATATTTGCACCAATTGAGATTTTCGTTCAACCCTGCTGGACACAACAACCGCAGATGTTCTGAGAAAGGCATCAAGTTCGCATTTGGACTTATAAAAACACCGACAATAAAAAAAGAACACGAGCTCTCAACTCGTCTCCCTCAAAAGCACCGCTAAGTATCTATTCCTCAAGTTTCTTCACTGTCGTATCCCTCCTTATTCAGTGCTTCGATGCCATTTCTTTTGCATCAAAATTTCTCGTGCCCTTTTCAACATCCACTTATTCATTCCTCAAACCCAATACAACATCCACATCTTCAACCAACACTGGAATTTTATGTCCATTAAATTCCATCATCGAGCTGTGGACATCAAAATTCTCTACTAAAGTGCGACATAGGTCGCGATGAATTGCTCTCGGTTTCATTTTCATTAACAGACAAAACCCTAACTCATGAACAATACCCTTTATCTTCAACTTCCTCATCTCTTCAAACACATCTGACAGCTTAATGAGGCTACATCTTGAAGATATCTCATACAACATTTCATACAAATATTAATTACTTAACTGTTACACGAATATACATTATGTTAGGACATTTTCATCTCTTTCTCCATAAATAATTTTAAAAATTCACTTACCTTTTTGTCTTTTTGAGAAACTACAATTTCTTTCACATTGCCTCTAGCTTTCCATTCAGCCTGAGCCTGCTTGTGCTCCTCGAACATTTGTACATAAGGCTTTTTTCTCATCTTCACTCATCTGCTTTCACCTCAAACCCAATGCTTTTCTTTCATGTATCACTCCCACAATTAGTCCAATACAAATACCATGTACACTTAACAAACCATTACACAACACACTTACACTGTTGTTCATTTTCTTCTTCCCCCTCCAAACGTTTACATTCTCTTTTACTGTAAAACCAAATTTCACTGTTAGCTTATGCAACTCATATTTAATAAATTAGACAATTGTATATACATTCAACTTCAACTTACTAGAAATGGAAATATGGTGTACATATCTTAGGTGCCTTAGCCTCCCCTTTATCGGACTTCTTATCATGCTCCATTGTCTGCAACGTGTACCTAAAATAATCAAAGATGGAATGTTGAAAGGCAAAAGTGATGACACTTCTACAAAATCTGAACTTCACGACTAGGATTTTGCATATGAATTTTAAGGTTTTGTTCTATTTCACCTCTTTACATTGACATATGAAAGCTACATTTTAGTTTTAGCAAAGTATAAATAGTTGCCAGCTACTTATAAGAATATGTCTAACAAATCAAAATTTTGATGCAAATACTACCTATGGTTAAATCAACCAAGAAATATTTCTTTCAACCATGTGTAATAAAAATTCATTTCCCAAAATTACATACTACTTCAAATCACCTATTTGATCTTAAGAAACAATCACATCCTTCCAACACATTCAATACTAGAACTGTAGAGCATATGCAAACCACTTTTTTAACCAAAAACCATAACCATCTCAACCAACAATCATAACCATTACATGGATTTCAACACAATCCTTCTTACAATCCAATCTCCTCGACAATATTTATTTCACATTTTCGTACCTTATCAACTACAATTAAAAAGGGGGGAAATTGAAGGAACTGGCACTAACTAACCTAAACATTCCTTCTTCAATCCAATCTACTCTACATTTCTAACATTTATCACTCCCAAGTGAAACATCACTGAATTATTTAACCTTATTTCTTTTGTTATTCAAGAAGAAAGTCAACGAGTTATTCAAGCCTCTAATCTAGTTAATAAAGGTGTTCAACACCTCTTTAACTATTGTTATCTTTGTTCCTACTTTCTATTTCAATTTAATTGTTATTATTTGTTTATTACAACAGAACCCTAAACTGCCAATAACCTTAAACCCTAATAATTCCTTCTTCCAATCCAATCTCCTGTACAATATCCATTATAAAGTAAAAAAAAAATTATGAAAGAACATTCAAACGGTTTATACAAAATCCTTCATCATTTGCAATGTGGTTTCGCTCAAATCATAAAAAACGAAAATAAAGGAAGCAAGAAGCAAGAACTAACCTCCAATTCCGTGTTCAAACTTAATTTCCTCTACGAATTTCCTTCAGATTTTCTTTCTTGGTTGATGGATATAATGCCTTCGTCCTTCGATGCTCTAAATTTTAAAATTTTTTTTCCGCTCCCTTACAATATATGTAAAATATATCATCATAAAAGGTTACCAGTTTACCGGATAATCATATATCCTTTATTTTTTTTAATTCAACGGCCACATACTGATTTGTATTTAGTCGGCTTTTAAGTTGCTTGTTTTTAAAAAAGCCCACAAACACGCGGAATGTATCATCAAGGCATTACTCATCACTGTTCGAAAGATGTGGTTGCTTTTCCAAATAATGTAAGTATTTATTCAAATTTTAAGTTAATTCTTTTTTCATTTCTAATACAGTTTAAATCTATAAAATAATGCTATATAAACAGGCAAAGCAAAACCACTTTAAACCAGTAAAATTTGGCCCAAAGTGTCTTGATTAAAATGCAATTCGATTTGAATTTTACAAAACTGAACTCTTATGCAGTGTAGACTGAAATACATTCAAAGAGGGAAAAATACTAATTTCTTCATTGATCTTTCCTTAACCAAACTTGAAATAAAAAAAAAAAAAACCTACAAGAAACTCAACTATTCTTTGAGAAAATGCTTCTCCTATGAGTTACAAGTAATTTCCAAAGGTAAAAAGCAAAGCAAAGCAACTAGGGTGCTCTACACAAAATGTTCTATAAGCTGTATAAACAACTGGAAAACTGATTTTTGAGAAACAAACTATGGATAAAACCTATATCTCTAAGCAAACAGTGAAAGGAAATCAATGTGGGTAGTATCCTTTAAACCGAAGCTATTCGGGGCTTCTGTACATTGTCTTCTTTGTAAAGTATCCGCCTCTTTTTTGAACCATATCCATGGTACTGATAAATGAGGGTGTGAAGACACTGCCTCAGGCACACCACATCAAACGTTTCGATAAATTTCATGTCGGTGGGTCGGGATTTGATGCCAGCAAAACGTTGGTACTCCTCAAATACAGATGGCAAGCACCAGTTCTGCAATTTCCTCAAGCAACCAACAAGGCTACCCGTCCGATGCTGCATGAAGGATAAAAAGATCAGAGGAGCCACAGTTTTCATTAAAGAAAAATGAAATCTTTGATGTCACTGGAAAAAAGAACAAAATTCAAGTACGTATCACACAAATCGAGACAACAACACATAAAAGCCATATAGTTCTTTCCATATAGCTTTCATTTAATTCAAAGTACAAGTTGATCAAATATCTTATCAGCCAACCTAAACCCTGAAGGAAAACTTGATGCATAACCACACAAATGTAAGCTAAGCTAATTATTCTAGTATAATAGCTGAATTTGGACTATTACCTTTCCGCGCTTGCAGTGGATCAAAACGGGATGATTTCTCACATCTGTGCAGAAACAAGTTTATCTTAATAGCCCACAAAGGTAAAACACCCTGGTAAAGGGCAAAGATGAAACAAAAGAGTCAATTACAAAGTTTATGAATTCCATACCGATTAAGATCTTGAGAGCTCCCCTTATAGAATCCTTGAGAGTAGCAACTGAAGGCTCCTGGAAAGAAAAAAAGTAAGCTATTGAGAATCAAAAGTACCGAAAAATTATATCCAAGATTTTAAGATGAGATAATTTGTTTTGAATCATTTATAATTTATTCTTATTCAAGATTCTTGACCAGCAGATTTATGAATTATATATATCAGATAACAAGTCCAAGAACTAAAGAATTCCATTCTTGACCAAATTCCTATAGGTCGAAAAGTCTCTAACTCTCCCAAGTTAAATCGTTTTCACCAATAGTGACCCGAAAGCCTCATCAAAGTTTTAAAAAATCTCCAAAATTCAAATGAAAACGACTTAAATTTAGTAAGTGTATACCACAGCTTAAAAACTCTGGTAGAAAAGCCAAGAAGCATAAGGGCGTACCGTTTTCCCTTCAATTCCAAACTGGAAAAGCCTAATATTATGAGACAGAAGAAACTCAATATTCTCCTCCGGATAGGGCTCCGGGCACAAATATCTGCAAAATCCAAAGGAAAGAAAAAGAGAGTTAATTTTCCAACTAGAAAAGGGCATTCATGTCAGAATGAATTGTTTAATCCTTTCAATCTGTCTCTTTTTTTCTCTTAATTTTCTAAGAAACCAAACAGTCGAACAAGAAAACGAAAAATTCTATTTTAAGGAAAATCAAACTTCCAAAACAGCTCTAAAAGGAAAAAACACTTTACCAATGCAGCTAAAAACCAAAAGAAAGAGAGAAGAGAACAATTACATGATGGATCGGAGGTTTAGGGTTTCTATGAAGGAGAAATTGGCGGGTCGAGGGCAACTGGATCTGAAAATGCCTTCATCCACCATCGAAAAATTGGGTGGCGGCTCCAATACGACGTCGTCTCCGTCATCAACTTCCACAATACACCCCATTGGAAGAAAGAGTGAAAAAAGCTGAGATCAAAACCAATGAAGCAATGGAAGAAGTGTTGAAGGGTGGTTTAAATAAGAGAATTAGAGAGGGTTTCTTTGTAAACAATGAAAACGACACAGCATCGGTTATCGGTTAGGATTCGAGTTCTTCTAATAACGAAACTCTCTCTGGAATTGGATTAGGAAACCGGAACTGCTATTTATGCTTCCATTCTTCTTCTTTCTTTAATAAAACTCTTTTATTTTACCTAAATAAAAATAAAATAACACATAAATTAAATTTGTGTAAATGAAAAACCAGCTTTTTATTGGTTTTTTAACTGCTCACGTCTTTAGTTGTGTCGTAATCATGTTATGTAATCCTAATAAAATTTCAATTTGAAATTTACATATAATATTCAATACAAAGAAGTTTGAATATATTTTTAATATTTTTAATATAATTGTTCGAATTTAGATCTTTAGGGAAAAATAATATTTTTATAGATTTTTTTCATTAAATGACTTAAGTTTTAACTTGAACAAGAAAACCCCCAAACACGTAGTAATTTGTATGAAGTTATAATAAATGAACTTTTTATTTAAATTAATAATTTGTTTAGATACACCAAATTCATATTAATTCTATTTAAATAGAATACTTGAGAGAATGTGATATTTATTTTTAAAAAAATATAAAAGAGGGGTAAAAGTGGAAAATTAGGGCAGCGTGAATGTGTGCGATTAGACCGATTTGGATTTTCACAGCCACACGTGGTAAAATCTTTTCCAGTTTTGAAATTCCTGTGGGCTGGGGCCTGGGAGAGAAAGGTAAGTTTAATTATTATTTAAATAATTTCTAAGATTAACACCCACCGGCCACCGCCACTTAGATGGAAAGGAAAAGTTAATTACTATATTATGTATTAATGTAAAAAAAATGTTTCTAATATTTAATAGAATAATTATTTGAGTCACATTTTTAAGTATTTTATAACTTTTTATTTTGCGTCAAAATTATCTCTCCGTAGATGAAAATTGTCATTCAATTGACAGTAAATAATTTAAAGTAATTTAATATAATGACACATTATCAGGAAAAAAAATTAATTTTAAATTTTATATAATTTTATAAAATTATTTATGAGTGATGTGTCATCATATACTCACCCTAAACTTTTCAAAGTTCACACAGTTACTTTTAATTTTTTTAATTTTTATAAATTAATTCTTAAATTTTTGAAATATTTAAGGCTTGTTTTTAAAAAAATTTGTGTGTTCACCCACAAACATATTTATGGATCTATCACTATCTTGTCTCCAATAACAATGCTAGTTAAAAAATAATAGTCGATAAAATGTGATATCTTTAAATATAGACTAAAATTCTTATCCTTGAATTTAAAAATAATTTTATAACAACTTTACAAAGTGAAATTCGGAAGTTTAGAAAATTTTAATTGAAAAAATAAATAAAAATGATGGTGGGAAGAGCACAGTTTCATAAAAAGATAAACAAATAAACAAACAAAAGGAAACTCCACTTCTATTTAAACCATTTTGAAAATTTTAAAGGTTTTTAAAAAATAAATAGTTCCGAATCTGTAAATGAAAATCAAATAGTTTAGGTAATAGGATTTAAAATTTAAGATTCATAAGAATTTAAAGATTTAGATTTTTAGAGTTTTAAGGTTAGAAGTTTAGATTTTAGATTTAGGCTTGAAAATAGTCATACTTGTGTAAATTTTACATTGGCGGTGTATTAAATATTAATCCTTTATGGATTATCTAATGATTATTATCCTATACACCGGCGATTGAAAATAAAATTTTTACAAGTGGGGTTATTTATGGGTTTAAGGTTTTAATTTAGGGGCATAGAGGTTAGTGGCTTAGGTTATATGGTTCATTGTTATAATTTAAGGTTTACGGTTTGTGGTAAGATTTTTAGGGTTTTCATGTTAAAAATTTAGATTTTAGATTTAGGCTTGAAAACAAGTATGCTTGTGTAATTTTTTTTACACTGACACTATATTAAATATTAATCATTTATCTAAGGATTATTATCTTATACACTGACGGTGGAAAACAAAGTTTCCACAAGCATAGTTATTTATGAGTTTAGGGTTTAGAGGTCAGTTGTTTAGGTTGTAGGGTTTAGAATTTAGGATCAATAGTTAGAATTTAGGGTTTAGAGTTTGTGGTTAGATTTGTAGGGTTTTAAGGTTAGAAATTTAGATTTTAGATTTAGGTTTGAAAATAAGTATGCTTGTGTAAACTTTTTTTACACTGACAATGTATCAAATATTAATTCTTTATCTAAAGATTATTATCCTATATACTGGCGGTAGAAAACAAAGTTTCCACAAGTGAGGTTATTTAGGGGTTTAGGGTTTTAGTTTAAGGTTCAGAGGTTAGGGGTTTAGGTTGTATGGTTTAAAATTTAGGATCTATAGTTAGAAATTATGGTTTAGAGTTTAGGGTTTATGGTTAAAATTTTAGGGTTTTAAGATTAAAATTTTAGATTTTAGATTTATGGGTTAAAATAGGCATGCTTGTGTAAACTTTTTTTACACCGACAATATATTAAATATTAATAATTTATCTAATTATGTTATTATAAAATGCCTTATTATTTATGTTAAACAAATCACTCTTTGAATTATCCATTATTTTAAAATATAAAAATATAACAAACTATTTGAGGAGACTTGTTTCCAACATGGGTTATGACTTGTGAATCGGTAAATCAGAAATTTTAATTATTGTACAATTCAAAACAAATGAGATAAATCTTTTCTTCAATAGTTGTGATGCTTTTATGTTTGAAAAAGTTATATACATATAATATTTAGAATATTGAATTTTTAAAATTTTAAATAAAAATAATCAATTAACATATTAAATCATAACTTTTAAAGGGAATAAAAAAATTAATCGATATATTTTATAAATTTGTGAGAAATGGAAAAAGAAAATCGCAACCAAAAGAAGAAAGTGGCCTCCGTCAAAAGAACAAATTTTTTTTGTCATTATTAAAAATTAAATTTAATATTAGGCTTAAATGCTATTTGCTCTTGAAGTATACACAAAACATAAAACTGTCTCTTAAAGAATTTTTTGGACGTTTTGCCCCTTAAAGTATACACCGTGGCCTCTGTTAGCCCCTGAACTAAAAATCACGATCTCATATGTCCCTTTGTCAAAAAAAATTATCACAGACCAATCAGAACGTGCCACGTGTCACTAATAAACAAAAAAAAACAGCTGACTTATTTTAAAGGGGTAAATTGCACGCTAAGTCTATAAAATTTTTATTTTTGTTCAGTTTAGTCCTAAAAATCTTTATTTAACCCGAATTGCTTTCTAATTTTTTATAAATTAGTCCATTATTTTTAATATAATGATGTTTTTGTTCATTTAGCCCTCAAAAAATTTATTTAACCCACAATTAACACCTACTATTTTATAATTTTTGTAAATTAGTCCAATATTTTTAATATGCTGATGTTTTTGTTCAATTTTGTCATTAAAATCTTTATTTAACTCACAACTGACCCCTACTACTTTATAATTTTTATAATTTAATCCAATATTTTAAATATAATTATGTTTTATTGTTTAATTTAGTCCTAAAATCTATATTTAACCTAAAATTGACCCATATTTCTTTAAAATTTTTATAATTTAGTCCAATATTTTAAATATAATCATATTTTTGTTCAATTTAGTCAAAAATAATTTTTAACCTGAAATTAACCCAATTTCTTTCTAATTTTTATAATTTAGTACAATATTTCAAATATAATTATATTTTTGTTCAATTGAACAAAATACTATTATATTTAAAATATATTGTAGAACTAATATTTTGATATCATAATTGAAAAATAGTTTTGGACTAAATTGAAAAGATCTCAAAAATGCATTTAAATCCAAACAACTTGAAAATAAGTTTGTGGAAGTTTTAAATGGTTTTGGCAAGGTTTGAAACGTTTTTAAGTAGCCAAACCAAGGTTTTCAAGGTACCAGTTTTAATACAGGCTAACCTATTTCGAAACAGTTTGAAACTGTCAAAACCCGTACCGAAACAGGGCTTGCTCGTTTCGATACGGAGGGTTTCGGTTTCAAAACACCCTTTTGGTGTTTCGATACGCCCAATAGTCAAAACCTCCCCAACGGTCAAAATTTCCCAATGATTTTTTAAATGCAGCTCAACAGTCACTCGTACTGAAACAGTTTGTAACCGTTTCGATACGGCTTGTTGCATCAGGCTTCAACGACTAGTTCTGAAGAAGGTCGTTCCGATACAGGCTCGCATGTTCCAAAATGGACAGCATTAGAATTGCAATTAATGAGGGAAATAAAGTCTCCATCGGCTCCAATTCAATCCCAACGGTCCTCAACGGCTACAAACTCAATTAGGAGTATAAAAGGGATCTTCAAGCATCAAGAGAAGACTAATGCTTCAATTGTTACAACATTATGATGTCACAATGTCTTTAGAGCTTTAATTGTAAATTCCTTGTATAGACAACACTAGTGAACTTAACATTGTCAAATTTGCTCAAGTGTTTAGGTTTTGGGTGAGTGCTTAGAAGTGCAAACATACACCTATTGGAGGGATTTCAAGTTTTCTTAGAATTTCTCTTGTGAGAGAGTGCTTGATCAAGCTTTGGGTAGAAAGTTTGATCGTTGTAACGGTTCCCTCCTAATCCGAGAAAAGGGGATGAAATTCTTAGTGAATTTGGTTGAAATCCTTAGTGGGAGCTAAGGTAGTGGATGTAGATGCTTGTTAGAAGGCCGAACCACTATTAATTTATTTTGTCTATTGTCTATTTTTCATCTCCCACAAAATCACCCAAATATTCAATTTTCTCCACACTTGGCTAGCTAGAACAATTGAAGGAAATCGAGCATATAAAACCCAACAATTGGTATCAGAGCTTGGCTCAATTGAAGAGGATTAACGTCATATTGAGGTGATCCAGCAAGCTCGAACAACATTTCAATCAAACAGTTCAATGGCGCAATCCATCGACAAGCCACCATTCTTCGACGGGACCAGCTATGCTTATTAGAAGACGTGGATGATGTTCTTTGTCAAATCCAAAGACTACAAGCTTTGGGACATTATTGAGGATGACCCGTTCATTCCACAAAGAAGCAATGCAGATTGGAGTGTCGATGACCGCAAGAAGATGTAACTAAATTGCAAGGGCTTGTACTTCATCTTTTGTGCACTTAGCCTCAACATTTATGAAAAGATGTCTTCTTGTGAGAGTGCCAAAGAAGTTTGGGACAAGCTCGAAGTTACATACGAGAGAACAAACAAAGTAAATGAGACTAAGATCGGCCTCCTCAACCTCAAGTATGAGAACTTCAAGATGGATCCAGAAGAGGACATTGAGAAGATGTTCCACCGATTCTCCACCATCACCAATGGGTTAAAAGGCTATGGAGAAGTCATTCTGGAAGAAAAGCTTGTCCGAAAGCTTATCTATTCTCTTCCCGAGTCACGAGACTCGAAAAATACCGCCATCATCGAAGCCAAAAATCTCAAGACCTTGAAGCTTGATGAACTCATGGGGTCACTTCTCACTCACCAAATCATGAAGAAAGACAAAGAAGAGGTGAAGAAGAAGGAATAGATAAAGAAGATAGGGATAAAGAAAGTCATGGAGCTTGGCATCAATACTAATGTCATTGCTCTCAAATCCTCCAAGTGTAACCATGTTGATACAAGTGAGGAGGAGGATGAAGAAGAGGAGACATTTCATCTCTTCAAGAAGTGTGCCCCATTCATGAAGAAAGCTATGAAAGAATCCGAACGTGAATCGATGAAGAAGAAGATGGCAAGCACTTCAAGCCATAAGAACAAGACATATGTGGATGCATAAAGTGATGAAGACTCCACCGACGATGAACAAGCCAACCTTTGCCTTATAGCCATCGAAGAAGATTCAAGGGTAACTTCTAATTCATCTATCTCGTGTTCATATTCTTTTGATGAATTACAAGATGCCTATAATGATTTGATTTTAGAGTTTAAAAATCACATTTTAAAAAACAAGAAAATTATTTCAAATTTGAAAATTCAAGATGGTTTGATTTCTAAAACCAAAATTGAACTTGAAGCAAAACTCAATGAGTTTGAACAAAAATGCGTTGATTTACAAAATTGCTTCATAAAGTTTAAGAAGAAAAAGATTTTATTTCCAAAGAGCTTGAAAAGAAAAATAATTTTGGAAAATCAAAATTTTATGTTAGATAATCTAGTGCCCATAGATTTATAAATAGAAAATATTTTAGAAGTGTTTGGGCCCCAAAAGGACTAACCACTTCAACTAAAAATGATAAAATTGAAAAATTGATTCCTAAAGGGACTAAATTTTATGGCATTAATGTCTATGGGTCCAAAGCAATTTGGATACCAAAAATCACTTGATTGACTTATGTTAGGTGTGATGGAGATTGATCAACAAGTCCAAATTTGAGGGGAGCTCCATGCACACAAGGAAGAACACTTGAAGAATAAAGACTTCACATCCTCCCTTGAAGTTCAAGTGTTGGTAAAATCTAGTTGTTTTTAATTTGTTTAATTTGATTTATTTTTTTAAGGGTAATCTTCACCCGTGGTCCCTTTCGTTTAGGGTGTGTTCTATTTTGGTCACCAGAATTCAAAAAAGATTATTCTAGTCACTTACGTTTAAAATCGTTTATATTTTGGTCCCTTAGTCGTTAGTCTCCGTTACTTAAAAAAATTAATTTCTAATTTAACCCCCAAACTTTCAAAATTTTATTTTCCACCATCTTCTTCAAAATTTAAAAACTTTATTTTGAAAACGTGAGGGGTTGAGAGTAATTGGGCAAACATAACAATTGAGCCAAGAGTTGTTATTTGATTAATTTTAACAATACTTTTATTTAAAGCATTTTTCACTTTATTCTTACTGGATTATTTCACCTCTTTTATTTTGTTTTCTATTTGTTTGCTTATATTTCGACAGAGGTGACAACATTTTTCTTTTCTGCACCGTGGTTTAATAGTTTCATGTTTCTTTGTTTCATTAGAATTTCATTATTTTTTATTTCTATTAATGGTTCAGTTCAACAATGTTGAAGATATGCATGACCATGGGTGCCTCTCTGTTTCCACTTCTTATTTTGAGAGATATAACTGCAAATTTTCAAAGAGATGCAGAAAGTAAAAATATTTCTCATAAGAATGTTGGTTTTTGGATTAGATTAGAGAATGATTCTGATGTTCATTTGGATTAGATTAGGGAACGATGGTTTCTGCATCAATGATTAAGGATCAAGCTGTCATAACATGAATGCTGGTTGGGGCAATAAATCATCTGATTTTCAAGGTAATGATTTTCCATTCTGGACTTCATTGTGTGCTTGGAATGGCTTCATTCCCAGAGTTTTGTAAAATTTTGTTTTTGGTATTTACAATCTTTTTTCCCCTCCCACAAAATTTCATTTTGTCTGAAGCCACTTTCATAAGAAACCGTAATTTAAGAATTGTAGCCCAAATAAATGATAAAAAAAATCAGTAAGAGAAATAAATAAATAAATAGATATCTCAATGAAATGTGATGATTGAATGAAAGAATGCAAACATCAAACTGAAATCACTTTCGGCCCGTGATGAGCATCCTTGATCCCTTCTTTTATGGGTGATATCCAAGTTTACCAACCCAATTACATGATAAAGTTAAAGAGATTGAACGCATTGCAACATAAAAATATGCCTAGCAGCAGTATAATTCTTTGCCTAAGAAAGTTCCAACTTTGCTAAACATAAAGAGGGAAAGAAAAAAAACAATCAGAGGTTAGGGTTTTGAATTAATTTTTTGGGGTTTAGTTTTATAATTTTGGGGAAGATGGTGAAAAATAAAATTTTGAAAGTTTGGGGGTTAAATTAGAAACTAATTTTTTTAAGTAACGGTGACTAACAGCTAAGGGACCAAAATAGAAACGATTCTAAACGTAAGGGACCAGAATAATCTTTTTTGAATTTTGGTGACCAAAATAGAACACACCCTAAACGAAAAGGACCACTGGTGAAGATTACCCTTTTTTTAATTCAACTAGATTATCATATATGTTGGACTAACCTTATTTGATGATGCTTTGAGTAAGGGAGAGACTTTTTAAAACCAAAATTCTTATTTGTGTTAATTTTTTAACATCCTAAGTTATTTTGAACTTAAAGTTATTTAAATTCTTTTTGATATAACAAAAAGGGGAGAAATCGATTGAAAAATTGATTTTTCAAGAGAATAAGGGGGAGCTTTAACTTCTTTCAATTTTTAAAATCTCTTATTTAAAATTTTAAAATACAAAGGGGGAGAATCTCAAACAATTTTTCAAGTTGGTTTTATTATATCAAAAAGGGGAGATTGCAGAACTAATATTTTGATATAATAATTGAAAAATAGTTTTGGACTAATATGAAAAGATTTCAAAAATGCATTTAAGTCCAAACAACTCGAAAATAAGTTTGTGGAAGTTTTAAATTGTTTTGGCAAGGTTTGGAATGTTTTTAAGTAGCCAAACCAGGGTTTTCAAAGTACCCGTTTCGATACAGTTTGAAACTGCCAAAACCTGTACCAAAATAGGGCTTGCTCGTTTTGATACGGAGGGTTTCGGTTTCGAAACACCCCTTTGGTGTTTCGATACGCCCAATGGTCAAAATTTCCCAACATCTTTTTAAATACAGCTCAACGGTCACTCGTACCGAAACAGTTTGTAACTGTTTCGATACAGCTCATATCGTTTCAATACGTCCTGAGGCGTTTCGATACGGCTTGCTGCATCAAGCTTCAACGGCTAGTTCTGAAGAAGGTTGTTCCGATACGGGCTCGTCTATTTCGAAATGGACAGCACCAGAACTGCAATTAATGAGGGAAATAAAGTCTCTAACGGCTCCAATTCAATCCCAACGGTTCTCAACGGTTACAAACTCAATTATGAGTATAAAATGGACCTCTAAGCATCAAAGAAAGACTAATGCTTCAATTGTTACAACATTATGATGTCAAAATGTCTTTAGAGCTTTAATTGTAATTTCCTTGTATAGACAACACTAGTGAGCTTAACATTGTCAAATTTGCTCAACTGTTTAGGTTTTGGGTGAGTGCTTAGAATGGCAAACATACACCTATTAGAGGGATTTAAAGTTTGCTTAGAATTTCTCTTGTGAGAGAGTGCTTGATCAAGCTTTGGGTAGAAAGTTTGATCGTTGTAACGGTTTCCTCCTAATTCGAGAAAAGGGGACGAAATTCTTAGTGAATTTGGTTGAAATCCTTAGTAGGAAGCTAAGGTAGTGGATGTAGGTGCTTGTTAGAAGGTCGAACCACTATAAATCCTTGTGTCTATTGTCTATTTTTCATCTCCCACAAAAAATCACCCAAATATCCAATCTTCTCTACACTTGGCTAGCTAGAACGGTTGGAAGGAAATCGAGCATATAAAACTCAACATATATATTTAACCCGAAATTGACCCTTATTGGACTAAATTGAACAAAATATGATTATATTTAAAATTTTAGAATAAATTATAAAAATTATAAAGAAACATGGGTCAATTCCGAGTTAAATAAAGATTTTGAGGACTAAATTGAACAAAAATATCAACATATTAAAAATATTGGACTAATTTATAAAAAGTACAAAGAAATTGAGGTTAATGTCGAGTTAAATAAAGATATTTTGGACTGAATTGAACAAAAATATAATTATATTTAAAATATTAGACTAAATTATAAAAATTAGAAAGAAATTGGGGTTAGTTTCAAGTTAAAATGATTTTTTGACTAAATTGAACAAAAATATGATTATATTTAAAATATTGGACTAAATTATACAAATTACAAAGAAATATGAGTCAAATTTGGGTTAAATAGAGATTTTAGTACTAAATTGAACAAAAAATATAATTATATTTAAAATATTGGACTAAATTATAAAAATTATTAAGTAGTAGGGGTCAATTATGAGTTAAATAAAGATTTTGATAAAAAAATTGAAAAAAAAATGTCAGCATGTTAAAAATATTTGACTAATTTATAAAAATTATAAAGTAGTAGGGGTTAATTATGGGTTAAATAAATTTTTTGATGACTAAATTGAACAAAAACATCATCATGTTAAAAAATAATAGACATTTATAAAAATTAGAAAGTAATTTGGGTCAATTCGGGTTAAATAAAAAATTTTAGGACTAAATTGAACAAAAATAAAAGTTTTATAGACTTAGCGTACAATTTATCCTTTTAAAATAAGTCAGCTGTTTTTTTTGTTCATTAGTGACACATGGCACGTTCTAATTGGTCTATGAGATTTTTTTTAACGGAAGGGGCATATGAGGTCACGATTTTTAGTTCAGGGGCCAACGGAGGTTACGGTGTATACTTTATGGGGCAAAATGTCCAAAAAAATTCTTTTCATGGCAGTTCGGTATTTTGTGTATACTTTATGGGCTAATGGGCCATTTAATCTTTAAGATTATGATTTAAGTTAAGAATGTAACATTTATGTTTTATAATTTAGGGTTTGAAATTTATGATTATATAACTTAAAATTTATTTTTTTTAATATTAGGACATAAACATGTGAAGTTCTAAAAACACCTTAAATACATGCTAAAAAAGGCATGTACCGATTTCGTTACAAAAATCGTAAGAAATTTTGTACAATATGCAGAAATTCTTACATAATCGTAAGAAATTCGGTATGTACTACTTTTGTAAGAATTTCGGTACATGTACAAAATTTTTACAAAAAATTGTGAAACTTAAGGCATGTACATAATTTCTTACAACTTTTGTAAGAAATTCAGTATATACAAAAAAATCGTAAAAAACTACGTACATATCGAATTTCTTACTATTTTTTGTAATAAATCCGGTATATATATAAAAAAAATTACAATTTTTTTATAACAAATTGGGTACGTACATTTTTTTAGTATGTATTTAAAGTGTTGTATCGTAGAACTACTAGACAAAAATATGTCATTTTGTTATCTGCCAAAGAGGAGGTCAAAGTTGGCAGCCATTTGCTGCAACCGTCCGTATGATTATCCTTGAGTTGGCCTTGGACAGATCAATCTAAGTACTCATAATTTTAAATGTTTCGATAGGAGGCAAATGTATCTGGTAAGTCAAATTTTTCTTTTGAATTTTCGGTTTTCAGGTCCGTCAGGTTTTTAAAAGGTTTGGGTCGATGGTAAAAATTTCATGACCCGGTTTATTTATAAATATTTTTATATATTATATTTAATTTTTTTTGAAGTGAGTCGGCTTTAATCGATTTTAATTAAAATTTTAGAGTCGGATTGAAACTAGATATATACTTTTATTATATCGGGTCAAATTGAATCGAAGATAAGAATATATTACACTCGGGTCGGGTGAGGTTGATATTTTAAATTTTCGAGTAAGATTTAGTGCGGCCAAAAGCTCACCTGTCGCCTTCCCTAGTCAACTTCACGCACTCCTATATAATAAGGATATAAATACAATTTAATAATATACAAATATAAATTAAAATTGAAAAGTTTTCGATTTGCAGTCATTCGATACTTCTCGGCAAAAAATAATATCATTTGAGAGTTGAGACTGATATTAAAACCTATTTAACAAATGATGGTTGGTCTAAATAGTAAGCCGTTTAGTATTGTATTTTAAGTTTGAGGTCTTATATATAAAAAATAATCGTTAAAAGACGCTTTTAAAAAAATTATGTGAGCGACGTGGATCGATACGTATTAACCAGAGTAAAGTTCTGAAAAACCAGAAAAACAATAAGAAAAACTTAATTTAATAATTAAACTATTTATAACCCTTAAACCTCTATATCATCTACTATTATACTTTTGAGAGCATCTGAACTTGTAATTTTAAGACATTCCATTTATAATAATATTAATCCAAAAAAATCGGTCGTGATTTATTTATAATAAAAAAAAGGAAAACGTAAATAACGTCATAATCGTTGGTACGAGGGAACAAATGGTCAAAAGGAAGGTTTCAATAAAATTGGGATAAGCCTGGACTGTTTTTCATGTGAAAATGGGGGACACGAAATCAATCATTTCCTTTTTCGTAACGATTCTTCATCAAAACTCTCCTTCCTCCCTTTTTTAAATTTTATTTTGTAACATTAAACTCTAGTATTCATACGTAATTATCATTATCACATGGGATTGACTGTTTGTATGAATTTAAAATCAACATGACTAAATATATTATTGGTTGAATTATTACATAATAACGGTTTAAAATCTAGAATATTATATAACTTAGGCTTAATATGTAAATAGGTGTTTAAATTATATTTTTTTAATTACGTGTTCAAACTATTTTTTGAGCCAAATTGAGACCTAAAATTTTATTTTGTGACCCATTTAAAGTTCGTCGTTATTTTTTTCCATTAAAGGACACGTGTCATCTCCTGAAAATTTCAAAAATTATATATTTTTTTTTATAGAAATTGGTAGCCTCGTTAAAAACTTCCTTCATATCAACCACCACACATAAAGTGCATCGATCGATAGCGGAAGGAAGAAAAGAGTGCTACATGAGAATTTTATTTATAATGTAAATATGCTTATAACCATATAGGAATATTACAACCTTTCAAGGCCAACCAGACTAACCTTAGATAGTTTCCACTAGTCTATTTCCTTTTTCCATGTCAGACACAAATTACTCAATCCCTATTTTTCCTAAACAATCTATATCCACATTACTGAATATAACGAAAAATACAATCTTTCAACTTCCCTAGAGTAATAATAACTCGAACAACATCACCAAACATAGCCGGATAAAGCAATGGATTTAAAACCCAACTTAACGCAGTGCTACAATCACTTTTCACAATTAGTCGAGATTTTCCACATTCACTACTCGAACCAAAAAGGGTTAAGCAATACCTTACAGCCAGTAGTTCAGCAAGGATAGGAGGACTCGGACCCACCAATACTACCAGCGTTCCCATCTCGCACCATGGCTCCATCCACATTAAGTTTTAAGAACCCTAAAGGAGGGGGCATCCAACAAACAAGGGATGTGATGCGACAAGGCACACTACCAGCACTGTTAGCTAATGTCAGATTTGTCATCAGACCCTCGATCGAGATTATGGCAGCCTGCAACCTTGCCTTGAACCAGGATGCTAGTCTGAATCTAGCCACAAATAAAAGTTGAATCACATCGAGTTTTCCCTGTTTAAAAATTATATCATTCATAATAAGCCAAAGAGACTATAATATTACTGCCGGAATGAAATGTTGTATAGATTCTTTATTTTCATTAGGAAAAAGCTCATTCTAAAATTTCAGAAGAGAAACAACATCATTCAATATTGCCAAAGAAACATTCCAATAAGAAGCAAAACACATCCAAAGCTCCCAAGAAACCTTGTAGAGAAAAAATAGGTGAGAAACATTTTTTGTATTTTTCTTGCAGAAAGGGCAACTGTTATCCAGATTTGCAACCATTCCCCTTTTAGATAACTCATATAGAACAGAAATCCTATTCCTAGCAACCTGCCACATGAAGAACTCCATCCTAGGATGGGCAAAACCAAGCCAAACAAACTTTCTCTAAAAAGAATTTAAATTAACAGTTGAAAGGATAACCTTATTGCACGATTTGACAGTGAACATGCCGTCTCTTGAACCATGCCACACAAAACAGTCTTGAGCAAACCATCTGATTTGAATGAGGAAGGTAAGACGTAAGAGAATTTCATTGGTCTTTTTCCCAATAAAAAGGCGTCTCCAAAGAAAAATTTCCCACACCCAACCATCGTTCTGCTTTGAACCAAATTTGGATACTTTCCCATTCTTATTGCAAGCCAACACAAATATTCTAAAAAAATTAACTTGCAAAGGGGAATCTCTAATCTATAAATCAGAACAAAATGAGATCCATCTACCATCCCCCACTTGCAGCAACATATTATTACGTATGGAATCTCCAAATTCATCCATTTATTTGAAATGAATTAGCAATTCCCTTCCAAAATTCACGACGATAATCTATGGTTTGAAGCATCCAGAATAATTGAAGATGGATCTAAGACTTTTTTGCAGCGTATAATCTTCTTCCATACACTATCTATTTCATTCGAAAAATTCCACACCCATTTGTATAGGAGTGCACTATTTTGGATATCCAGGTTTCGAATGCCCAACCCACCGAATTCAACAACAAGTAAACCGAAGATCAATTGACCCAATGGATCTTCTTCTGAGCGTCAGAGTCACCACATAGAAAATTCGCCATAATACTATTTGTTGGGTTTTTATATGCTCGATTTTTTTCAAATGTTCTAGCTCGCCAAGTGTGGAGAAGTTAGATATTTGGGTGAATTTGTGGGAAGTGAAATATAGACAAAAGACACAAGGATTTGTAGTGCTTCGGCCTTCTAACAAGCACCTACATCCACTACCTTAGCTTCCCACTAAGGATTTCAACAAATTCACTCTTTGATTTTTGTCCCCTTTTCTCGGCTTAGGAGGAAACTGTTACAACGATTAAGCTAACTACCCTTAGCTTAATCAAACACTCTCTTACAAGAGAAATTCTAAGCAAACTTGAAATCCCTCTAATAGGTATTTGTTTGCCATCTTAAGCTCTCACCCAAAACCTATACACTTGAGAAAATTTAACAATTAAGCTCACAAGTGTTGTCTATACAAGAAAATGTACAAATAAGCTCTAAGATAATTTTGACATCATATAGTTGTTGACAATTAAAGCATTAGTCTTCTCTTGATGCTTGAAGGTCCCTTTATACTCCCAATTGAGTTTATAGCCATTGAGGACCGTGGGGTTGTTTTGGAGCCGTTGGAGACTTTATTTCCCATCATTAATGATGTTCTGTAGACGTCTATTTCGAAACAATCGACCCCGTTTCAGAACGCCCTTCTTCAGAACTAGCCGTTAGAGTCTGATGCAGCAAGCCGTTTTGAAACGCCTCTGGCCGTTTCGAAACCCTCTTGATCCATATCGAAACGGTAGCAACCTCATTTCAGAACGTGTGACAGTTTAGTTGCAATTTAAAAAGCCGTTAGGAAAATAGCCGTTGGGCGTATCGAAACACCAAATGGGTGTTTCGAAATGAAGACCCTCCGTATCGAAACGAGCAAGTCCTGTTTCGGTACGAGTTTTGGTAGTTTCAAAATGTTTCGATACAGGTCCCCCCGTTTCGAAACATGTGCCTTGAAAACTCTGGTTTGGTTACTTAAAAATATTTCAAACATTGCCAAAACTATTTAATCCATCCACAAACTTATTTTCAAGTTGTTTGGACTTAAAGAAAATTTTTAAAATCTTTTTAATTTAGTCCAAAATTATTTTTCAATTATTATATCCAAACTTAGTTCTTCACTATTCAATTTTCGAGCGATGTCTACAGGTATTCTGAAGATGGAAAGATAATATGTGGGTAAAGAAGCAAGAACAGACTTGATAATACCAATCTACCATTAAAAGATATATTGTTCGCTTTCCAACTCGATAATGTACTGTAGAATTTACCAATAACTGGTTCCCATAGAGCAGACGAGTTTCTTCTAGGGCCCAAAGGCAAGCCCAAATATTCTGAAGGAAAATGTTTCGTGGAGCATCCGACTTTCAACGCCCAACTAGAAAGAGTATGATCATTGATATTGACCCCAAACAATATGCTCTTGCTTAAGTTCAATTGAAGGCCCGAAGCCACTTCAAATACCCTCAGAACACGCTTAACATTTAATACTTCACCCAATGAAGCTCCATAGAAAATTATAAGATCATCTGCAAATTGAAAATGAGTTCATCTATGTGAATTCTCCCCATGCCAATTGTAAATCTGTTAAAAAGTCCATTAAGAACCGCCTTCTCAATCATAAGGTGCAAGGCCTCTCCAACCATGTTAAATAATAACGAAGATAGAGAGCAACACTGTCTCAAACCTCTAGCCGATGAGAAATAGGGAGTCAGAACACCATTCACCAAGACTTAAATGAAAGCGGTCGATATGCATTTGAAAATCCAGTTACACCACAATTCTCTAAAACCCATTTCTTTCATGATATGTATAAGAAATAACCAGTTCACTGTGTCATAAGCTCTTTTGAAGTCAATTTTAAATACTGCTCCTTTCAACCCCAACTTATACAGATAGTCGATTCCTTCATTCGCAATGAACGAACAGCCAAAATGTGCCTCCCCGAAATAAAAGCAAATTGAGACTTGTTGATAATAGTATACATACAGAGTCTAAGTCTTCTAAAAAGAACTTTGGACAAAATTTTATAAACTCCTCCCACTAAACTAATAGGTCTGAAATCTTTGAGTTTCAGGACCAATCTTCTTAGGAATCAACGTAATAGAAAAGTGGTTCACCCAATTTTTCCAATCTTGACCAAGGAAGAAATCGTCAAAAACTTCATTAGATCAGCCTTTATTATTTGCCAAAATTTCTTTAAAAAGCCCATGTTAAAACCATCGGGCCCCGGAGCACGGGAACTATCAGTAAAAACAATAGCATCCCAAACTTCCTCCTCGCTAAACTTTCTTTCCAAGTATTCTTTCTGTTTCATAGTTATGAGTTTTAGATTCGATAGAAATATCTCTTTATTTCTCTATAATTTTCTTTTTCATTTCTTCTGGATAAAATTAAAATTGAAGTTTATCAAAAAAAAAATTATACATGCTTCATTTAAAAAAAATAGACTGGCAATAGATAAAGACGGGCGGGCAGGCAGACAGACTACCCCAAATTTCAATTTATTTGGGCAAAATGCAAGACAAGTCAAGGCAGGTGTTCATTCATGTCATGTGGGTGTGGCCACTGGCCGCCATTGGATATTAAATGTTATAACACCGTGCCCATTGCCCAATATTGCCTACGCACCCCGAACCCCACTTTTATCCCTTTTTTGTTTACATATTTCACTTCACTACCCACCACATATCACTCCACTTCCTCTTTGTCCTATATAGAATAATTATATTACGGAGTCGTTGAAAGATCTAGTGGTAAAAGATAATTTTGTTATTTTTAGATAATTCAAATTTAAATAATATAATTTATATATGTGTTTAGTTTTATTTAAATATAACTGAATTGAGATATTATCTTGTAATTGAATTAAAATGTTAAAAAAAATTATTATACAATATTAATATAGTCTAAAACGCACACCTTTATTTTTAGGCACACTGCTCAAAAATAGGCTATCATCTCAATCTTATTTTTTCTATTCATAATGTTAGAATTTAAACTTCTGATTTTACTTAAGGGGTCTAGCGCTTCACTCAGTTAGATCAACTAGTTGTTGCTTTTTATTATTCATTATTATTTTTTGTTTAATCACTAACATTCAACTCATTAGTCGACTAATCTAAATCAAATTTTATAAAGGCTCAATATAGGGACGGCTCTCCCAACTCATTTTCTTTAGTCACAACGCTATAATTCAAACTTCCAACTTTAAGGGAAAATGACCTAACGCCGGCCTCATCTTATTAGACCAACTTATTAATATACTCTAAAATACACGTCTTTAATAAAATAAATAAATAAATGATACGCGTGGCAGAAATTTAGCCCACGGTTAAAGAATTCAATTGTATTAAATAATAATTTTATTTTCATTTGATTTAGTTGAGGAGGCCAGGTTTGACCCGTAATTTTTTTTCTCACTTATTTGATTAAGTTAGTTGTCTCTTATTGGAAAGTAAGGTTCATGCTCAGGTACAAGGTTGTTTCCATGCTGTAAGACGATTCAATTAATTTAATAGGTCGATTTAATTAAAAATAAATCTCAACTATATAATATAAACATGATTAGTAAATATTTATATTAACTTAATGACACGTTGTTTAATATAGATTAAGAGATTAATGATTTCAGAATGCTATGTTCTAGAACATATACCGGATTAAACAAGTTTCTATCACTTTTTGAAGGGTAGTTATTTTATGTACCGGCAGTGAAAGCATAGAGAGGTTTTTACATGTGTTTTGGTTTAGGGTTTAATTATTTTGTTTGTTATTTAGATGTTTTGAGTTCAGAGGTTGTGATTAGGGACGGATGCGTAACTTTATATTAGGGGATGAACCTATAAAATTTTAGGGGAGGCGAACTCATACAGTTTTAGGGGGCGAAAATATATTTTTAATAGGAAATACATAGTAAATTTTCAAAAAATTTCTAAATCATATAAGAATTTCAAATTGTTAAGGGGGCGACCGTCCCCTTCAGCCTCTCTAGGTTCATCCTTGGTTGTGATTAAAATTTAATATTTAGTGTATACATGTTAAAACTTAAATCTCTAACCATGCTATCCTAAAAAGCTAAACACAGACTCGTAAACTCTAAAATGATTATATTTTTTTTGTTTAATATGTTATGAATATTTATCTATGTGAATGTCTATCATGATAAGAACTTTATCAAGGAAATTTGACTTACTTTATCATTAGGAATATTATCTACATTAATTAGAGTTTAATGTATTATGTACTTCTTATGCCTATAAATAGATGATTTACTGAAGGCATTATACACAAGTCTATTTTTGATAATAATACAAATATCTCTCTTTCTCTCATCTCTTTATTCTTTTATTCTTGTTCTTTATTCTTGTTATCGTTCTTCTTTATATTATTTACAACACGTTATTAGCACGACTCTAATCAACTGAGGTCTTCATTGTTTGAATCCAAAAGAAGTTATTGGAAAGAATTCGATTCTAGGATGAACCAAAGTTTGGAAATATGTTTGATTTTATTCGAATATTGGAAATAGGTAAATTTGTAGCTTCTCACAAACCAAAAGACGAATCGACAGAGACGAAGAGGTTGCGTTTGGTGTAAATTACGTGGGTTATAATTTTTTTGATTTAATCACGTGGATTATAATTATATACGCTATCTATGTTTTATTGATTAAAATCATGTTGGTTTAAAATAATAATAATAATAATAATAATAATAATAATAATAATAATAATAATAATAATAATAATAACAACAACGCATCAAATCTCATGTTATGCATGTGTATTTTCTCTTGTTCCTAAAAAGGTTAATTAACGATATGCTTATTCATACTTTTACTTATATGATTATATTTGATATTTTTCATATTATTATTTATGTTATTTTATTTGGTAAAAGTTAGTATTTTTAATTGTGTTTTGAGTTTTATATGATATGCTTAAATGGCTTGGAAAGAGACGTGATATAAAAGGATTATGAGAAGCTATCTCGGTCATATGCTATGTGCCTATGTCTCCATTGTCCTCGAGAGAAGAATCAATATCGGTAGATCTTGGTTTTATTTTTATTCTTTATATTATTATTTTAAAGTGCGATAAATTATGGTGATTTTGCTTGAAAGCAATAACTTTTATGTGTCAAAAAACTCGACTATAGACTTCTCCCAAGATCAAATGTTGAGAATTTGTCTTGATCCAAAAAGTTTTATGGGAAGCATTCCCTAAAGTGAATGCAAGAATGATGTTTATTCCATGCGATTATTGGATTTATTTCATTTCCTGAAGTGAATGCAAACATGGTAAATCACAATTCAATTAGTGACATAACTTTGACATAATCCAAGTATGTTGGCTGGACATCCCGTTCTGCGAGGCTATTGGTCTCAAAGGAAGTTTTTAAAGGACCTTGTGGACCGGTTTAACAATGCCACGTACGAGAATTAAATCTTTGTTATCTGTGATGATGATATGTCAATACTTAATTTTTTACGAAAAAAATGTTTTCCTCAAACACAATATCGTGAAAAAAGATTTCAAAGGCTCACTGTCTCTACTCTATTTCCTGAAGTGAATGTAAGATTATATTATGGAAAGAATAAAAGCTACAATAGAAGTTATGGTCGAGATCGAGTCTATGAATATAGTCATGGACAACATGGTCATTTTAAAAATGCTTATACCCACAAGAAGTGGTATTATAAGGATGACAAGGATAAATTATTTATGGCGAAGCATTATGAGCTTTATCCATATTCATGAATGATAAATGAAAGAAAATATAAATAAATTTTGTTTATGGCGAAAATGATTATGGCGTTGTTGGTCCAACTCATTTCGATGTTGTTGGTTTTCTCATAACTCCTGAAGGGAATAATTTGCCTTTTACTATATTTCCCTTATAACTTCTAGAGGGAATAATTAATCTTTTATTTATTTTATTTTATGTACATTTTTATTTATTTATGTTAATTTATTTTATGTTAATTTGTTTTACACATTATTTATTTACGTTTATGTTAATTTATCATTTGAAGAATATGATTACTTCTAGAATAAAATATGCAGTGAATTGTGACATTGCGCTTTATGTGAGTACTATATTTTAAAGTACTAAAATATCAATGCTCCGGAAGAGTAATAAGTTCTTGTGACATTATCTTTGATAGATAATTGATTTAATATGTGCTATATTTAATATTTTTCATTCCTCGAAGTGAATTAAACAAAACACATAGTGAAAGGTGCATACTAATGCCTATTTTCCCATTTAACAATACAAAGGAATAATGCGGGTACCATATCTAGAGTACTAATATCATAGAAAGCTCAAGAAGAGCAAATATGTTATTGTCAAATGAAACTCTATTTCATATGTACAATACGTTATACTCGCCAAAGTCACAAAGATACTTATTAAATCTTAAATATATTCACAGAAATGAATATCATATTGTGACTATTAGTCAAGGAGATGATGACTATCTTCATATTACGAGTATAAATCAAGACAATAAGAAAATTTTGAAAAAATTACATGCACTGTCATCCGGATTGTACTACACAAGAATTAGTACAAGTTGAAGCTCATGCTATTGTAAATCAGAAGTTTACTGATAATTTTATCATTTTGACATGACTAATCAAGCTATCCCGATTTAATTATGATGCGAAAAGCTATTGATACTTCATGTGGTTATTCATTGAAGAACAATAAATTCTTGAGAGAAATCACATTATGAAAAATGTAGAATTACAAATATTACAATAATTACCCCTGATGGTAATAGTATCGTCACCACTAGAAGTGTAATTTTTTTAAAAAGAACAATATGAGTTCGCAAAATAATTCTTCAGAAATTATAGATAACATGTGTTATCAAGTGACATTTGAAATAAGCCAATGTGAATATAAGTTATGGTAGCCAAAAGTCAGTTGAAAGCTCTAGAAGAGCAATATATTGCTACCAAAAGATAATTTCCATTGAAAGCTCTTAAAGAGCTAAATATATTCCTATTCAAAGGAACAACTTTAATGCTCATACTAGACATGTACGAGTGAAATTGAATCAAATGTTACGGTAAACAATAATTTTACAAATTTATAAATATATATATACATATATATAGTTGGAATGATCGGTTGACCATCCTGATCAATAATTATGCAAAAATTATAGAGATTTATATGCACAATTATTAAAAGAACATGAAGTTATTGTGGTGCTTGTTCTTAAAGGAGTGATTAAATTTCACTTACTAAAAGAACATGAAGTTCTTGTATTGTTTATTCTCAAAGGATTTAGTTGATCCCTCTTACCAAAAGAACTTGAAGTTCTTGTACTAAAGTTTATACTGCATGTCTTGCATATCTGAATAAAAAATAGACCCATATATCCACAAATGTGAAAAGTTTTATATGATTTTAGTAGATGCATCTACATTGTTCTATCAACTTACAACTAGAAGTTTGTGAAATTGATTATAAAAGGATTCAGATTATGCAATTAGACTATTCGTCTTGCAGAAGCTTGTTGGTTTATATTTTAGGCTATATCAGTTGTTACAAAGCCTATTGATCATGAACAAAATAGTTTAGCAAAATTTTAATTGGATGCCTCTTTTTTATAGCTAAACTATGAGAACAAAATTATCTATATGATATTTCATATATAGCAACACTTATATGCATCATGTCAACGAGTTATAATAAACTCCCCATTATGATTTGACTTTTGGTTAGAAGTTATATTTCCCATTTTGAATTTTTGAATGTGCGATATATAATTGAATTGTTTCACCACAACACGCAAAATGGGTAAATAAAAGGGTTGAGAATATATATTGAGTATGAGTCTCCTTTATGTTTAAATTTTTAAACATTAATTAGAGAATCATTTATGACATGATTTTTCTCAACATCAGGGGAGATAACAATCAGCTGGGTAAAAAAAATGAATTATCGTTATCTAGATCCTCGTATATGAACTAAAAGTTCATAAGATAATTTATGCTATTACATGTCAACTACCAGACATATTTACTGTTGGAATTCCTATAATCATGGGACATAATCTTTTTCCTTATTTCTAGGAGTTTGCTTTATGTAAATAGTCACTAATCTAATTTCCTGATCTTAGGAATCATTTCCTAACTTAGACTAATTCTTCCTTATAAATTGTAAGTTACTGTTAGAGCAATAAAAAAGTAAGAAATTCATTTCTTCTCATATTTGTTCATGGCATCAGAGCTATAGGACTCATTCGATCATAATCTGCTCTTCCTCTCTAGAAATCGTCCTTGTGTTATTTTCTTCCTATGGCAAAACTCCCAGAAACTCTTTCCGAATCTGAAACCTCACATGTTACCCAAACCATAAATCAGCCAATCCCTCTTGGTGACATGAGTTCCTCCCTTATAATCACCAACCACCGTTTAGATGGAAAAAATTTCCTACAATGGTCTCAATCAGTACTAATGGTTATTCGAGGTCGTGGGAAATTAGGGTATATCAATGGAGAAATTCCTCAGCCAACTATCACAGACCCTACTTATGCTACATGGGAACTCAACAACTCAATCGTGATGGCTTGGTTAATTAATTCGATGGAAAGCCACATAAGCCGTACCTATCTCCTATTCAAGACTGCAAAAGTAATGTGGGATGTAGTGAAGGAAAACTATTCTGATCTAGGAAATGCTTCCCAAGTATTTGAGATCAAATTAAAACTGAAGGACATTCGACAAGGGACGCTTGAGGTAACTCATTACTATAACAACTTGAAGATCTTGTGGCAAGAACTCGACATGTACTATGAAGCAGATTGGGGTGAAGGTTTGGAACACTCCAAGTTTATAACACACCTCAACAACGAAAGACTATGATTTCCTTGCAGGACTGAATCGAGATTTGGATGAAGTTTGTGGACGGATTTTGGGTAGAACTCATCTTCCTGTCATTGGTGAAGCTTTTGTAGAAGTTTGAAGAGAGGAAAATCGTCGTCGGGTTATGATGGGAGATAATAAGGACCTAAAACCAGTGACCACCACTGGACATCGTCCTGTTGAAACCTCAGCCCTTGTATCTAGGGGTCCTCAATTCCAAAAGAGGAGTGACTTAGGTTAAAGCCGAACTGGAGAACGACCTTGGTGTAGCCACTGCAATCGTGCTGGTCACACTAGAGAGAAGTGCTTCAAACTCCATGGGTACCCTGGATACACAAAAAATCAGAGAGATACCAAGGCTCTTTTGTCATCCAACACTTCATCCTCTATAGAAAATACCTTGGATGTTCGCCTAGCCAAATCTCAACTCGAAGCCCTACACAAGATACTTGAAACATCCACTGCTCATGGATCCTTGGCTATTCAAGGTACTACCTTTAATATCACTTCTAATTCCAGTAATCAATCCTCTTGGATCTTGGATTCAGGTGCCTCCGACCACATGACAGGTAACTCATCCCTGTTCCACAATTACATCCCCTGTCACAACCAATCTCGTATCCGAATAGCTGATGGTTCATACTCGCCTGTTGCTGGAACCGAGGCAGTTCAACTCACTGAAAATCTCTCTTTAGAAAAAGTCTTACATGTCCCAAATTTATCCTGCAATTTACTGTCAGTTAGTAAACTAATTGAGGATAATGCTGCTCTTGTTGAATTTTCTGCTTTTGGTTGTGTTGTACAGGAACAGAAATCGGGGAAGATGATTGGCACTGCTAAGGTTGATGATGGACTCTACATATGGAATAAAGACAATAAAAACCAAGGAGGTTTAGCTCTATCTGCTTCACACGAGGACACAATTATGCTATGACACCGTAGGCTAGGACATCCAAACTTCCTGTACATGAAGCATTTGCTTCCACTGTTATTTCGAAATAAAAATCCAAATTTCCTAAAGTGTGAAATCTGCCAACTTTCAAAACATACTCGTGTTCCTTATACATTAAAACCTTACAACCAATCCCAACCTTTCTCCTAAATACATAGTGATCTATGGGGAGCTAGCCAAGTGAAAAATATTACGGGAGCTAGATGGTTTATAACTTTTATTGATGACCATACTAGAGTTTGTTGGGTTTATCTCCTCAAAGAAAAGTCCGAAACACCCAAAGTATTTCAAAACTTTCATTCAATGATTAGAACCCAATTCAATTCCACATACATACGCTCCGCACCGATAATGGAAGAGAGTACTTCAACTCTGTTTTAAGTCCTTACCTTGCAGAACAAGGCATCATACACCAAAGCTCCTGCCTAGACACACCACAACAAAATGGAATTTCTGAAAGAAAAAACCGGCACCTATTAGATGTTGCTCGAGCCCTAATGTTTACCACAAATATCCCAAAATACCTATGGGGAGAGGCTGTCCTTACTGCATGCTACCTAATCAACCGAATGCCATCCAAAGTCCTTCAATTTCAAACACTTTTAAATACCCTTCAAAAGGCTTTCCCTCTTTTTCATGTTCCTACCTTACCGGCTAAAATATTCCGGTGCAAAGCCTTTGTCCATAGTCACCAACCTAACCTATCTAAACTTGACCCTCGTGCTCATACTTGTGTTTTTATTGGCTACTCCCCTACGTAAAAAGGGTACAAATGTTACTCACCTACTTTGCGTCGTGTATTTGTTTCCCGAGATGTAACCTTCTTTGAAACAGAACCATATTTTTCAGCAACTCATCTTCAGTGGGAGATTCTCAATGAATATGAGACCCTTAATACCCTCCTTATTACTCCACCACCCGAACCTAATCTACCACAAAATTTGCATACAAATGATATCCTCATAATTCCTGAGCAGCAAATTCCCTCCACACAGCAGCACATTGATAATCCTATTCCTAAAAGTTCAGATTTCCCCACTGAAAAACAGCAGAAACAACAACAGCTTGCCCCTGAAACTCAGCAACACTGAGCTCCTGAACTCCTTGTTTATTCACGACGTCATTACTCTCCTGAAACTGACATAGCAGTGCCAAATTCATCCACAACCGAGGACTGTTCTACAACAGAGGTAACCCTTGATTCTCCATCTATTGATCTCCCAATTGCTATTAGAAAAGGCATAAGGACCTGCACCCAACACCCTATCTTTCAGTTTGTGTCTTATGGAAATTTATCCAAGTCATACAAGAACTTTGTGCCAAATATCAACCATGTAAAAACTCCAAGGGATGTGAAAAAAGCTCTTGAATCAGCCAAATGGAAACATGCTGTAATGGAAGAAATGAGTGCTCTAAAAAACAATGGAACATGGGAAATTTCAGATCTTCCTAAAGGGAAAAAGACAGTAGGCTGCAAATAGATTTTCACCACCAAATTCAAAGCTGATGGAAATATTGACCGGCACAAGGCTCGACTTGTGGCAAAGGGGTTCACTCAGACATATGGGCTCGACTATGATGCGACTTTTGCTCCCGTTGCCAAACTTAATACTATTCGGGTTCTCCTATCACTTGCTGCAAATCTTGATTGGCCCTTGACTCAATTGGATGTTAAAAATGCCTTCCTAAATGGTGAATTAGCCGAGGAAGTGTATATGGACTTTCCACCAGGATTCGAAGAAGAAAAAGGTCGGGTATGCAGGTTAAAGAAATCACTATATGGGTTGAAACAGTCCCCAAGAGCCTGGTTTAGTCGATTTGCCAAGGCTATGACTAGCAGGGCGTATATCCAAGGACAGGCAGACCACACTATGTTCTACAAACACTCAAAAGAAGGTAAATGCTTCATCCTTATAGTCTATGTTGACGATATCATCCTAACAGGAGATGATTCAAATGAAATCAGATGCTTAAAAGAGTTTCTTAGCACTAAATTTGAACTTAAGGACTTGGGAAATCTAAAATACTTCCTTGGAATGGAAGTAGCAAGGTCTCGGACAGGTATCTCCATCTCACAACGAAAATATGTTCTAGATTTACTGAAAGACATTGGCATGTTGGGCTGCAGACCTGCAGAGACCCCAATGGAATTCAATTTGAAGCTTGGAACTAATGAAGATGGAGAGGAAATAGATAGGGGGAGATATCAACGACTCGTGGGAAAACTTATCTATCTATCTCACACTCGTCCTGACATTGCTTTTAGTGTGAGTGTTATCAGCCAATATATGCATAACCCAAGGGAGAAACATCTAGAGGCTGTCCATAGGGTGTTGAGATACTTGAAGGGAACCCCAGGCAAGGGCCTATACTTCAAGAAAACAAATAGTCGATATGTGGATATCTACACGGATGCAGATTGGGCAGGTTCGGTGAATGACAGACGGTCTACAAGTGGTTACTGCAGCTACGTGTGGGGTAACCTTGTGACATGGAGAAGTAAAAAACAATCTGTTGTAGCCCGTAGTAGTGTTGAAGCTGAATATCGAGCTGTGTCACATGATATATGCGAGGGAATTTGGATACAACGAATAATGGGGGAATTAAAAATGCCTCACCAGACCTATGAAATTGTATTGTGACAATCAGGCAGCAGTGAGCAAAGCATACAATCCGGTTCACCACGATCGTACCAAACATGTGGAAATAGATCGTCATTTCATCAAAGAGAAGGTCGAATCATGGGAAGTATGTGATGAGTATTTATTTTGGTTGTGTTTTTGGTCCTTATTTCGATTATATATATGTTTAAGGGACTTAATTGGGCTGTTTTATGATGTTTTCATGCAGGAGACGTGATGTTGGAAATAAGCTGGAATTCTGCAGAAAATGCTGGAGTCATGGGCAGATTCATGGGCATGAATCAGGGCATGAATGCTGACTGGGCGCCATGTCAGCGTCTTCTAGAAGATGACGTCAACAACATTGATAGCTTATCAGTCCACTTATCAGATAGCTTATCATCCGAATTTTTATTTTAAAATTCAAAACTTGGATATTTATCTTATGTAATTTAATTTAAATTTAGGATTTATCATCTTAGGTTTTTAGGGTTTTCAACTACTATAAATACCCCACTTTGGGGGTGAATTAAAGCATCATTCAATTAGCAATAAAACATCATTTCTTCTTCTCTTGGAAATTCTTCTCTTTTTAGTTTTTCTTAAAGTTCTTTTCTTTTAATTATTTCCTAAATGTCGAGCATGATTAATTTAATAACCATGCTCGGCTAGATCTTTTTAAGCCGAAGGCTTTTGCAATGACGCGTTCTCAAGGCGAGGTTTGAAACTATGCTTCAAACGTTTCGAAAACTTCTCTCAATTTCTTTTAAATTTATTTTCTAACTCAAAATGATTTTTAAAACCCAAAGATTGACTTTGGAGAAAAACAATTGTTTTGATCTATCAAGTGGGAGGGAGGATCGGTTATTGAAACAAATCTGACTTCCAAGGAACACACTTAGTAAATAGATTACTAAGTAAAATTGAGATCGAATCGTTTTTATAGAAATGACTTTTCGAGTTGGTTACGAGCTTAAGTAATTTGTTTTCTCAAACATGGAGTTGGTTTAGAAAAATTATCAAAACTGAAACCAAAAATTGATTTTGGAAATTCAGTTTACAAATAAAAACCCAAGGATTGACCTTGAAGTAATTTTGCCAACAAGTTTTTCGAAATAAAAATCTTTACCAAGGAACTGAGTAGAACAAGTCAACGCGGAAGCCCGAGGCTGATAATCTCATATTTACTTTAAACTATTTTCAAAGCTTTCTTTTACTTTCTTAAACAATTGCAGTTCATTACAACAACAGCCCCCCACCTAAATCACATTATCATAGCTCCAACAACAACTCTTGGTTCAGAAACTACAAAAGCGCGACAAAGAAAGTTCTAAGTCCCTGTGGGTTCGACTCCTACTTCCCTATCTATACTCAATTTAATTTCTTTATTTATTTTATTTATTTGGAAGAAGGAAATTATTCTTGACACGTTACGACGCGTGTTAAAATTGGCGCCGTTGCCGGGGACTTCGGCAACTTTTACTGTTTGTTTTTGATTGTTTATGACCAGGAGAAATCCGGAAGAACAAGTTAAATACATCCCAAAAATCAAAGCCAAATGGGAAACAACGAACGGACGATCCATCAGCTGATCAGGGCAATAGAGGACAATCAGCCCTTGTGCATAACCTTTCCGAATGGTGAAACACCATTTCATCTAAAAACGAGCTTGATTCATCTACTACCAACCTTCCACGGTTTGCCCAACGAAAACCCACACAAACATTTGAAGGAATTTCACATGGTTTGTCTAAGCACAAAGCCACAGGGAGTATCCGATGACCAAATCAAACTTAGAGCTTTTCCATTTTCTTTAGCAGATATAGCAAAAGATTGGTTATTTGATTTACCCCATAATTCTATTACAACTTGGACTGACATGGCTAAACTTTTTCTTGATAGGTTCTTCCCTGCAGCTAAAGCAAGCGAGATTAGGCGCAACATTTTGAGCATTCAACAAAAAGAAGCTGAATCTTTATATGAATACTGGGAGAGGTTTAAAAAGTTGTGTTCAAATTGTCCACAACATGGATTATCGGAACAAACCCTCCTTCAGTATTTTTATGAAGGATTGACGCTTATGGATATGAAAGTAGTGGATGCGGCAAGTGGCGGAGCTCTAGTCAATATGACCCCAACAGCGGCTAAAACACTGATATCAACCATGGCTGCCAACTCACAAAGGTTTACTCAATCTAGCGAACCATCTCGAAGTGTTCGCGAGGTAAGCACAGTTTCTTTAGAAAATAAGGTTGATAAATTAGCTGAAATAGTGCAAACTCTTCTTGCAGGAAAAAAGGGAACAGCTAGACTTTGTGGGGTCTGTACTAGCCCAGAACATCCGACAGGCTGTTGTCCGATGATTCAGGAAGATGATGTCTCCCAAGCCAATGCCATGGGAAATGCATACAATCCAAGGTGGAGAAACCAGTCAAACTTTGGATACGCAAACAACCAAAGACAAAATCAACCCTACCCACAACAAAAGACATCTCTAGAAACTTTAGTTGAGCGTTTAGCGATGTCCAAGAGAAATTCCAAATTCGTACCGAGGCCCACTTACAAGAGATAGACAAACAAATAAGCCAACTAGCAAGCCGTCTTGATTCCAAAGGTAAACTTCCTTCACAACCCGAGACAAACCCTAGGGAAAATATAAGCGCCATCACACTCCGTAGTGGGACAGTTATAGCTCCAAAAAAACCATCAAAAAACAACAATCCCACACCTGCCATTGAAGAAGGTAACGAAAAACAAAATAACCCTCTACCATCATCTCATCCTTCTCCACCTCTTAAAGTTGCACCTCCTTTCCCATCACGATTAGTAAAACGTGACAAAAAGGCTGAAGAGAGAGAAATTATTGAAGTATTTAAAAAGGTCCAAGTGAACATTCCCCTATTGGAAGTCATTCGCCAAGTGCCAAGGTACGCTCGTTTCCTTAAAGAGCTTTGTACAACCAAGCGAAAACTCACCGGGAACGAAAAGGTAAATTTAGGAGAGCACGTTTCTGCAGTTTTTCAACGTAAGTTACCACCCAAAATGAAAGACCAAGGTATGTTTGCTATACCCTGTCAAATTGGTAACATATCTATTAAACGTGCTATGTGCGATCTTGGGGCTTCAATAAATGTAATGCCGCTTTCTGTTTATAAAATGATAACTAACGATCCTTTGAAGGAAACCAGGATTACGATACAGTTGGCGGATCGATCAGTCATCTATCCAGAAGGAGTGTTGGAAAATGTTTTGGTAAAGGTAGATGTCTTATTTTTCCCTGCGGACTTCTATGTGATCGATATGGCTCACGATAGAACAAACACTTGCTCCGAAGTGTTGTTGGGACGTCCATTCCTTAGCACAGCAAACACGAAAATAGAAGTAAGAAGCGGCCTTTTATCCATGGAATTTGACGGTGAGGTAGTAGAATTCGATGTTTATAAGGCAATGAGGTATCCTGATCAGGTTGAATCTGTTAACTCAATTGATATTGTTGATCCATGTATAGAAGAGTATGTAGATACTAATGTTTTTAATAACTTTGATATGAACTATGAGCTTTGCGACGATGAAGCAGAAAATGAGGACGAATCTGTTTCCTTTATTAATTCTGATTTAGCTTTAACTCCATCAAAGATTAAACTTTGCCATCTATTTTGCAGGCTCCAAAGTTGGAATTAAAAGAACTCCCATCCCACCTTAAGTACGCCTTCCTGGGAGATAATGATACCTTACCGGTTATCATTTCAAACGAATTAACCGGAGAGGAAGAAGTCGATCTTGTCACAGTCTTGCGAAAATACAAGGAAGCAATCGGGTGGACGGTAGCGGACATAAAAGGACTTAGCCCCTCAACTTGTATGCATAAAATCAAAGTTGAGGAAGGGGCAAAGCCATCACGACAAGGTCAACGACACTTGAATGATCCCATGATGAAGGTAGTACAAGACGAAATTCAAAAACTCTTAGACGCTGATATCATATATTCGATCTCGAATAGCGAATGGGTAAGTCCTATTCATGTTGTTCCTAAAAAGACCGGCGTCACGGTAATCAAAAATGACAAAGGTGAGTTAGTTCCAACTCGAGTTCAGAATGGATGGCGAGTTTGCATAGATTACAGGAATGTAACCCCCTCGTCCCGGTCTGGTCGGAAGACCGGTCCGAGTGGGCCACACGGGGAAAACCGAAGTGAAACCCGTTAAGGTTTCCCCTCGGTTAACGACCCAGAAAAAATTTCTTTTAACTTTAGTCTTATCTAGATGCATATATAGTTCCTATGTGAAACACTACAGCGGAAGAAACAAACAACGTAACATGCACCGACCAAACAACCATGACAGTCCATTTTACTTCATTTCAGCAGGCCGTTTCGAAACACCTATAGGGTGTTCCGAAACGCCCTGACCTGGTCAACGGGCCTGGGTCAACCACAAGGTGACCGTTCCGAAACAGGGGTGACCCGTATCGGAACGACCTTGACGGTCAATATCTCGTGGTCAACGAGATTTGACCGTTTCGGAACTTCAAAGGCCCGTTTCGGAACGGTTTCATCTCGCCAATTTCTCAAAATTCCAGTGGCGAAAACGTTCCAGAACGGCCCTCATCCGTTTCGAAACGGCAGGCCATTTACACAGGGGCCGTTTCGGAACACGGGGACCCGTTCCGAAACACCCCCTGTCTGCAGACTTTTCTGGGCTGTTTTGAGGCACAAGGATGCCCCAAAACACCAACAAACCACCACGCAACTTCAAGACAAGACATCTTAAGGTATAACGACCATTTTAGCATGCTTCAACATTAATTAGACATGTCTAACACTAAGGCGACACCCCACAAACATGCTTTCATACAAACATCATTCAAACACATATATAAACACTTAAGGCATAAGACTAACATTCAAAAGAGCAACTTAGGCATGAGTTAACATTCATCACACAAGCATTTGGCAAGACACATCATGCTTACAAATCAAGTCAATCATAGACATACATCAAACTCAAATCAACAACACCTATCCCATTGCTTTACTATTACAATCCTTAAGTTTAAACATCATACTTGAGCTAACCGTAAGCAACACTTGGAGGCCTTTCCTTGCCCTTGCCACCCACAAACCATTGATCTGCATTGTCGAACAAAAGAGAGCGTAAGCATAAAAGCTTAGTGAGGGTAAGCTCATAAAACAAACCTTCGACAATGCAGGGTCCAAGCACGAACCACAACCAAGATAAAATGCATGATCTTACCTCCGATCCACACGAGCCATGGTTAGATGATGCATGAGCATATATTCAATATCATGTCATGCTCAACATGTTTAAATCCATCACACATGTAATCACATATATTAAACCATGTTAGCAACACCTCCCAAAGCACATTGGCTCCCAAATTAACCACAAATTGGCAATATAAACTACAATCCGTATTGGCACCTAGCTATGACTCGAATACGCGGATAACCGTTGGAACTCACATCCAACAACTCAACCATTACCTGACGGTGGGATTCCACTCATCACCGTTTACGCGGAGGGGATTCCACTCATCCTCACGCCTCATCTCACGCGGAGGGGATTCCACTCATCCTCACGCCCCGTCGATGGGATTCCACTCATCACCGACTAATATAAATACAATTTCCGGGCGAACCCGTACTCCTCCTTGGTGACTCAACGCCACCAAGGCCACGCGCGACTTTTGACTCATGTGTACACACTAACATCCTAATGATCGATCATTTGTACCCAAGCATACTAGTGCCAATACTACACATTTCATTACTCTTTTACAATATTAATTCATAACACTTCCGTGCTTAGCACGTACTCACCTTGACTTACCGTCATGCACAAACCACATTTCCATGCCTAGCATGTACTCACCATGATCCTCGGATCATACAATCATCTCATAACATCATTACACATGTCAAAACTACATGCATCTCAATAACACAAATATCACATCATATTTCATACATATGTATATCTATATCACATTTATAATCAACATGCATGTAACAATGCATTAAGTCATGCCTCCATATACATGTATAACAACATAAGCATGACTAAACATAAGGCATAATTCAACACTTTAAAGATCAACCAAGGTCTCTAACTAAAGTTTGGGATTAGGCCACCACCCTAATCCCAACTCTAGGTGGGTCTACCAATCCCAACCTAGTTCACATGCTTGAACTAACACTTGAAAAACCATTTAAAAATATTTAACCACTCACTTAAACATCCAAGCTCCAAGCCAAGCTAGCAACCTCCCTCAAATTTCCGAATTTCTTCCTGAAGCTTTTCCAACACGAATTCCCGCTTCCAAACAACCTCAAACACATTTCAAACATTTCCAAAATCAGCCCAACATCAAAAGACCAACCCGGAACACAATTCAAATACAATTCACAATGTTGCAAGCCATGACCAAACCCCAATCTTTAGCAATTTTGGACAGCCCCTAAACCATGTCCAAAAACCATCCTTCCAACATCCATAGCACCCCCAAACATTCCCAAATCAACCCTTAACCATAGTACTACCATTGGGCTATCAATTTCCACCTAAAACAACCCCCAAAAATCACCCAAAACCCTCCAAAAAACCCATTTTTACCCAATTTCGGGAATCATGTTAAAATACTTTAAATTTCACATATGTTGGACCTTAAGGGTTGCAAACAACTTATTTAACAATAATAAATCAATAGCTTAGGTTAAAACCCATAAAGTTCTCATTTTTAAACAAAACCCTAAAACTTCAAATTTTAAAATCTTGAACAATAATGAAATCTAAAGGTAGCATCTTGTAGAGGAAAAGGAGGACAACCCAAAAATACATTTACCTTTTAAAAATCACCAACAAGGCCAAAGGAGATGATGAAATAGAGTTTTGGAGAGAAAATGGTATTTTAATGTGAAAGAAGAAATGAAGAAGATGAAGATGAGAGAGAAGTTGTCTTCTAAAATAAAAAGAGGGGTTTTAAATTTTAAAGCTCTCATATTTACCATATTGCCATTAATGAGATGGCAAACTCTCCTTTATCATAAAATCCATGGGATTTACTTCCCAAAACAATTTTGATCCAACATGAAGTTTTTGATTCGAATATCTAAAGCTCAAAATAATATTTTATCATTTGAAATTTCTAAAACTAAAACCCGAAACAATATTTTTAATATTATTTCCATCCGACCCCTAAACCCGGGTGTTACAACTCTCCCCCGCTTAAGAAAATTTCGTCCCCGAAATTTATCAGACATGAAGAATCACAGAAGCTGTCTCTCCACACTCCTTCTCGCCACAACATACTAACCAACCTCGGTGGACTTACCACACAACATTAGATATCTGATGCTAAGATCTCAACTGATTTTTCGTTGCACGCAAATTTCAAACTCAACTCAATCTCTTCAACAAACATAGCACGAAACAGATCTAACTCACATTTCTGAATCATGGATACACGGAACACATCTCAAACCCCTTCTAACTCTGGTGGTAACCGCAACAGATAACAACAGAACTAGCCCAATTCACAACCTCATACAATACTGCTTGAACACTTGACTCACAACTTTCTCTGACTGATCCTCTGTCTTCATCAATTAACCAAACACTATGCAGACGTCTTCAAAATTATTCTAGTTGAAATCTCGAATCTCTATTACTCGCTTCCATTATGAACCTTCCACGGATGTAACAAATAGAAGGAGCTGAAGCTCGGTCTTGACACGCTGGCAATTTACACACTTACTCTCTTACAGAACCACATCATTCATCCACTCAATCCAGAAGTACTCATCTTCAACCCACAATACGTCTTCATACAACTCAGATGCAATACAAATGAACTACCGTGCGCTTCGGCCAAAACAATACATCTCAAAACACTAGGTCAATCGGTACAACTGTTCTGTCTCTGAAATGCAAAACTCTATCATCTCTGAAACTGTATTCTGAAGGTCTTCCTTCTACCATGCCTCGCACGTGAGGTGCCAAGAATCTGTCTTGCAACTGTTTCTCATCAAACATTCTGACTCAAAGTAGTCTCAACCCGAAACTCGGCCACAAAACTACTATCATTCGGTAAACTGAATTCAGCAATCACATCTCGCAACCCAACTACTAATCTATCAACAAAATAACTCGAAACATCGGTTACTACGTAGACTCTCTTCAGATAGTACTCAATCTTGAGATCGCAGTTTTCAAGCAATTCTAACAACTCATGTTGTTCAAGTTTCAACCCCTCCTAGGTTGTCTAACAATTCAAGTTCTGATGATATGTACATACACACTGTGCATTTCTTACTATACAAGCTTTGTCTTCAAGTCTTCGAAGCAATTTCAACTGTAGTTAACTCTATGTCTCATATCGGATAACTCTTCTCACGGTCTTTCAACTAACTCGACGAACAAGTCACAATCTTCCGTCTTGCATAAGCACACAACCTAACTCTACATGTAATGCATCGCTGTGGTTCACAACTCTTTCTCTGTATAAGTTGATTTAAGGTCGAAGCTCTCTTCAAAGTCTCTTTCAGTTTCTCAAGGGCTCATTGTCTCGCATCTAACCACACAACTGAACATTCTTCTGTAGCAATCTATCAATGGAGCAACTATCTTCAAACACTATTTACAATTCTCTGAGAGTAACAATGCTAGACCTAGGAACTATAGATACCTGTCATAGTCTTTAATTTCTTCCAACTCGCATCTTATTTTGCCTGTTCAAGATTTGTTCTAATATACTTTGCTAATTTTCATGTTCTAAGAGAACATCTTCATTAACTCGAAGTTCACGTTGGCTCAACTTGGCATACGACTGATTCTCTAATAGAATCTACATTACTAACTCTGAAGCTTGTCATGGTCTTCTTTGGTACTTAAATATACTCATGTATTATCTATGAGGACTACTACAAACTGATCAGGAAGCTTAGGAAAATATTCTGTTCAACATTTCTATAAAAGTAACCAACACACTAGTCCAACAAAACAGCATAACTCGGAACCCAAAACGGTCACATCTTGCCTCAAAAGTTGTCTTCGGTACTTCAAATTTTCTCGCTTTCAACTGGTAGTAAACGGATCTCAAATTAATCTTCGAAAGACTGAAGCACACACTACTGACCAACTAATCACTGACACTCAGAAACGGATGTTAATCATTCACTGTCACTTGTTTCAACTATCTGAAATCTAAACACATCCTCGTATTGTCACTCTTCCCTCTTCACAAATTACACTGTAGAATTCTAAGATGATGCACTAGGCCTACTGAATCTAAGGTCTAACAAGTCTCGGAGCTAACTCTTCAACATTCCCAATTCTGTCGGAAACCATAAGACACAGAGCAAACTAAAACACGAGCAACTCGAAGACGACATCAATAATAAACTCTTCTTCGCTGTTAGGAGACAAACTGGGCGTTTCTTCTAAACACTCCTAGGAAGAATCACAAACTATTTTAACATTCTGCGGTCTAATCTTCGTTCAAAAATCAAACCCATCACAATTGCTCAGCAAGTCTGTCAACTAAACTCAATCAACCTTTAATCTCTAAAACTGGATCAACATTCAATAAGAAGCTCACATCCTCACCTACCACTACAGTCACACAAAAATCTACAATTTCAAGGCAACTCTCTCTTTGTCTCAATGTACACACTAACTATGTGTCCTTCAAGCTGAACCTTGTCAAAGGTACATCAAAACCGTAGGAAGACGATCGCTTCACACCTACGAGAAACTAGTAACTCTAAACCACCAACAACATTTTCTGTACATCTTTCTGATCACTACTGTCTCCCAAAGAGGCTAGTCACATGTGTCCCTACATCTAAGGTCTCAACAAACTCATCTAATTTCTTATATGCTCACGCAAAAGGAGGTATTCGCAGAAATTGCAACTTCACATGTACGCGACTGATAGTCTTCGGTCCTCTTGTTTTCAGACTGGTTCTTCAACAGAATCTGACTCTTCTAAATTGTTCTTAGAGCATCTCGTAACTTCAAGACTCAATTCTGATCGCACACAAACAGTCTTGCTGGACTTGTTCTACCCCTACCAAACAATCCTGAAGTCAAAGCTCAAGGCTCCCTTCTCGGCTCAACTATATCGGAAGTGACTTCATCTCTTCTGCTTGCTGGAAAACAACTCAACGTACACTGACTCAATCACACAAACTAGCTCCCACTCACGGACACTGACCGGCTGTCTTGCATTAAAATCATAGGCCAACCCCAACGGTCACCAACTAACACCTCACCAGGCATGTTCAACTTGCATACTTGCTAACAATGTACAGAGATACGGATTCAGAATCAACTAGAGGAAACAACTTGATACTGTGCTAAGGGCTCATTCGATAAAACATTGACACCACTCTGACCCCCGCCCATAGGCCTTTACTTCTTCTTACTAACTAATGACAGAGTTGATCACACCGTCCCTCATCCACAAGAATCAACCCACATGCACGCGGACTCGAGCAAACAAATTGTACCTCAACTCCGGTACAACCATACTCCCCTAACTACAGTAAAGAACTTCCTCCACATCATCCATATTTTCAAAACCACAACTTCCACTTACCGATTCACGGCTCACACACTGGCCCTAAGCTTACTAAAAGCAATAAATCAATCAACAATTTAACATACAAGTTAGGTTAGCAAAGGAAAGGTCCAAGTGGCTCCAGTATGATTTCCCTCACTTAAAATCCTTTTTCCGATGTAATAGAAGCAATGGGACTCTACTCAACATATTTCAAACAAGTCAACACACATACATGCTCAACCAAGCATATAACAAGGCATACTTGCTAAACAAGCAAACAAATGCGTACGATCAAACAACATGCATTCTCAATCAAACAATCACACATCACGGCATACACGGGTAACGAGCAACATGCTTTTAAACCAACAATCAACATACTTGTCATACAAGCAATCATACTTACAAAGCAAGCAAACACCGTGCATATCAATTCAAAACTTAAACTTACCCCACTTACCTGCCCAAGGTCTCAGAAACCTTAGGCTCTGATACCAACAAGTGTAACCCCCTCGTCCCGGTCTGGTCGGAAGACCGGTCCGAGTGGGCCACACGAGGAAAACCGAAGTGAAACCCGTTAAGGTTTCCCCTCGGTTAACGACCCAGAAAAAATTTCTTTTAACTTTAGTCTTATCTAGATGCATATATAGTTCCTATGTGAAACACTACAGCGGAAGAAACAAACAACGTAACATGCACCGACCAAACAACCATGACAGTCCATTTTACTTCATTTCAGCAGGCCGTTTCGAAACACCTATAGGGTGTTCCGAAACGCCCTGACCTGGTCAACGGGCCTGGGTCAACCACAAGGTGACCGTTCCGAAACAGGGGTGACCCGTATCGGAACGACCTTGACGGTCAATATCTCGTGGTCAACGAGATTTGACCGTTTCGGAACTTCAAAGGCCCGTTTCGGAACGGTTTCATCTCGCCAATTTCTCAAAATTCCAGTGGCGAAAACGTTCCGGAACGGCCCTCATCCGTTTCGAAACGGCAGGCCATTTACACAGGGGCCGTTTCGGAACACAGGGACCCGTTCCGAAACACCCCCTGTCTGCAGACTTTTCTGGGCTGTTTTGAGGCACAAGGATGCCCCAAAACACCAACAAACCACCACGCAACTTCAAGACAAGACATCTTAAGGTATAACGACCATTTTAGCATGCTTCAACATTAATTAGACATGTCTAACACTAAGGCGACACCCCACAAACATGCTTTCATACAAACATCATTCAAACACATATATAAACACTTAAGGCATAAGACTAACATTCAAAAGAGCAACTTAGGCATGAGTTAACATTCATCACACAAGCATTTGGCAAGACACATCATGCTTACAAATCAAGTCAATCATAGACATACATCAAACTCAAATCAACAACACCTATCCCATTGCTTTACTATTACAATCCTTAAGTTTAAACATCATACTTGAGCTAACCGTAAGCAACACTTGGAGGCCTTTCCTTGCCCTTGCCACCCACAAACCATTGATCTGCATTGTCGAACAAAAGAGAGCGTAAGCATAAAAGCTTAGTGAGGGTAAGCTCATAAAACAAACCTTCGACAATGCAGGGTCCAAGCACGAACCACAACCAAGATAAAATGCATGATCTTACCTCTGATCCACACGAGCCATGGTTAGATGATGCATGAGCATATATTCAATATCATGTCATGCTCAACATGTTTAAATCCATCACACATGTAATCACATATATTAAACCATGTTAGCAACACCTCCCAAAGCACATTGGCTCCCAAATTAACCACAAATTGGCAATATAAACTACAATCCGTATTGGCACCTAGCTATGACTCGAATACGCGGATAACCGTTGGAACTCACATCCAACAACTCAACCATTACCTGACGGTGGGATTCCACTCATCACCGTTTACGCGGAGGGGATTCCACTCATCCTCACGCCTCATCTCACGCGGAGGGGATTCCACTCATCCTCACGCCCCGTCGATGGGATTCCACTCATCACCGACTAATATAAATACAATTTCCGGGCGAACCCGTACTCCTCCTTGGTGACTCAACGCCACCAAGGCCACGCGCGACTTTTGACTCATGTGTACACACTAACATCCTAATGATCGATCATTTGTACCCAAGCATACTAGTGCCAATACTACACATTTCATTACTCTTTTACAATATTAATTCATAACACTTCCGTGCTTAGCACGTACTCACCTTGACTTACCGTCATGCACAAACCACATTTCCATGCCTAGCATGTACTCACCATGATCCTCGGATCATACAATCATCTCATAACATCATTACACATGTCAAAACTACATGCATCTCAATAACACAAATATCACATCATATTTCATACATATGTATATCTATATCACATTTATAATCAACATGCATGTAACAATGCATTAAGTCATGCCTCCATATACATGTATAACAACATAAGCATGACTAAACATAAGGCATAATTCAACACTTTAAAGATCAACCAAGGTCTCTAACTAAAGTTTGGGATTAGGCCACCACCCTAATCCCAACTCTAGGTGGGTCTACCAATCCCAACCTAGTTCACATGCTTGAACTAACACTTGAAAAACCATTTAAAAATATTTAACCACTCACCTAAACATCCAAGCTCCAAGCCAAGCTAGCAACCTCCCTCAAATTTCCGGATTTCTTCCCGAAGCTTTTCCAACACGAATTCCCGCTTCCAAACAACCTCAAACACATTTCAAACATTTCCAAAATCAGCCCAACATCAAAAGACCAACCCGGAACACAATTCAAATACAATTCACAATGTTGCAAGCCATGACCAAACCCCAATCTTTAGCAATTTCGGACAGCCCCTAAACCATGTCCAAAAACCATCCTTCCAACATCCATAGCACCCCCAAACATTCCCAAATCAACCCTTAACCATAGTACTACCATTGGGCTATCAATTTCCACCTAAAACAACCCCCAAAAATCACCCAAAACCCTCCAAAAAACCCATTTTTACCCAATTTCGGGAATCATGTTAAAATACTTTAAATTTCACATATGTTGGACCTTAAGGGTTGCAAACAACTTATTTAACAATAATAAATCAATAGCTTAGGTTAAAACCCATAAAGTTCTCATTTTTAAACAAAACCCTAAAACTTCAAATTTTAAAATCTTGAACAATAATGAAATCTAAAGGTAGCATCTTGTAGAGGAAAAGGAGGACAACCCAAAAATACATTTACCTTTTAAAAATCACCAACAAGGCCAAAGGAGATGATGAAATAGAGTTTTGGAGAGAAAATGGTATTTTAATGTGAAAGAAGAAATGAAGAAGATGAAGATGAGAGAGAAGTTGTCTTCTAAAATAAAAAGAGGGGTTTTAAATTTTAAAGCTCTCATATTTACCATATTGCCATTAATGAGATGGCAAACTCTCCTTTATCATAAAATCCATGGGATTTACTTCCCAAAACAATTTTGATCCAACATGAAGTTTTTGATTCGAATATCTAAAGCTCAAAATAATATTTTATCATTTGAAATTTCTAAAACTGAAACCCGAAACAATATTTTTAATATTATTTCCATCCGACCCCTAAACCCGGGTGTTACAAGGAAGTTGAATTCTCTAACCCGAAAAGATCACTTTCCCTTACCATATATTGATCAAATGATTGAAAGATTAGCTGGTAAATCTCACTATTGTTGTCTCGATGGCTTTTCAGGTTTCTTTCAAATTCCCGTAGCCCCTGAAGACCAAGAGAAGACCACGTTTACGTGCCCATTCGGGACCTTCGCCTATCGACGAATGCCGTTTGGACTATGTAACGCTCCGGCTACGTTCCAGCGATGTATGGTAAGTATATTTTCGGATTACGTTGAGAAAGGGATCGAGGTATTTATGGACGACTTCACTGTATATGGTAATTCGTTTGGTGAATGTTTATTGAATTTAACTAATGTCTTAAAACGATGCATTGAATTTAACCTTGTGCTTAATTACGAGAAATGTCACTTTATGGTTAATAAAGGCTTAGTATTAGGACATATAATTTCTTCAAAAGGGATTTCTGTTGATAAAGCTAAAATGGATATTATACGCTTACTCCCATACCCCACAACCGTGAGGGATATTCGCTCTTTTCTTGGACATGCAGGTTTCTACAGGCGATTTATAAAAGATTTCTCAAAGTTAGCACAACCACTATGTCAGTTACTGCAGAAAGATGTAGAGTTCGACTTTACATCCGAATGTAGGAAATCATTTGATACAATTAAGGAGAAACTTGTGTCTGCGCCAATAGTGCAACCGCCCGATTGGAACTTGTCGTTCGAAATTATGTGCGACGCCTCGGATTTTAATGTTGGAGCGGTACTCGGACAAAGGAAAGGACGAGAGCCTCATGTCATCGCCTATGCATCGAGAACGCTCGATCCAGCGCAACGAAATTATTCAACTACAGAAAAAGAATTGTTTGTTGTAGTGTTTGCTTTAGATAAATTCCGCTCTTATTTACTTGGAACTAAAATTATTGTTTTTTCTAACCATGCAGCCTTGCGATATTTGATGAGCAAGAAGGAAGCAAAACCAAGGTTGATTCGATGGATTTTACTCCTCCAGGAGTTTGATCTCGAGATAAAGGACAAGAAGGGGAGTGAAAATCTTGTGGCCGATCACCTTAGCCGAATCCCACTAACTAATTCGGATTCGCCTGTCAATGACGAATTCCCTGAAGAAAATTTAATGATGGCCCAAGCTTCAACACCTTGGTTTGCGGACATAGTGAACTATTTGGCTACAGGTGAATTACCTCATGACTTGCCACGGTCAGAAATTACCCGAATCAAGAGGGAATCCAGGTTCTATATTTGGGATGATCCCTACCTTTGGAGACATTGTTCCGATCAGGTAATACGACGATGTGTAACCGAAGACGAGGTAAAATCTATCCTTAATTTCTGTCATTCATATGCATGTGGTGGGCATTATGGACCTAAAAGGACATCTCATAAAATTCTTGAATGCGGATTCTATTGGCCTAATATTTTTCGAGACACATATTTATTTTGCAAATCATGTGATAAATGTCAAAGAGTTGGTAACTTAAGTCGACGTAATGAAATGTCTCTAAATCCTATTCATGTTTGCGAAATATTTGATGTGTGGGGGATAGATTATATGGGGCCATTTGTATCATCATTCGGTAGTTTTTATATTATTTTAGCTGTTGATTATGTTTCGCGATGGGTTGAGGCGAAAGCCACAAAAAATAATGATGCTAAAACCACTGTCAAATTTCTGAAAGATTGTATTTTTTCCAGGTTTGGCACACCAAGAGCGTTGATATGCGATAGAGGGAAACATTTTATCAATCGAGTCATCGACGCGCTAATGAAAAAATTTGGCGTCACCCAACGCATCGCGACGTCGTACCATCCACAAACAAATGGTCAGGCGGAAGTGTCAAATCGTGAAATCAAGACCATTCTTGAAAAGATCGTGAAACCTGATCGGAAGGATTGGAGCGTTAAGCTGAATGGCGCATTATGGGCCTATCGGACAGCATATAAGGGTCCCATCGGGATGTCCCCTTATCGCCTTGTTTTTGGTAAGCCGTGCCATTTACCGGTCGAATTGGAGCACCGCGCGCTTTGGGCAGTCCAAAAATGCAACATGGAAATGGATCTAATTGGCGAAACGCGTAAACTTGATATCCAGGAGTTGGAAGAAATTCGAAAAAATGCCTACGACAGTTCGAAAATTTTTAAGGAAAAAAATAAAGATTTTCATGATCGTAATATTGCATTTAAATCATTTTATATTGGTCAAAAGGTTTTATTATTTAACTCTAAATTAAAACTTTTTGCAGGAAAATTACGATCAAAGTGGCTTGGACCATACACAGTGACTAATGTTTTTCCACATGGTGCAGTGGAAATTAAAAGTAATTCCGGAGAGCCATTTAAAGTTAATGGTCAACGGCTTAAACCGTACCATGACAATGCTCCGGTTGGTCTAGTCGAGGAAATTCGTTTATTCGAACCTGTTACTTGAATAAGGTCGTCAAGCTAGCGACGATAAACAAGCGCTGAATGGGAGGCAACCCATTTCTTTTCTTCTTTTTACTTTAATTATTTTTATTATTATTTTTTTTATTTTCTTTATTTTATTTATTTTATTCTATTTTAAACTGTCATAGTTTAATTTTATTTTTAGTTAAAATAAACAAAAAAAAAGAAAAAAAAAAGAAAAAAAAAGAAGAGATAATCGAAATTATCTCTCATTTTAGATTTTCAATTTTGATTTTTTTTTTCAATTTTTTTTCATATTTATTTTGAATTTATTTTCTTATCTACTTATGAATTTATTTTTATCCTTTTTTTTATCTTTTTGAATTTATTTTTATTATCTCATTTTAATTATTTTATCTTTTTTATTTTGAATTTTATTTTATCTAATCTCTTATTTATTTTATTTGCAGATAGTTTAGATCGAATAAAGGAATGAGAAGCTATCAGGATTTTGTGGGCCATTTTTTTAATTTAATTTTCAGATTTTTATCCCTTTTTCACCCAATCACCTCACCCATATTTTAAACACATCCAAAACCCATTTTTTTTCTCCACAAATTAAATTCTCATTGTAGACCCCACTTCTTGATAAATTACATCTTTTTTTTTTCAATTTTTAAACCCCACCAGTGCCACCTTATCCCCACCGATTACTCCCCCATTTTTTTTTCTTTTTTTTTTATTTTATAATTCCAAAAGCCCCTAGTGAGCTTTATTTCCTCAAGGGAGTTTTAATAAAACAAGCACAAAAATTAATCTCTAGCTTTTTGACCCACCCCGCCGTCAAATTTTTCCCATTCAATTTCATCTCCTTCGATTACCCTCTCCCCTTACCTCATTCGTTCTCTTTTTTTTTTTCCTTCCGATCATCATGGTGAGAACATGGCAGCAAGAACATGCCACTCCTCCGGTCGAACTTGAACCTTCGCTCGTTTGCACCGCCGCAACCAATGTTAAATAGGGGAGTTTCCTATTCCTTCTCTTTTATTTTCTTTTACATTTTGGGACAAAATGCTTTAAGTGAGGGGGAGAATTGTTTGTCAAATTTTTCTTTGCTTATCCGTTTAATTGCTCTCTTATTCTCTTAATTTTATTTAATCTAAGTTCCTTGTTTTAATCCTTAGTTTTGCCTTGCCTCACTGTTTTCATATGAGTTTTTATCTATCTTGTTAGAAAATTCTAGGTTGCATGGTAGATTTTGGCATGATTAATTTTTGATTAAAATATTTTATATGACATTTCTTTCTCTATTAATTCACATGATGCTTACCTAGGTACACAAGACAAATTTTTGTGAGTTTTTGAGCCTAATGAGCATGCATGATATTTGCTCTTTGTTTCTTTGAGTGTGCCTAGCTAAACTAGTTGCATTCTAGAACTTGTGTCTAAATTCTTTTTGAGATTACATTGATTGAATATGATGCTTAAATGTGATTGAGGCACTAGGTTTTAACCATTTTTCTTCCCAAACAAATTATCTACCCTTTAATTAATTTCCCCTAGTGAAACAATTTTTGAGCCTTGGCCTATTTTCTTGAAAATCACCACATTTTAGCCTAATCCTTTTTTTTCTCTTAATTCCATTATTTTTGTCCCATTTTCAAGACAAAATCGTCTTCAAAAAAATAAAAAATAAAAACAGATTCGAGTAAGTGCAGTGAAGCAGCAGAAAAATACTGTGCAGAAAAAAAATTGTGCAGAATTGTTCGAATATACTGTGCAGAACTGTTCGAATATGCAATGCAGAAAAAAAAAGAAGTGCAGAAATTTGTTCGAATCTGCAGAAAAAAAACACAGAAAAAAAAACAGTGCAGTCAGAAAAAAAACACTGCAAAACAATTTCAGTAAAAAAAAACAGTTTCAGATATAAATTTTTGGGATGAATTTTTTTGTCTTGAATTTTAACCCTTATTTTCAGCCTTTATCCTACCCTTACCTTAGCCCCATTACAACCCTTCTTTAAGACCTCTTGATTTTTGCATCATATTCATGTTAGTAGTGGAGATTAGATTTAACCACAAGCCTATGGTAATGCTCTAATTAGTTTTGGCTCGAGTGATTTTTCTCTACCCTTAAACACTTTGAGTGACATGAGCGATTCCTTGTGAGGGTACTTGGTTTGCATCATAGATGTTAGTAGGGTATTGAAATGTCGTTTTTGCTTAATTTTTTTAATCTTGCCATTTATCTGTTTTGCTCCTTATTTTTCTTTCATGTTTAGATACTTAACCATATCAGAAACTTTGAGACTTCGTGAAATTAAGGATGATAACTTGAGCTTAGGTTGTTTAATTTTGAGATACTTGAGGACAAGCATCGGATAAGTGAGGGGGAATTTGATGAGTATTTATTTTGGTTGTGTTTTTGGTCCTTATTTCGATTAAATATATGTTTAAGGGACTTAATTGGGCTGTTTTATGATGTTTTCATGCAGGAGACGTGATGCTGGAAATAAGCTGGAATTCTGCAGAAAATGCTGGAGTCATGGGCAGATTCATGGGCATGAATCAGGGCATGAATGCTGACTGGGCGCCATGTCAGCGTCTTCTAGAAGATGACGTCAGCAACATTGATAGCTTATCAGTCCACTTATCAGATAGCTTATTATCCGAATTTTTATTTTAAAATTCAAAACTTGGATATTTATCTTATGTAATTTAATTTAAATTTAGGATTTATCATCTTAGGTTTTTAGGGTTTTCAACTACTATAAATACCCCACTTTGGGGGTGAATTAAAGCATCATTCAATTAGCAATAAAACATCATTTCTTCTTCTCTTGGAAATTCTTCTCTTTTTAGTTTTTCTTAAAGTTCTTTTCTTTTAATTATTTCCTAAATGTCGAGCATGATTAATTTAATAACCATGCTCGGCTAGATCTTTTTAAGCCGAAGGCTTTTGCAATGACGCGTTCTCAAGGCGAGGTTTGAAACTATGCTTCAAACGTTTCGAAAACTTCTCTCAATTTCTTTTAAATTTATTTTCAAACTCAAAATGATTTTTAAAACCCAAAGATTGACTTTGGAGAAAAACAATTGTTTTGATCTATCAAGTGGGAGGGAGGATCGGTTATTGAAACAAATCCGACTTCCAAGGAACACACTTAGTAAATAGATTACTAAGTAAAATTGAGATCGAATCGTTTTTATAGAAATGACTTTTCGAGTTGGTTACGAGCTTAAGTAATTTGTTTTCTCAAACATGGAGTTGGTTTAGACAAATTATCAAAACTGAAACCAAAAATTGATTTTGGAAATTCAGTTTACAAATAAAAACCCAAGGATTGACCTTGAAGTAATTTTGCCAACAAGTTTTTCGAAATAAAAATCTTTACCAAGGAACCGAGTAGAACAAGTCAACGCGGAAGCCCGAGGCTGATAATCTCATATTTACTTTAAACTATTTTCAAAGCTTTCTTTTACTTTCTTAAACAATTGCATTTCATTACAACAACAGCCCCCCCCCCACCTAAATCACATTATCATAGCTCCAACAACAACTCTTGGTTCAGAAACTACAAAAGCGCGACAAAGAAAGTTCTAAGTCCCTGTGGGTTCGACTCCTACTTCCCTATCTATACTCAATTTAATTTCTTTATTTATTTTATTTATTTGGAAGAAAGAAATTATTCTTGACACGTTACGACGTGTGTTAGTATGCATAACCTACCTACCAACTAAACAACAAGTTGCAGACTTGTTTACTAAGAGCCTAAACAAGAACATGTTATGAAGATCTCACTAGCAAGCTGGGTTTGATGAATATCTACACTCCAGCTTGAGGGAGAGTGTTGGAATTCCTAGAATCAAGGGACAAAATCTTTTTCCTTATTTCTAGGAGTTTGCTTTATGTAAATAGTCACTAATCTAATTCCCTGATCTTAGGAATCATTTCCTAACTTAGACTAATTCTTCCTTATAAATTGTAAGTTACTGTTAGAGCAATAAAAAAGTAAGAAATTCATTTCTTCTCATATTTGTTAATTTACTGACCAATGAGACTAACCAAGTCTCATATACTAGCTGAAATGCTCTAAATTTGAATTACATGTTAGAGCGAATGGATGTAAATCATGCGTGAAGCATGAAAATTGGTTCCAATGATCAAAATTCTCGTAAATAAAAAATAGCATGAGATGTTCATATATTGGAGGTGGGTGCTCTTGAAGAGACCCAATACATAACTGATAACAAAATTCTTGAAGAGTTTCAGGTACCTAAAAATAAAGATTGAAATCTTGAAGAGATCTCAATGAGTTATGTTATTACGAGAATGTAACTAGAAAATTGAAAAGTTGTCGACAACGATTTTACAAACGATTTTACATAGAATACTTCTATAGAAGTAAAAAAAGAAAGAAATGAGGATCTTGTATAAGAATCTATAGATGTTGAATTGATTGGCCAATATAGAAAGACGCTTTGAACTTCTAAAAGTGAAGTATTTGGACTAGCAGTCCAAACACCTAAAGGTGTAATGCAAGTGAGGACAAATAAGTAGTCGTAAATACGACTTGACTTATGATTTATGAAGAATTTCAATTACTTTATGGTGGATGCAGTTACATTGGCAGTTACGAAATATATTACATACGTCTAATTATTTATGGATCCCTATTTATCCTTAAAGGGTTTAAAATGCTAGAAGCATTTGGAAATTTTTGAGAAAATTTATTTAGACATGTCTCATTAAATATTTTGGCGCATTTGATATAATCGCCTTAGTGAGTACTAATTGAGGAAATATTGCAAGAATGATCAGATTTCCTTATGTATTTTATAAATGAGTTTGGATAAAGATTCATTATATTATTAGCACTCTTAAAGAGCTTCAAAATGGAAACTTATGAAGAACTTTCAAAGTATTTAACGAAAGTATTTGAGAAAAAGAATCTTGAGAAGTGGTTTTGTCTCGACCTAAAGATCGAGCACTTAAATATGCGTTTTTGTCTATGAATGGAAATGTTGGGTTATTCGGTGCTCGATTCCTTCATCCGTTCTTGCTCGCCAAGTGGTGAAGAAGTGGAATTTTGGGTGTAAGAGGTGTGGAAGCTAAAAATGATAAGGACAAGATGATTTATAGTGGTTCAACCTTCTAACCAAGGTCTACATCCACTAACTTAGCTTCCCACTAAGGATTTCCAATCAATCCACTATTGATTCGTCCCCTTTTCTAGGCTTAGGAGGAAACCCTTACAAACCGATCAAGCTTTTTACCCAAAGCCTTGATCAAACCCACTTTACAAAGAGATAAGGATAAGCAAACTCAAATCCCTCTAATAGGTATTTGTTTGCACAATAAAGCTCTCACTCAATCCTAAAAACACTTGAGCAAATCTAACAATTTTGGCTCACTAGTGTTTGTCTATACAATGAATTGACAATTAAGCACTAAGACTCATTTTGATCATATGTTGTATTACAATTGAAGCATTAACCATTACTAGATGCTTGGAGGTCCCTTTTATACTCCTTAATGAGTTTGTGGTCGTTACTAGCCCGTTGGGGTTGAATTGGAGTCGTTGGAGACTTGATTTCCCATATTAAATGATGTTCTGAAGCCTTCCATATCGATACGCGAGGACCCGTATCGGTACGCTCTTCTTTAGAAACTAGCCATTGGACTATTGCCAGCCTAAGCATATCGATACGCTTGAGGGCGTATCGATACTGTATGTCATTTAAAAGACCGTTGGGAAATAGCCATTGGGGACGTTAAAACTGGGATCGGTACGCTTAAGGGGCGTATCGAAACAATCACTATCCGTATTGATACGGCAAAGCCTGTATCGATACGGGTTTTGGCAGAATCAAAACATGGGCAAAAGTGTATCGATACGGGGTACACCGTATCGGTACGAGCTTACTGAAAACTTAAGTTTGGCTAATTTAAATCATTAAAAACTTTGCCAAAAACCTTTTTAAATACCTCAAACACATTTTCAAGTTTTTTGGACTTAAAGACAAGTTTTAAATTCTTTTCAAATTTGTCCAAAACATTTTTCAATTATTATATCAAAACATTAGTTCTACAATCTCCCCCTTTTTGATATTATAAAACTAACTTGAAAAATTGTTTGGGATTTCTCCCCCTTTATGAAATAAATTTAGAATAAGAGAATTAAGATTTAAAATCAATTAAAGTTTCCCCTTATTCATTTGAAAATTCAATTTTTCAAACCATTTCTCCCCTTTTTGTTATATCAAAAAGAATTTAAAACACTTTTAAGCTCAAATAGAGGTTTAGATTTTGAAAATATTAAAATGTTTGTTTTTTAAAATGGCTCCCACTTACTCAAAGCATCATCAAAATGTTAGTCTAACCTATGTCATAATCTAGTTGAAATAAAAAATAAACCAAATTAAACAAATGAAACAACTAGATTTTTACCACACTTGAACACAAGGGAGGATGTGAAGCCTTCCTTCTTCAAGTGTCTTTCTTTGTGTGCATGGAGCTCCCCCTCAATGTTTGACTTGTTGATCACTCTCCATCACACCTTTCATAACACAATCAAGTAATTTTTGGTATCCAAATTGCTTTGGGTCCATAGACGTTAGTAGCACAAAATTTAGTCTTCTTAGGAATTCATTTTTCAATTTCATCATTTTTAGTTGAAGTGGTTAGTCCTTTTGGGACACATACACGTCTAAAATATTTACCATTTACAAATCTAGGGGCACTAGATTGTCTTACATAAAAGTTTGATTTTCCTAAATTATTTTTCTTTTCAAGCTCTTTGGAAATCAAATCTTTTTCTTCTTGAACTTTATGAAGCAAATTTTGTAAATCAAAACATTTTTGTTCGAACTCTTCGAGTTTTGCTTCAAGTCCAAGTTTGGTTTTAGAAATCAAATCATTTTGAATTTTCAACTTTGAAATCATTTTATTGTTTTTCAAAATGTGATTTTTAAACTCTAAAACCAAATCATCATAGACATCTTGTAATTCATCAAAAGAATATAAACATGAAGTAGATGAATTAGAAGTTACCCTTGAATCTTCTTCGATGGCCATAAGGCAAAGGTTGGCTTGTTCATCGTCGGTGGAGTCTCCATCACTCCAAGTAGCCACATATGCCTTCTTCTTATGGCTTGAAGTGCCTGCCCTTTTCTTTTTCATGGATTCTTGTTCAAGCTCTTTCAAGGCTTTCTTCATGTAAGGGGCACACTTCTTGAAGAGATGAACTATCTCTTCTTCATCATCCTCCTCTTCACTAGAATCTACATGATGGCATGTGGAGGATTTGAGAGCAATGACATTTGTGTTGATGCCAAGCCCTTTGATCTTCTTCTCCCCCATAGCTCTAATTTCTTCCCTCTTCTTTATTTTTCTTCATAATTTGGTGACTGAGAAGTGACCCCATGAGTTCATCAAGCTTCAAGGTCTTCAAATTCTTAGCTTCGATGATGACGGTCCTCTTTGAGTCACATGACTCGGGAAGGGAGTAGATGAGCTTTCAGACAAGTTTCTTTTCTGGGATGGCTTCTCCATACCTTTAAGTCTATTGGTGATGGTGGAGAACCTATCGAACATCTTCTCAATGTCCTCTTCCGAATCCATCTTGAAGTTTTCATACGCTAGGTTGAGGAGCCCGATCTTGGTCTTTTTTACTTCGTTTGTCCCCTCGTATGTAACTTCGAGCTTGTCCCAAACTTCCTTGGCACTCTCACAAGAAGACATCTTCTCATAAATATTTGGGCCAAAAGCACAAAATAGAATATGCAAGGCTTTGCAATTAAGCTACATCTTCTTGTAATCTTCGGCACTCCAATCTGCCTTGCTTTGTTATGGCGCGAACGAACCATCTTCTACTATGTCCCAAAGCTTGTAGTCCTTTGAATTTATGAAGAACTTCATCCTTGTCTTCCAATAGGCATAGTGTGTTCTGTCGAAGAAGGGCGGTTTATCGATGGATTGCGCCATTGAGTCGGTTGTTTGAAATGTTGATCGAGCTTGTTGGATCTTCTCAACAGGATGTTAATCCTCTTCAACTGAGCCAAGCTCTAATACCAATTGTTGGGTTATTCGGTGCTCGATTCCTTCAACCGTTCTTGCTCGCCAAGTGGTGGAGAAGTGGAATTTTGGGTGTAAGAGGTGTGAAAGCTAAAAATGATAAGGACAAGATGATTTATAGTGGTTCAACCTTATAACCAAGGTTTACATCCACTACCTTAGCTTCCCACTAAGGATTTCCAATCAATCCACTATTGATTCGTCCCCTTTTCTAGGCTTAGGAGGAAACCCTTACAAACCGATCAAGCTTTCTACCCAAAGCCTTGATCAAACCCTCTTTACAAAGAGATAAGGATAAGCAAACTCAAATCCCTCTAATAGGTATTTGTTTGCACAATAAAGCTCTCACCCAATCCTAAAAACACTTGAGCAAATCTAACAATTTTGGCTCACTAGTGTTTGTCTATACAATGAATTGACAGTTAAGCACTAAGACTCATTTTGATCATATGTTGTATTACAATTGAAGCATTAACCATTACTAGATGCTTGGAGGTCCCTTTTATACTCCTTAATGAGTTTGTAGTTGTTACTAGTCGTTGGGGTTGAATTGGAGCCGTTGGAGACTTGATTTCCCATATTAAATGTTGTTCTAGAGCCTTCGGTATCGATACGCGAGAACCCGTATCGGTACGCTCTTCGTCAGAAACTAGCCGTTGGACTATTGCCAGCCTAAGCGTATCGATATGCTTGAGGGCGTATCGGTACGGTATGTCATTTAAAAGACTGTTGGGAAATAGCCGTTGGGGACGTTAAAACTAGGATCGGTACGCTTAAGGGGCGTATCAAAACGATCCCTATCCATATCAATACGGCAAAGCCTGTATCGATACGGGTTTTGGCAAAATCAAAACCTGGGCAAAAGTGTATCGAAACGGGATACACCGTATCGGTACGGGCTTGCTGAAAACTTAAGTTTGACTAATTTAAATCATTAAAAACTTTGCCAAAAACCTTTTTAAATACCTCAAACATATTTTCAAGTTGTTTGGACTTAAAGACAAGTTTTAAATTCTTTTCAAATTTGTCCAAAACATTTTTCAATTATTATATCAAAACATTAGTTCTACAGGAAATAAGTCGAAAGAATCTTAAAGAAGATTCAATATGGATAAAGCATATCTATTGTAAGATTGTTGGATGTGAATAAAGATAATTATATCTTTTCTCGGTCTTGAAGCACCATATATTAGTTGGTCAAGAACTATCCATAGATATACAAAGATCATTACCTTTAGATCTTCAAACATTCGTCGATGCCTCCTCAAATCTTGTAGAAGTAATTGTTATGCACGAGGCAACCCAAAAATGTTTGGCTAAGACCATTGACCCAACATATCCAAAAGATATGTGATTTACTTTCACAAGATACGATAGAAAGCTATCTTGTGTAGAGATAATGCAAGATGTATATCTCAATCGAAAGGTGGATACATCATGGAACATATTACTCCAAGGTTTTATCCCTCATGATCTTTAGAAAAATAGTATTTAAGATTGAATTGTGAAGATTCAAAGATCTTATATGATGTTTTCACGAGGGGAGTAAATACGCGTTGCACTCTTTTTCCCTTGATCGAGGTTTTGTCCCAATGGGTTTTCTTGGTAAGGTTTTTAATGAGGCAACATGTTATGCGTATCAAAGATGTGTGTACTTTTTTCCTTCACTAAAGAATTTTTCCCCCATTGGTTTTTTATCTTAGTAATGTTTTAACGAGACACATTATCTTCATAGACATCCAAGGGGAAGTGTTATGAATATTTATCTATGTGAATGTCTATCATAATAAGAACTTTATCAAGGAGATTTGACTTACTTTATCATTAGGAATATTATCTACATTAATTAGAGTTTAATGTATTATGTACTACTTATGCCTATAAATAGATGATTTACTGAAGGCATTGTACACAAGTCTATTTTTGATAATAATACAAATCTCTCTCTCTCACCTCTTTATTTTTTTATTCTTGTTCTTTATTCTTGTTATCGTTCTTCTTTATTTTATTTACAACATAATATGATTTGTTTTTATTTATTTTTGAAGAATTCTTTTTTTTTTATGGCATTTTGAAGAATTCTTATTAGACGACTATTGTGGATTGGTGTAAATTGGCAAAACTTGCAGCCAACTTATCAAGCAAGTGGCAAGAGATTCAGCTCACGAATGGACTGGTCCATTTGTTGGAGGCCTAGAAAGTGCGAAAACTTGAAAGCCCGTCGATTGCTTGGTAGCTTTATAGGACAGCAGTCAGCCCACTTGTATAGGGAATTGAGGCAGGTCTGGCTGATTGTAAAAGGCTAATATTCAAATAATTTACAGATAAGAATATATTCATATTTATATTTTTAAATATATCTAGATTATGGAAATAAAAAAAACGTATATTTGATTTATTATCAAATGAGTAATGTATGTATAGGATTATTATTTGGAAAATACTTTGATACATAAGCATGTGTAAACTAATTCTTTTAATATTAAGGTTTAGGGGTTTAGTTTAAGGTTAATGTGTTTATTTTGTATGGTGTAAAATTTAAGGTTTATGGTTATAATTTAGAGTTGTCGCGACCATTTTTGTGACCCGTTTGTGAAAAAACAACCCGACGATTAGGATTTTGAAAATCGGGGTTTCTCATTTTAATTTGGTCTTGAAATTAAGGGTTTTTCCAATTTTAGTCAAATTTCCTTTATCTTCTTAAAAATCATTTTGGAGTCGTCACCGATCACTTTGGTAGACCGGACACCATAAAAAAGTGGACCAGGATTCTTTTCTTAAAATTTGGGTTTGAGAGTCAGTTACGTGTAGGGAAGGGTTAGCACCCCTACAAACGCCCGTTACCGATACCTTATTAATTCTACGTGGCATTTTGGCATTTCAAACATTAATCTGAATTTAATTAAGTCTTTTAATTGTAAAATAGATTTCGTTCCAAATGAGAATATCCTTTTGTAAGAAAATACATTTTGGACGAATATAAGTTATGAAACGTTCAATTACATTAGGACACTTCAATTTATAGTCAAAATGTATCTCAACACAAAAGGTTTAATGCATAACCAATTATGTTGTTCATTTTAAGTAAACCCTAATTTAAGCTCCATTAATTTAATTAATTAAGAGTCTATGAATATTATTAATTTTTAGACATAAATGGTAACATCCAAATAATTTGGACACTACCTTTAATGGGTCCAAAAGTAATAATATTCCTAATTTAGGGTGACACTAATTGTTTATTCTATTTTTTAATTTTATTTAGTCTAATTAAATGAATACCATTTTCTAGGTTGAAATGAACTATTAAAATCTTAATTTGAATATTCATTGGTTAACATCACTCTTCAATGTGATACTAATCAATCTTAGACATTCAAATTTGATTTTAATGTTCACTTATTTTCTACAATGTTTCTTTTACTATTTAATTATGATTAAGAGACTTAGACTAAAGGCTCTAACTATTTTAACTATGTGATTGGAATTATCTAACAAGCATCCTAATCTGCACTATATTTAAAACATGCAAACATATAATTTAAACAATTAAATTAAATAATTAAACAATTAAAAAAATCAAATTGAATTAACATGAAAGAAGTAACCCAAATCTGATTTTATTAACATATTTGACCCAATTACACTACCAAAAAAGGCCCGAAATATCATGCCTAATTAATAACCCAGTGGTGACCCAAATCTCAAATCCAAACCCAGCAGCCCATTACTGTTGTTCTGCCCAGCCCAATCTAATGTTCCAACACATACTCGGGCGAATAACGGCCTCGTATTTGGATCCAAATAAGAATGTGCGGGTCATATTGACTCGTCTCCAAAAAGACGTCGTACTGAACTCAATATAAAAGGAGCGAACCGAGCCAACTTGGTCATATCCTCAAACTCTCTCTCTCTCTCTTCAACTGTCTCTCTCTTTAAGCTCTCTCATTTCTAACACAATAACCCGAAACCCCCTATTTTGAGCGAGAAAATCATTTTTTGTGTTTCTTTTGGGGTTTTTGTATGTTTGTTGGGCCAACTAATGTATAATTTGGGCGGGAATTTTTTTTTCACAATTTTAATTTTATAGAGTTTCAGAGGCTAGGTTTTAGTGTGTGTTTTTTAAAGATAACTTCATTCATTCAAACCATGAGAGCAAAGCAAAAGACAGCTCAAAAAATCGAGAGAAAAGGCTAGCCACAAGACTAGCTTAGCCTTAACAAAAATAAAGCAAAAAATCATAAGAGGACAAAACAAAAGAAGAACAAATCATGTTCTATGAACAAACAACAGAAGAAATCAAAGTCAAGCTTGGCCGGAGAAAAATAGCCAACATATCCATAAATAGATTGGATTCAAAATACTCAACATAACAACGTACTTTGCTACCTTCTGAAGCAAGAAATGAACTCTACGGGAGCTCCATTGGCAGAAGCAGGTCTCCCCGTTGAGATGCAACGAAGACCTTGTCATTATAGTGCTATCTGAGAAACTAATAAAATTGAAAGCAGGGATAAATAGAGCACCACGACCATTTGCAGCAACGTGCTAACCAGGACCATAAAAAATAACCATTCTTACTGAAAATATCAATGAGATCATTGTAAAGAAGTAATAAAGGGGGACCAAAGAGTACACCAAGCCTAAGCTCGTAGGTTAGGATCACCAACAACTCCAGACAATAATAAGGGAAAGGGGTTTGAGCGGTGGCTGAAAATTACAGCGAGGGATCGGAGGGAAGGGCCATGCGGGTTGCAAAAAGTTGAGAATGGTCGAATGTTGGGAACGAAGAAGGTAATCAGAAATTCGACCCTTAGAAGTCTCTAAACTCGAGAGTGTTTCATTTCCTTCCAAACCATCATGGTTCTAGGGGTAGACCAGAGAGACACCAAGAGACCCGAGCTCCATCGAACGACAAACGATACCCACAAGCGATGGCCACGGTCAGAAAAGATAAATAGGAACCACTCGAAACTTAGAGGAACGAGGGAGGGAAAGGGAAAATGACAACTGGCCCCCGACGAAGTTGGAGACATCAAGGAGAAAGGAGAAGCAACTGGACTATGAAATAAGGTGTAACACTCTATTTTGATTTAGCTTGAAATGAAATTGTTAAAAAAAGAGAGACTAAAAGAGAAGAGGGTTTGTGGTTGTAGGGGTTTGAACTCGCACCCTCTAGCATGGTGGATAAAGTTCTTAGCCAACCGAGCCAAGGTTATTCTTGGTATTAGAATGCCATGAGTTTCTCTTAAATCGTTTCTTGGGTTATTTCAAAAATTAAATAAAAGTCAAAACTTTTCAACTGCCCCAAATTCTTGCTCATTTCGAATATGAGAAGGGTTCCAGATTTGAGTTTCCCCCCACTGTTCCATCCCGATCTCCCCTATCGCCCCATCGTGGTCGTCACCATCGCTGTTGGGAGCGCCAACGTACCCCGACACAAAATCGGCCACCACTCACGGAGATACAACATCGTTCGTTCTAGAGGGCGTGTTGAAGGTTTGTCGAGAACCTATAGCTGCACCCAACTGCTTCTTCTTCGTTTTTCCGTCGTGATTCGCCAGTTTGCAACATGCTCCCCACCGTTGAGCTCCACGTGCTGACGCGAACAAAACCCCTACCGTCGATCGTCTTATCGTCGTCGGTTAAGGGTCATTAGAGTTACGAGAAAACCTTTCAATTTTCCTCGTTTTGGTCAGTTTTAACTGTGGTAAGCTTCTAAAACCTTGTTGTTTGGGATATTCGAGTCTCTGGTTGTCCTCAAAAAGTGTTTTCAGGCGGTTTAAAGCTGCGCGCGGCACGCACGCACGCACCGTTCGGGGAAGAAGTTTGGCCACCGTGGTTGGTTCCCCATTGAACCGAGCTGGTTCAAGTAAGAACCAGTATGGCCAGAACCGGCTCAACACCCCAACCGGTCCAATAACAGACTGGGTCTGTTATTTTAGTGTTTGGGTTGGCATGTTTGCTAATGCCTAACATCCTTAGATCCCTAAACTCAAATCAGTCCAAGCCCAAGCCTGTGAACCCGAGTCTGACTTGACCTGACCCATTGACACGACCCGTCTGCCCAACCCGAAGACCCGTTGACCGAGTCAACCTAAATCGAGCCAAGACCCGTCTGTTTAACCCGTCTACCCGACCCGTTAACCCGTTGACCGAGTGAAACCTTCCAAGTCAACTCAGTGAGCCAACTCGTCTGAGTCAACTCAGTGAGTTAACTCACCCGAGTCAACCCAGTTGACCAGTAACATCAATGTTGACTTTGACCACTAACGGTAGCGTTGACTTTGACCCTAAAAGTAAAATTTTCTAAAAACTCTTATTTTATGTTTTTCGACGTCCTGAGTCCGATTTTGAAGCCTGTTTTGCAAAATTCTAACCCAAAAGCCTCCGAATCTAACCTTGAACCCAAATTTATTTATGTATTTATTTATTTAGTTAAGAACTCTATGAATAAGGACTGAAATGAGATATTGTGTGATTGAAGGTACTCACAATTCCTTGTATGCGAATGGTTGAGGGACATCAAATCTAGGTTCAAGAGTGTTCGAATGTTGTTCGAGGATCGACCGATATAACAAGGATTCAAGGTAATACATTACTACCTTCTGCATGCTTTTGTAACATGTTGGTAATTCGGTTAATGTTAGCACGACCATGTTTGAGCATGTGATTATTTCTGCCTATGTCGATCATTTATGAGATAAATATAATAATGGTCAAGACAAATATTCGAATAAGAGGTTTAATAAATAGAAAGGACTTCCAAATTCAGCGCACAATTTATGAGTCGGTTAATCTTTAAGTCTGATTATCCTTTTGACTAAAAATAAATGTCAAAAATTCAATTGACGAATGACGAAAATACACTTATCTATAAAAATATTTCATGAAGCTATACTTGATCCGATAAGACATCTGATACACTTGAAAACCTCAGATTATTGAAATGTCACAGTAACAAGACTTAAACCCTCGAGTTTGTAAAGTACTTGAGTTGCTAGAATTCTAAATAATTCAACGAAGATAAATTTGCGGAAAAATATCCGTATGTATAAATTGAGCAATTGGGTAAAAAAGATTGAATTGATTGAAATGACTAAGAAGGATTGAATATACTGATAAGGCTGAAATGGGTCACAATGACCTTAAAGACTGATATTTTCTTCGGGCACTAATTGCCAATCGATCGTCTTATAAGATATATCCTCGAGCTCTGAAACAAATGAATAGATGGAAGAACCGAAAAAATATGAATAATTGAAACATTTTCGAGCATCGTAATATCTGAAATACCCTCGAATACTAGAATGTCGAAGAATACTTCTAATACATAGAATTAGACATCCCAATAAAGACAAACAAATGTAATGGCTCCAAAAGTGATAAAATACGACCCGTGTCAGTTGGTCGATTCAGATACTATGATGATAGTGGGAGAATACCGTGTGAATGTACGCACAATTTATTTTGAGAAAGTACATAGTTAATAGTGAGAGGGATCTGGTTTCCTAAGGCATATTCGATGTTTTGGAATGAGTTCAGGTACAATGCACATGTTTGAATGCTTGGAAAATATTGTTCGATTATATGCTTGATTAGTAAGTTCTAAGAAATGAATGGTTGAAGTATACATATCCAGTGAGATATTAAACACTATGTTAATGGGTATCGATTAGTTCAAAGGGACTCGGAAACTTGATGAACAACTAGAATTCCTAAATTCTGTACATCATCATTTATATCTTGTTGGTTCAAATTACCAGATTACCCCTGAAGGTCAAAATGACTTTAATACCCTCGTAGGCTGTAACATTTAATTTTTCTCGCGGTATGTCTGAAATCCCAATCATTCTGATGTATCAACTTCCGATGTTGATTTGACCTTTCTTATCAAACTACCCTACTTGTAGGGACCTCGTTCTGAAATCAATCCAAAATTGTCAAATGTCATCTTTCTGATATCTATCAAATACCTCTAAAAATGAAATGGGTCATAAAGCGCATACCATGTATTTGTAAATACTTTCTGTTCTAAACCAAGACCACATGCTTGAAATTTAAAAGTATGACACTATAATACGAAAGGAAAGCAATTCCCTGGTTTCTGACCTCTGATATGAAAAAAATATATCTGATATATAACATTGAATACGAAATAATAATAATAATAAAATAAAATTGGCATTTGTCTTTTGGTATAAAAAAGATCTGATATTCTATTTTCTATAATACTGTCTTCTGAATATAAACTGAAATCATATGGGTATATTATCTGGGATATGAATGAAGATCTGTAGGCTCAGCGCTGGTAAGTCCTTCTGGACCTAAGCTCTTTCACCCAATGGGCCTAGGGTAAGACTTTCTATAAGCTCATACACCCAATGGGCCTAGGGTAAGACTTTCTGGATACTATTCTAGGTTTTTGCATAGTGGCGTATCATATGGTTGGAGGGTAGTTAAGTAAATTAATAAGACTTTCTGACCTCTTCTGATGCATACCCTACTAAATTAATGTATCAAAGTTGAACTCTAAGTAAACGTACAATTCACGCTTAATGAACCACTCTGAACTCTTTGATAAACTTATGAAATCTGAATCTCTTTTAAATCTCCAGCTTTAGAATCCATCTCTTAAGGCTCGAGTGATCAAATAAAGAACAACTCTATTACCTTCTGGTATAATGCTTTACTGAAATATCGAATCGTAATTTGAGCTTATCGTTGCCCAGTTCTTCATGACAATGTTAAGCTTGCCATATACCTGCTTGTGCTTTTAGCATTCCTTGCTAGTTTGTATTCCTAAGCTTTCTGAAGCTCTCATTGTTTTTACCATCACAAGTTAAAAGATCGACCATATTATAGCTATCAACGTCAGTATGTGAGTTTCTTCGGCTTTGCTTGCGGAGTACGACACCTGTGTAATTAAGGGGCATGTATGTCACGTTTTGATTTATATTCGAGTATGAAACTTGCATTAACAACTTTTATCACAGTTTTGTTTCATTGTCTGAATATTTTGGAAATTGCATTTTAATTCAAAACTTGATTTATGATTTTAAATAGTTTAGCAATTTGTTTATTTAAAATTTTAACGTGGGTTGCTCCAATGACCCTGTGAAACCAAAATTGATTTTGATATAACATATAAACTTAAGGACCAATTTGCAAAACAATAAATTTTTTAAGTACTCTTTAAAGTCTCACAATTGACAAGTAATTTTAAACAAAATAATATTTAAAGGCATGCTCTTAAACATATAAAATTCTCTAAGTCTTTTCCTATGTTTTTCAAGCCTAACTATGCAAAAACGCCCAGGCGTATCGATACCCTTATGCGTATCGATGCCCTCTTTGGCTACTGGAATTTTGATTTTCAAACCAAAGTATACAGAAACGCCCAGGCGTATCGATACCCTTATGCGTATCGATACCCTCTTTTGCCACTAGAATTTTAATGGACTTACCGTACCGATACGCCTTGCAACCGTATTGATACGATATTCATCTAGGCAACTCTTTTCATGAAACCGTACCGATACGCTTTGCAACCGTATCGATACGATAATCATATCTTTGAAAAATCTCAGCATTTAATTTTTCGACCGTTACTTGTCAGTTGGTTGGTTTCCCAATTTTTAAAAGACCGTTATATCGTACCGATACGCTTGGTATGCGTATCGATACGTTTTTTTTTTATAAAAACTTGACTTGGGATTCCAGTGAGCAAAGACCGTATCGATATGGCCTTCCGTACCGATACGCCCCTTAAAATCGTACCGGTACGCCTTCTATGCGTATCGATACGCTCTGTTTTCAGGCATAACGACTCTTTCCTCTTTAATGCAGGTATCGATACGCCCTTCCCGAGTACCGATATGGTAGGCTGCAGAGCTGCATTTATTGCGGGAAAAATGCTCACAACGGCTCTATTGATGATCCCAACTACCCAAACGGCTAGAATTCAATGCAAGGGTATAAAAACAAGCTTCAATTAACCAAGAACAACTATTGAACCCACAAGAAACATCAAAGCAAAAGTCCAAACCCTAGTGCTCTTCAAAGTAAAATTCTTGTACCCAACTCTAGTGATTTCATTTGTTATCTTGTGTTGTGAGTTTGGGGAGTTTGAAATTGTATTTGGGTAAACATTTATCCTTTGAGAGGAATTGTTTGAGTTTACCAAATTCTTATCTTTGTAAAAGTGAGTGGATTAAGCTTTGAGTAGAAAGCTTAATCAATTTGTAAGGTTACCTCCTCATCCAAGAAAATGGGAAGAATTCAAGTAGTGAATTGGTTGAAAATCCTTAGTGGGAACTAAGGTAGTGGATGTAGAGTTCATTTGGAGAACTTGAACCACTCTAACCATTTGTGTCATCTTTTATTTTTCACTCATACCTCCCACCAAATTTTTAATTGCCAATTCACTCCCTCTTGGCCATTTGCAATTGTGTGATCAACTCAACAGACCCTAATGTGACTTCATAGGATCCGTATTAACGCATAGGCGGGTCTAGGGGGTTATATTTAGTGGCATTAGAGCTTAGAGTTGCGTCATTCTAGGTAGATCGGCCGATCGTCTAATATAGGGTGTCTGGTCTGTGCATGCCACTGACATAACCGCACCCCTCCAAGCCGGAACTCCGATGTCGAATCCTTTTCTTGAAATAACTGAATCTAAGTATTCTACCTTCCATAGCTCAACATGTACTTGCAGGAAATGTCTATAATGTTCGTCTGTGTTTTGAATTAAATTGTTGGATTTGAATCTGGATAAAGAACTTGAGATGGTTTATGCAGGTGAAGTTTGAGATCTAAATCAGATTAAGAATAAATGTTTGATCATGTGAGGTAACTGATATAAGATTTCAAGAAAGGCTATTCGGTGATAATTATCATTTTTTAGAATACCCTAATGGAAATTTGATAAAAAACTCTATGAACTTAAAAGAAAAATGTTTGTGATTGTGCCGAAAGTGTATATTCTGTGATGCCTCTGTTATACACGAGGGAAACCGTTGCCTAAATACTATGCTGAAGATAAGAGATATTCATTCAAGACCTCAGTTATGTTTGGTTGATATAAAGAAAAACATTTCCTTGAAATTTGAGGCATGGTAGACCGTTATGTATCATTTCTGACTGAAATTTAATATTTACATCTTGATTCTGGAAAGCCTTACGGGAGGCCTTGGGTACTTGTTTGAATTACAATTAAAGATCTTCGTTTATAAACTGAAGGTCAACTTGGAAGAGTAATTCAGATTCTAGAAGATATATCGCTGGGTTGTATGATTGACTTCTGTGGTAGTTCAGAATGTCTCTTATTCTTGACTGAGATTGTTTATAATAAAATATATGAGACAAGTTTTCGCTTGGCACCGTATGAAGTTTGGTATGGTTTAGAATACCGTGTTTGGATAAGTTGGTCTGAGGTGTAAGACGATATGGTTTTTGCCATGTTGGTCTAAGTAATTTAGGGTGTTATCAGATTGACCTGTGACCGTCTGAGAGTCTTGAGAAATAAGGATACTCTGATGGAAAAATTTCAGTACAAAAATAGATGAAAGTGCAATTCCTCTATTTCTCGGACTCTGGCAAATTTCGATGACAAAATTTCTTTTAATGTGAGGAGAGTTGTAACACTCTATTTTGATTTAGCTTGAAATGAAATTGTTAAAAAAGAGAGAAAAATAGAAGAGGGTTTATGGTTGTAGCCTTGTAGGGGTTTGAACTCGCACCTTCTAGCATGGTGGATAAGGTTCTTAGCCAACCGAGCCAAGGTCATTCTTGGTATTAGAATGACATGAGTTTCTCTTAAACCGTTTCTTGGGTTATTTCGAAAATTAAATAAAAGTCAAGACTTTTCAACTACCCCAAATTCTTGCTCATTTTGAATATGAGAAGAGTTCCAGATCTGAGTTTTTTTCCCCACCGTTCCATCCCGATCTCCCCCACTGCCCCATCGTGGTCGCCACCGTCATCGCCGTTGGGAGCGCCATCATACCCTGACAAAAACTCGTCCACCAGTCGCGAAGATACACCATCGTTCGTTCTAGAGGGCGTGTTGAAGGTTCGTCGAGAACCTATGGCCGCACCCCACTATTTTTTCATCGTTTTACCACTGTGAGTCGTCGGTTTGCGACATGCTCCCCACCGTTGAGCTCTCTATGCTGACGCGAGCAAAACCCCTACCGTCGATCGTCTTTTCGTTGTCGGTTGAAGGTTATTAGAGTTACAAGAAAACCTTTCGGTTTTCCTCGTTTTTGGCCAGTTTCAACCGTGGTAAGCTTCTAAAACCTTGTTGTTTGGGATATTCAAGTCTCTGGTTGTCCTCATAAAGTGTTTTCAGGCTGATTAGAGCTGCGCGCGGCACGCATGCGCCATCCGGGGAAGAAGTTCGGCCATCGTGGTTTGTTCCCCATTGAACGAGCTGGTTCAAGTAAGAACCGGTCAGGCCAGAACTGGCTCAACACCCCCAACCGGTCCAATAACAGACTGGGTCTGTTATTTTAGTGTTTGGGCTGGCTTGTTTGCTAAGGCCCGACAACCTTATATCCCTAAACCCAAAACCAATCCAAGCCCAAGCCTGTGAACCCGAGTCTGACTCGATCCGACCCGTTGACATGGCCCATCTGCCCGACTCGAAGACCCGTTGACCAAGTCAACCTGAACCGAGCCCAGACCCGTCTACCCGACTCGTTAACCTGTTGACCGATTCAAACCTTCTGAGTCAACTCAATGAGACAACCCGTCCTTGTCAACTCACCCGAGTTGACTCAGCCGAGTCAATCCAGTTGACCAGTGACGTTAGTGTTGACTTGACCGCTGAAGTCGACTGCTGACATCATCGTTGACTTTGACCGCTAACGGCAGCATGACGTCAGTGTTGGCTTTAACCCAAAAAGTCAAATTCTCCGAAAACTCTTATTTTATGTTTTTCGACGTCCTGAGTCCGATTTTGAAGCTCGTTTTGCAAAATTTTGACCCAAAAGGCTCCGAATCTGACCTTGAACCTGAACTTGTTTATGTATTTATTTATTCAGTTAAGAGCTTTTTGAATAAAGACTGAAATGAGATATTGTGTGATTGAAGGTACTCACAATTCCTTGAATACGAATGGTTGAGGGACGTCAAATCCGGGTTCAAGAGTGTTCGAATGGCGTTCGAGGGTCGATCGATATAGCAAGTATTAAAGGTAATACATTAATACCTTCTGCATGCTTTTGTAACATATTGGTATTCGGTTAATGTTTGCACGACCATGTTTGAGCATGTGATTATTTCTGCCTATGTCGATCATTTATGAGATAAAAATAATAATGGCAAAGACAAATATTCGAATAAGAGGTTTGATAAATCGAAAGGACTTTCGAATTTAGTGCACGATTAATGAGTCGGTTAATCTTTAAGTCTGATTATCCTTTTGATTAAAAAGAAATGTAAAAAATTCGATTGACGAATGACGAAAATACCCCTATCTATAAAATTAACTTATGAAGCTATACTTGATCTGATAAGACATCTGATACACTTGAAAACCTCAGATTACTGAAATGTCACAATAACAAGACTTAAACCCTCGAGTTTGTAAAGTACTTGAGTTGCTAGAATTCTAAATAATTCGACGAAGATAAATTTGCGGAAAAATATTCGTATGTATGAAATGAGCAATCGGGCGAAAAATATTGAATTGATTGAAATGACTAAAAATGATTGAATATACTGATAAGGCTAAAATGGGTCACAATGACCTTAAAGACTGATATTTTCTTCGTGCATTAATTGTCAATCGACCGACATATGAGATATATCCTCGAGGTCTGAAACGAATGAATAGATGGAAGAACCGAGAAAATTTGAATAATTGAAACATTTTCGAGCATCGTAATGGCTCCAAAAGTGGTAAAACACGACCCGTGTTAGTTGGTCAATTCAAATACTATGATGATAGTTGGAGAATATCGTGTGAATGCACGTGCAATTTATTTGGAGAAAGTACATAGTTAATAGTGAGAGGGATCTATTCTTCTAAGGCATATTCAATGTTTTGGAATGAGTTTAGATACAATGTACATGTTTGAATACTTTTAAAATATCGCTCGAATATATGCTTGATTTCTGGTAATAAGTTCAGTGGACGATTGGTGAAGGCGAACTATTGTTGTTATGCTCTATATTAAGTTCTGAGAAATGAATGGTTGAAGTGTACCTATCTGGTAAGATATTTAACATTATTTTAATGGGTTTCGATTAGTTCAAAGGGACTCGAAAACTTGATGAACAACTAGAATTCCTAAATTCTGTACATCACCGTTCATACCTTGTTGGTTCAAATTACCAGATTACCCCCGAAGGTCAAAATGACCTTAATACCTTCGTAGGCTGTGACATTTAATTTTGCTCGTGATATGTCTGAAATCCCAATGATTCTGATGAATCAAATTTCGATGTTGATTCGACCCGTCTTATCAAACTCCCCTATTTGTAGGGACCTCGTTCTGAAATCAATCCAAAATTGTCAAATATCATCTTTCTGATATCTATCAAATACCTATAAAAATGAATTGGGTCATAAAACACGTACCATGTATTTGTAAATACTTTCTGTTCTAAACCAAGTCCACATGCTTGAAATTTAAAAGTATGACACTGTAATACGAAAGAAAAGCAATTCTCTGGTTTCTGACCTCTGATATGAAAAAAAATATCTGATATATGACATTGAATATGAAATAATAATAAAATAAATTTGACATTTTTCTTATGGTATAAAAACAGATTTGATATCTATTTTCTGTAATATTGTCTTCTGAATATAAACTGAAATCATCTGGGTATATTATCTGGGATATGAATGAAGATCTGTAGGCTCAGGGCTGGTAAGTCCTTCTAGACCTAAACTCCTAAGCCCATTGGGCTTAAGATAAGACTTTATGTAAGCTCCTACGCCCAATGGGCCTAGGGTAAGACTTTTTGTAAGCTCCTACGCCCGACGGGCCTAGGGTATGTCTTTTTGGATACTATTCTGGGTTTCTGCATATTGGCGTATGGTTGGAGGGTAGTTAAGTAAATTAATAAAACTTTCTGACCTCTTCTGAAACATACCCTACTAATTTAATGTATCAAAGTTGAACTCTCAGTAAACTTACAATTCGCACTTAATGAACCACTCTGAACTCTTTGATTCAACTTCTGAAATCTGAATCTCTTTTGAATCTTTAGCTTTAGACTCCATCTCTTAAGGCTCGAGTGATCACATAAAGAACAAATCTATTACCTTCTGATATAATGCTCCATTGAAATATCGAATCGTAATTTGAGCTTATCGTTGCCCAGTTCTTCATGATAGTGTTAAGCTTGCCATATACCTGCTTGTGCTTTTATCATCCCTTGGTAGTCTATATTACTGAGCTTTCCGAAGCTCACGTTGTTTTTACCATCATAGGTTAAAAGATCGACCATATTGCAACTATCAACGTCGGTATGGGAGTTTCTTCGGCTTTGCTTGCGGAGTACAACACTTGTGTAATTATGTGGCATGTATGTCACGTTTTGATTTATATTCGAGTATGAAACTTGCATTAACAACTTTTAGCACAATTTTATTTCATTGTCTGAATGTTTTCTGAAATCGTATTTTAATTCAAAACTTGATTTATGATTTTAAATGATTTAACAATTTGTTTATTTGAAATTTTAACGCGGGTCGCTCCAGTGACCCTAATGTGACTTCTTATGATCCATATTAACACATAGGCGGGTCTAAAGATTTACATAAAGTATTAAAATTTAGATTTTAGAATTTAAGAGTTAGAGTTTATGCCCCTAAAATAGATACATGACATCTTTCACAAGCCTACTTGTGAAAAAGAAACATTCCACGTATAGATTCATTTCACATTTTTCTAAAAGTATTTTTTTAGAGTTAACAATATTTTTAGATTAAAAACATGGGTAACAATATTTTTAGAATAAAAACATGGGAAAATATTCAATACATATGTTGGGTGTAGTCTTTAGACTACATAACTCTTTTTGTTTTAGGGCAGAGTTTATGAGTTTAGAATTTACGGTTTATGATTAGATTTTAAGGTTTAAGCATTAGCGGATTCAAGTGTACCTCAGGACGTGCCCATCTTAAACTTTTTAGATTTCACACATTTGACTTTATTCTTTTTATTTTTTATGAATTAGTCCTTAAATTTTTTAATCTTAATGAGTTGTGCGCACTCTTAGATTTTGAGATTTTATGTGTGTCAACCCTTAAGGATATTTTTGGAGTTGTCATTGGATTTAGGGCAAGATATTTAAATTTGAATTTTTAAGAGTAAATAACATACTTAAATATTAATAAAATAATTTAAAGTGACCAAAATAGGTCAAAAAGTAAAGTTTAATGAGTAAATTGAGCGTTTTTAAAGTTAAATGACTAAAATAGGTCAAATGACCAAAGTTGAGTGATGTTTTCAGTATTTTACCCTAATTTTTTTACACACTTTATGTATCAAAAAGTATTCCAAAAATACAAAACATATAAATTTTCATGTCAAAAGTAATTTTTAAAAACTAAAATTTATAGTTTTTATTATTTTTTCAAGAGCATTTCTGAACAATAAATTCATCTTCATTTATATCATCAATACTTTTACATTTTTAAAATGATATGTAAAAACAAATATTTTATCTATTTACTTTTTTACGCAAAACTAAAATACTCAAATTTGAAATCAAATAATTTGAAAATATTTTTTTTCACCGTTGTCTCTAAAACTGGAAGTAAGGTCTAGCTGGCCGAAGTCTGAAATTGTAAGAAAAGATAGTAGTTAAAAAAGAACCGGCGGCAGAAGGTAACACCGGTTCCTCCACCATCTTTAAATAAAGTGGCGCTAAAAATGCTTAGCTCGCTTTCATTTGATAGCAGTAGACCAACCAAAATTTAAACCGCCAATAGAAAAAGACCCGAGTCAAAATTACCATGACGTGGCGGAGTATAGCAGAGAATATGGATACGATGACGTACTTGCGCGTGTGAGTACTCAATGAAATAAAAAGAAAGTGGGTGGGTTTTGGATGGTTGATTTTTTTCCGCTTTTTTATTTTTATTTTTGTGGAGAAGAGAAAACAACGCCCTTTCAATTCTATCAAAAAATTAAACACAACAAATAATAAAAAAAAGGAAAATTAAGAAGGAGAATATATATATTTTTAGAAAACAAAGACAGACTTTTCGTGAAGAAAAGCTCTCTCTCTGTTTAGTATTTCTTTGATTTTGTTTCTCTGGTTCGTGTTTGCAAGGAGGAGGAGAGGGGAGGAGTTTTTGCCCCGGTGACAGCGCGGTTTTGTAACGGGGAATGAGAGTTCCTACGTGAAGGTGGTGGTGCTAACGTGACAGCCGAGTGATGGTGATGGAAGGAAGATGACCGCTGAATGGAATTCTCATTCGATGCAGGAATTCCAATGTCTAGAACAGCAGCGCCGGCGGTGACTATGACCGAAGGATCCTCGCTTTCACCATCGTTGAATCAAGGCCTCTCTCTCTCTCTCCCTCTCTCTCTCTCTCTCTCTCTCTCTTCCTGTTCATTAATTTACTCTGTTTGGATTATTGTGATTATTATTTTACGTTTTTAATTATGCGAAACGCAAGTGAAGTACAATTCATGTGTTTTTGTTGTTGTTGTTTTTGGTTGTGAACTGTCCTTTTGCTCATTTTTTAGCGAATTCTTATTTGATCGTTGTTTAAAATCAGTTCCTTTTTTGGTTGAGTTTTAATTAGGAAATTATGTAAAATTTAAATTCTAATGATTAATCTACTTGCATTTGAATTATTGAGAAAAGAAATGTAATTCTACGGTGATTTTGATTAGATTGTTGCAAATTTTCTTTTGGTGACCGGGAAGAATTAGAGATTCCACGTTCTAAAAATTTCAAGTCAAATCCAAGGTTACAGGACTTAAAATGAGATTTGCACTTTATTGTTATGATCTTTTCCCTGATTTTTTTTTCGTTTATTGCTGTGTTACTTGTAGAAAAAAAATTAAGTTCTATTCTTTTATATATATAGGATTAAGGTGTATTTGTTTATTGCTTTTACTGCATATCTATTTTTTGTACTCTATTTCGGCATATTTGATGGAAATATAATATAGAAAAAGCTATTGAAGTAATCTTGTCTGTGAATAAGAGGATGTATGCTTACATTGGTTGCCAAAAAATTATTTACTTCATGTTTTCTATTTTCCTTTTTGTGATTTCTAGTAAATAGGAGATCTGTCTTTATTATATATTCATTATAAGAAAAAGGTTGAAGTTGAGGATCAAATATAGTGAGGTTTCTCCTTGTTCACATGTATATGCTATTTATAAGAAACTATAGTGATCATGTAGGAAAAAAGGGCACATAAGTTAAGAGTCATGATTCTCCAATGAGCTTGATGGTTTCTGATAGATATAAGGGTGTAACCATGCTAAGGTGAGCTCAAGCAGTAAAATGCTCGAGTTTGACTTGAAATCATTCGAAATGCTCAAGCTCATTGTTTTAGAATTTGAAGTGAAGCTCAAAGTGCAAAATGAAATATTGTTTGATCTTTTTATTGAATGATAAGTTATTTTTTATTTGTGAAATTAAAAAATGTTTTAACTAATTTTTTTAATAAACAATATGTCAGCATAGAATTGAATATATATTTTAAAGGATATATTGCCACATTTATTTGTTCTTCAAACTTTCTGCAATGATCATAGTTGATCTTCATGGTTTCTTTGGGTGCTGAGTTTTCGAAAATGATAAATCTCTTTGGATCGTGTAAAGGAGCTGAAAAAATGTGTAAAGTTCTTTTGTCGAGGCCTTAGAAAAAAAAATAGAAATCAAAATCTTTTCCTCCAATAATTTTAGCCACTGAAGAGGCTTGCAAAAGGTCAATAGTTACATTGAGGTTTCTTGCTGCCTCTTGTCAAATGTTTGTTAAAGAGATGTTCTCCCCATTCCAATTATTTCATTTAATCAATCATTTGCACTTTGACACTTTCACTGTTAGAACATCAAGCGAGTCTGTTTTAAATTTGACGGATCAATATTTGACATTTAAAGCTAATAGAAATTGATATTTAGTGTTGAATTTTACAGGAAAATTGTTTATGAATTGGAAACTTTCAATACCTTTTGTAGTTCTTTACCCCTGTTGTCCAATGCATTTTCTGAACCTACTATTCAATGTTACTGCAGATGCTATGTGGCAAATGAACTTGAGATCCAGTGAAACGATGGAATCTAGTCCCTATCCTGAGCGTCCTGGAGAACCTGATTGTTCTTATTATATCAGGACAGGCCTTTGTAGATTTGGGGCATCATGTCATTTTAATCATCCTCCTAACCGAAAACTGGTATTAATCCATGGCTTGTATAGACAATTCTTATGAGTTTGGAATCAATTTTTTGGGTGCAAAACACAAAATTTGCGAATAGGGGATAGCGTTGCAGATGTTGATATTTCAACCATAGACCTACTAGATTCCGTCTCTTAGGCTATTTGTATAACTAACCGAACTAGTCCTGTTCAGAGTTGATGCTTTTTAAGTGGGATATTTTGGTACAATGCTGAAGAGCTCATTTTAGAGGCCTTTTATTATTGTCATTGGGATAATATTGGTAAGAAGTTGTAGACATGTGGAACTTTTGTACATGGATCTTTATAATTAAATCATTCTAAAACAGAATTCACTGTGGGAAATTTAGAGTATAAGATACTCAAGAAATTAGCATAGTGATTTCATTTAACTTTCTACTTCTCATTTGAGTTTTTAAATATCAATTGTCATTTGAAATGTTTATTTAGATTATATCAAATTCCAGGCTATTGCTGCAGCAAGGATGAAAGGAGAGTTTCCAGAAAGACTAGGACAACCTGAATGTCAGGCATGTACTTGTTCCTTGGTTTCACATGTAACAATGTTACTGCTTTTACATGTGTGCTTTACAATATGCGATGTATGGTTAACATGAAGTATACTACTTTTTATGTATCTAAAAAAAAGAAATTGATTTTATTAGTTGTATATTGGTTGATTTAATCAAAATCATGGGTCAAAAATCTTGATACTAAAGTGAATGCAGAATTTTCTCTGCAAATTCAATATGCTGTTATTGGTGAATTCTTATGGATTTCACTGTCGGATCCATTAGTTTTGCAGTGCAGAATTTGTTCACATCTATATGGATGATGCACTAGAATTGAATGAGTGTTCCTGCTACTTTTAATTTTGTTAATAATCAAACAAGGCTTACTTCAGATTTTGGGAGAAATCCTGCTGGATGTTGAACAGAGTGAGACTGATTTTAGGTTAAATGAATTTTTTTTGAAAGTAATAGTATAACCAACATAGATCGTTAATGATAAAGGTTGTATGTGGTTTCTTCCTCCCTTGTCTCTGCTTTTGCTTCAAAGGTTCTTGTTGTCAAAAGCAATTCAAAAAGAGAGATCGAATATGAAAAATGCTAGATAGCACTGACTCCTGCTTTTACTGCATTGGAAGTTAAACTGCAATCTCGACAGAAGCTACTCTTTTGGTTTTACTGCACCATGTCCAATTATAGGACTCTATGGTTCTCATGTTCGTATATGTTCGGATCCCAACAACTGACGTTTTGCTCTTAACTGCTCTGCAGTACTACCTGAAAACAGGAACTTGCAAATTCGGAGCTACATGCAAGTTTCACCATCCTAGAGACAAAGCTGGAATAGCTGGGAGAGTTTCCTTAAATATTTTGGGCTACCCTCTTCGCCCGGTTTGGATTTTATTTTTTCCTTTTAGTCCCTAAAATACAATTTTACAATGATACAAAATTATGTCAATATTCATGTCCTTCTGGTTTCAGTTTTTGTTTGTGGGTTTGTCATTTTAAAAGAAAAAATACAAAATTTTTAATTGGATTTCTTGAGCAAAACCGGAAATTAATGCCTTCCAGATTAGATCAAATATGAAAAATGCACAAATATAGACAAGGATGATAAATTAATTTTTTTTATCACTTGCTATGACTCAAAGAGAACCATCCTCTTTTCAGTTTTGAGTTACGAATTTGGTTTCAACTTTAAATATGGATTCGGGGACAAAAATACTGATGAAGTTTGGGCCATTTTTAGCCTAAAAGTTTTGTTTGGTGGTCATGTAAGTTTAGGCCTTGTTGGCAAGCTGTATTTCTTCAATGATAGTTTTTTTTTTTTTGTGGTTATTGGTGTTTCATAGTCGTAATGTAACTTGCTTTCCCTTTTCTTTTCCTTCATACAGAACGAGACAGAGTGTGCTTATTATCTAAGAACTGGTCAATGCAAGTTCGGGAGCACTTGTAAATTTCACCATCCTCAACCAACTAATATGATGGTTTCATTGCATGGCTCACCTATTTATCAAACTGTCCCTTCTCCAACCACTCCTGGTCAGCAGTCATATCCAGGAGGAATTACAAATTGGTCAAGAGCATCTTTCATTCCCAGCCCCCGTTGGCAAGGTCCATCAAGTTATGCACCCTTGATTTTACCCCAAGGGATGGTATCGGTTCCAGGCTGGAATGCTTACAGTGTAAGCTTTTCCTTAGCTTATTACTATTCTTTGTTCATTAAGCATGCTCATTTAGTGTTTTCATGTGTTTGGACACCATTAGAGGTTACAAGTCAGGCAACTCATGAGAATTGTAATTGTCAGCATGCTTATAATTTATGTTTGGAGAATAATAATATTTCACTCTTGAGTCGAGTGCTTTTAAATTTTCAAAGAAACAGTACAACTCTTCTTATCATGCTTATTAGTAGGCTTTATGGTTTAGAATGAAAAAGGCATGTTAAACTCTGGGTAACACCTACCGACATGTGAATTGGATTGGAATTTAACTCTTAATCTGAATAATTCGATTTGCTGGTAAATTGTGCAGATGTTTCTCGAAAACTATGTTCTTGATTGTTGAATTACATTACAATTTAGAGATGGAGGCAAAATTATATCAGAAATTTTGTATGTCATAAACCAGAACCTAGCCACAAATGTATTTTCATTGAACAAATGTTTATTGGTCTTGGTAAAAGTAAATATGAACTGCAGAAGCTTATTTGTATCTCTAATTGTTGAGTTAATTGATATGTTCGAAGTGAGCGTGAAATTATTTGTTACCAGAAACTTTGTAACTTCATTTAGCTTATTTGATAGCTGCTTGTTTCTTCAGAAACATCCGGCCTATCACCTTGAGAAATATATCAACTGTATTCCATAAACTAGAACCTGTCCATGTATGTATTTTCGTTGAAGAAAGAATGTATTTTAGTAACGTTAGAGCTGTGGGCAGTTGATAATGTAATTTGAGTTTCACTTTTACTAGCAAGCATCTGTGCATCTTGTAACTTGTGATCTTTGATAAGTACTACTATTAATTATCCAAGAAAAGAATAAAAAAAAAGGAGACAACTGCTACCATTCTAATTCTTTTCATTTCTCCAGGGTCGACTGACATCAGCCTCTTCTTCAGAGAACCTGCAGCAGACAAATGTAAATCACCAAATCTACGGAACCTCACGCCAGAATGAATCAGCAACTGCAGGATCCCAAGCATCCTTTTCTCAATTACGCTCTGGTTCTGTCCCTGTAGGTGTTTATGCATTGCAGAGGGAGAATGTATTCCCGGAAAGACCTGGCCAGCCCGAGTGCCAATTTTACATGAAGACTGGAGATTGTAAATTTGGTGCAGTTTGTAGGTTTCATCACCCAAGAGAGAGAGTTCTTCCTGCCCCTGATTGTGTGTTGAGTCCAATAGGCCTTCCTTTACGCCCGGTGAGTTATTTTTTCAGTGGTATCCTGTCTTTAATTTTATTTCTGAATCTTGATCTGTTCAAATAATTACGGCTGTCTATTAAAAACCTAGTATTCATGCTGCATAAAAATGTCATTCCCTCATCTATAATCTTACATGATTGTTTTAATTTCAGCCCAAGCTAACAATTCTTTTATGTTAAAAAGTGGATGTTGCTTTGATACACCTGCTTGTGATTGGTCATTTTGTGACTGCCATGCAGCACTTTAAATTATATTAGAGGGAATTGACATAAAATGGATGTTCTTTTTTTTTTCTTTTCCTTTTTTTGCTCGGCATAACGGATGTTGTTTTAATGTAAAGATCAGTCTCTCTCTAGCTTCCTTCCTTCTACCTTTTCACTGTATTTCTTCTCTCTGTCTCTCTTTCCGTCCCTCCATCCAGCATCAGATTAATAACTTGAACAATGTGACAATTCCTCAAGAGGCTTTTCAATAGATCCAACATTTATTTAGCTCTCTCCAGGGAAAAAAACCAGCTCATAACTTTGTGGTAATCATGTCAAGAATATTAACATTAGCTTAAAGTTGACATACTAGATGATTGGGAACAAACTTTTTTTTTATGTTGATAGAATTATGGAACCAGAATAGTTTTCTATATGCTCAAACTGGGTTTACCCCAACAACTGTAAACTGTGTACCAAAAAGAGAAGATGAATTGTAAGTTTTACCAGAGGATACTCTTAAAGCTTGTACATGAACTTCATTGCTATGACAGGACAGAACAACATTTAGAATTCAAAATCCAGATTTATTTTATAACACACATTTAGAATATCACAATAGTATAGATTAGTTATAAAACACATTTAGAATATTACAATAGTATAGATTTATTTTATATAACACATTTAGAATATATATTAGTGCTATAGTTCTTTATTCATTTTATAAAATACAAAATCCAGATTTATTTTTCTGAACTGTTTAATAAGATCTAGTCAAGAAACCGAAATCTAGTTTCTTAAATTGAAATTTTCATTAGTTTTGAAATTTCAATCTTGTATACTTTTTATCATATGGTATCCATGTATCCGTTTTCAACTTTCACTCTTCATAGCCTACACTAGTCCAAAATTTAGGATTAAAGGAGCCAACCTTGGATCGAATCTAAACCAGAACCCATACCGATGTCCATACTGAAGACCATGTAGCATAGGTGACAAGGTTATCATCCAAATTAACTTCCTGATTTCACGGTTAGTTACAGTGCCTTTGTTTTGTTATGGTAGAGACTAGAGAGCCTTATTGCTGCATCTTGTTTTGAAGCTTTAATGCTGTACAGATTTTCTTCTGTTGGAGAATGTTATTACTATTTTTATTTTTCTTACTTTCATTTTTACTTAACAAGCATAGAATGTTTTGCTTATCCATTATCCATTTTGCACATGTTCTTTCTTGTTTGAGGGCGGCTTTGCTACAATGCGCGGACATTCACTGTTGCTAGTTTTATTCTTTTGTTGCTTGATATTTTTTTTACAATATTGATATTTCTACTTCTGCATTCCAACAGGGTGAACCTCTATGCATATTTTATTCTCGATATGGGATTTGCAAGTTTGGTCCAAGTTGCAAGTTTAACCATCCTATGGGAATTTTCACTTACAATTACTCGGCATCATCTCCATCTGATGCTCCAGTTCGCAATTTCCTGGGGTCATCATCCGGAACTACTGGGTTAAACCTGTCGTCAGAGGGGCTTGTTGAAGCAGTTTCTACAACAAAGCCCAGGCGACTTTCACTGTCAGAAAATAGACAGTTGTCTACCAGTGATGATAATATTGATACAGAGGGATAAAAGCTGCAACAAGATATGGGCTGATTACATTTGACATTAGTTTTGGTGGACGAGGAAGAGTAATCTGTAAATTCATTTCCCATTGTTGGAGAAGTGCAAAGTTCATGTCAAGTTGATTTTCTCTCTCTGAAAAACATGCAATTAAGTCAACAGTTGCATCTTCTGAATTTCATAATGCTGCATTGTATAAATCTGAAAATTATGTCACATTTGGTAAAACCATATGTGAACAGTTCAGCTGTCCCGAAGCTCGTTTTCCTTTCTGATTTTGGTGTTATGTTTCTTTCCCATTATACTGTACGAGGCTTTTTCTTCTTTCTTTCCCCGTGTGCAGTTTTTAAACCTCTGCCTAGTTTTCTTCTGAATCTTTATGGTTTAAGGTTCCACTTTTTTCTTCTTCTTGGACCTCAAATATGCATGCAGTTTCTTGTAACAGCCTTGTTTCTTGAGGTAATAATTACTATCTGTCCTAATATCAATCGACCCTGTGAGTGATTCTCTAAGTTGTTTTATACACTGAGACTTCTTTTCTTCTTGATTGTATGTTAGAAATTGTGGTGCAGAAGCAAAAATGGGTACACATTCAACTCTCCTGCAAAAAGAAGTGGAAAGGGCACTGTTCTACATTGTTGCCACATCATTTCCTCGAAGTCTCCGATGCTTCCGGAGATCTCACTTCATGACAAATTGCTCGATGAAGGTGAGCTTGTAAGTCACTCCTACAGAATCTCACGTTTTGTGGTGTTGGTTCATCTTTACCAAGCATCATACTCTTTGTCCTTGCAGGAGGCTTTTGAAGATGGTAGTGAACCCTCGGAACATTGCCAAAAAATGATTTAAGATTTCTTGTAAATATCCTCGCCAAAATCGTACCAGGTAAAATTTCAATCATGGAAATCTGTGTTTCTGTTTCTTTTCCTTGTCCCATTTCAATGAAAAAAATAAGTTATGTAACATGTTGAGACTTTCTTTAGTTTAAGATGTAAGAAGGTTTTAGTTGCTGAAGATGATGTAAGATTTGGGACCTTGCATTTTCGTGCATATGTTATATATATATGGATAAGATCCGGTTACACAGTGTAAATTTTTTTAAGTTTTACACGTTTTTTGTATCGTTGGATGGGTGAAACAGATGACTGAGATTAACAGTATGTGAAAATTATCACTTGGAAAAAGTTAATCTCAACCATCCATTCCTCCCATCCAACGATCCAAAAATTGTGTAAATCTTAAAAAAAATTTACACTGTGTAAGTGGATCCTAACCCATATATACATATATATTGATGAACATGATGCTGAATAAGTTGATCAGTGATCTTATGTTGTAGTTGCTTGCTTTGTCTTTCCTTGCAACTACGGTATTTTAGTTTCCTGTTTGAAAATGGAGATGCTGTTACTGGATACTGAGGGTTGTTACTCTCGCATAAAATGACTTTTGAAACACTGTTCGCTCTTTTGAAAAATATCATTTGGTATTATAATTTGTTTCGAATTATTTAAAATTAAAATTAAATTACAAATACAATTTAAAATAAAAACTTAATAGTAAAATTTAATAAAAAATGAAGCGTCGAATTTAATATTAAGTTAAAATATAATGATGACTATTTTGAATTTGGTGATTCTAGATAAATTTGTAGAATTGGATATTTTTTGGTGAAACAGACACCGATTCGCGTTCAAGATGTCAAAATAGGTGAAATAAAAAATTTGGAGGACAATGGTGGTGGGAGATTCAGTTAAAGGTTAAGGGTTAAATTGATATTTTTATCTAAAATTCATGAGTTAACTTGATTTTTATTTAAAATTTATGGGTTAAATAAAAAATAAACTCTTTTAACTAATGTGTCACACCGCATAAGAGTTAACAGCTCATTAGCTCAATGACCAAAATGTCATATACTGATAATGTAAGTGGCCAAAACATATTTTTTTTTCTCAAAATTAGTGATCCAAATCAAACGGTCTAAAAGCAAAAGGTATCAACCATGTAATTCACCCAAACATTAACACGTATAAAAAATTAAAAGCATTCATCCATCAAACAATAAATCATATTGTCAAATTACTTAAAAGGTTCAACGGTATTCTAATGAACATTTCCATGATAAAAGTAAATATAATCTCAAAATTTAAATTAAATTTGGTAATTTAATGGGTACTTCATTCATTAAGTGTGTATTTATAAATATAATATAAATTACTGAGTATGTTAAAATTTTAAATATAACTAGATATATTGATTTTCAAGTGTTATATAGTATATATTGCATGAATTTAACAAATATTAGGCATTGGATCCATCAAATAGTTCTAGTGAAAAATAAAATGTTATCATCTTAAATGATTCGAGTTTTAATAATTTATCTGCATGTCGTGTGTACGTTATTAATAAGTTAAAATTAATTAACATATATTATCTTGTAATCACTCCATATAATTTAAAAACAAATATTAGACATCAACAATTACATTACATAAATATAATATAAAAATTATTATTATTATTTACCATTTAAGACACTCAATAATCAATATAGCACCACCAACAAGAAAAATGATGTTAAAAATACATTTTTTTTCATTTATGAATTGCACCAAATCAAAATAAAACTAAATACAAATAGTGCAAGTGGTGTACCTTTTCTTCAACAAAATCAAGGAAAAGAAAAAGAATCAATACCCATTTCACTTTCTTTTGTTTCTGCTTTTCTTTTTACTATCCATCAATTCATCAAATCAGTCCCCCAAAAAAAAACCCACTGCTACAAACATGAAATCTGGTCACGGGGTCACTCTTTTTCTCCTGTTTCTCTTCATTTCAGCTTATGTCTTCAATTGCAACGAAGCTACAGGCATGGCACAAGTAAGTACCAGAAAACCTTGCTTTGAATGCATGGATCCCTTTGCTTCTGTTCCTTTATTTCGTGGATTTAGAGTTGATTTCTTGATCTGAAGGTAAATGGGTCTTCAGAAATGGTTCCATTGGTGGATGAGAAAACAGTGAAGACGATGATGTTGTTCAACGAGAGCAGGAGAAAGCTGGGGAGTTTCCAGATATGCGCTGTTTGTACATGCTGCGGTGGAGCTAAAGGCGTTTGCTTACCTTCCCCTTGTTGCTATGCAATCAACTGCAACATTCCAAACAGACCCTTTGGTTTCTGTTCTTTCACTCCCAAAACCTGTAATTGCTTTGGATGCCATCTCTAAAGCTTTAATTTTTTTAATCTATATTTTCCTTACGTTTTGGTTGTTTTAATTTATGAGTTTTAAAAAAAAAATTATTGATTCTGATGCAAGTTTGAAAGTGGAGAAAGGGAATATCTGTTTTTCCTTCATTTGTTAATTTATAAAAATTCATAGGGAGTCTGCTGTTTCCAGTTTAGCTTCTGTGGCTATCTCCAGTGGGATTTGTCTATAGTTTTTGTTCTTTCAAGGAAGTAGCATTGCCTGGAAATAGTATTAGAGCACAAGATATGGGATTAATGGGTGTTATTATAAGGCTATTTTGCTCTCTTTCTTTAGGATTATATATAAATTAATAATGTTAATGCTCAGTGAGGCATGCATGACAAAGATTCAAGATGCCTATTGGCTATTATTTTACTACCAATGTACTTATTAGTGGGTGTATTGCATAATGCAACTTGGAACAATGTAAGAAACTTATTTTAATATCAATTTGTTTTTAAATAGTGTTTTGTGTATGTTAAACTTTTTACTGATGCTTATTCTGCTTCAGTTGTGCTTCACACTTGAACTAGAACAGTATCTTTAGTCAGAATAGGTCAAAAAATAAATAAATAATCTTGGTGATGATGCTCAAGGGAAAGTGAATTCCTAGAACTTTGTAGTTTGGCTTGTTGTGTTGTGCCTACCATGTTTTGAAGAATTTTGCAGGCTTAAAAGGATAGGGAGAAAGGTCTCAAATGGTGGGATTCGATTCCGAATTTCGAGTCTTCTGAATGATATCGTATTTTAAAGGTGATTGTATGAACCGATCGAGTTAAGTTTAAACTTTTTAAATTATGGTAGCAACACTTGAGCTCTAGATTTTTTAGGATATGAATTATCTTAGAAAAATGAGGGTTTTGTCAGGTAGAAATGGCCCTTTAGTAGATGAGGTTTAAATGTTGGTGAGGAGAGATGTGGTGTTATATTAATGCATGTAGGTGTTAGCCAGCAAAATATATTAGGGGTGGGTGGTAGTTGGATGGAGGATATCAAGCTCCAGCAACTACTTTTGCTATAATTCAAAGATTGTGTTGTGAATCCATTGAGTGATCTTAGTGATAAAATGATCTCGATGTTTTTTTTAGGTGATCTAGGTTTGAGTAGCATAGTCTGCATGGTGTGTGTACATTATTGTGTTTATTAATGTATTTCTCTTCATGTTTATCTTTTCTCTAAGGGTAAAAGAAACTTTTGGGTCCCTCTATTATAGAGATTGAGTCAAATTAGTCTCTCTATTATTAATTGTGTCACTTTAGTCCCTCTATTATATGAATATTAAAAATAATAATAAGACGACGTAACCTAACAAACCGTTATAAAAAATACTCTCTTTGTTCCATTAAACTTGTTCCTTTTGTGTTTTTAAATTGTCCATTTAAAAAACTCAATAACTTTTACCATGCACATTTCCCTTTCTATTTTTTTTTTAGTTTTCTAACAAAACAAAATTTAAATTTTCAACGTGAAATTGTCATTTTAATCGTTTTACAACATATCTCTTGCAAAAAATATAAAAAAATCTCTCTAAAATTGTGAAAAGTCAAGTATAAACAATTTAAGAGAGACCGAGGGAGTACAAAATGTATTTTTATAGGTAGGTGTTAATTACTATATGATATTACGATCAGAGACGAAGTTAAGATTGAATATTAGGAGGGGCTGAATTATTGAGCTTAAAAATATAAGGGTTTATTAAGTACTTAAATTCAAAATTTAGTGGTAGTGTCTAATTGATCTATATTTAAATTTATAAGGACCTAAACTGTCATTAGACTAAAAAATTGAATGAGACAAAGTATGGGCCAAATTAAAATTTTAGAAGATTTATAAAAATAAATATTTAATATTTAATATATTTTTAAAAAATTTGAGAGGACTAAATTAAAATTTTCAATGAAAATAACTGGTTTGTTAAGAATTTTTTAAATTGTTGGGCAGAGGCCAAAGCCTTTTAAACCTTCACTGTGTTCCGTTTCTGAGGGTGGGCAATAAGGGCAACGACCCAGGGTCTACTCTTATTTAGAGTCAGGGCGACTCTAAATTTTTAATACTTATTATTAGGGGTCTACTATTAAAATTTAATTTTTTCAATACTTGTTATTAGGACTCCAATTTTTTTCAATACTTGTTATTAGAGATTCAATTTTTTTCTTCGATATTTGTTATTAGGCATACTCTTAAAATTTAATTTTTTCAATATTTATTATTATGGGTCCAATTTTTTTTTGCAATACTTGTTATTAGAGGCCTAATTTTTTTCTTTCTAATTCTTGTTATTAGGGTCTACTATTACAATGCATTTTTTTACAATATTTGGTATTAATGGTTTATTTTTTACAATGGGCCAATTTTTCTTTTCAATATTTGTTAACAGGTGCATACTATTAAACTTTTAAAAGAAATTCATTACTTGTTATTAGAGTCTCAATTTTTTAATACTTATTATTAAAATTTTACTCTTAAATTCATTATTTTCGATACTATTACTAGGCTTAATTTTTAGATTCTCCTGTAAGCCATCAAAATTTTAGGAACATGCCAATTACGATGAGATGACTTGGATATGATGTAGCCACCCATGTGCTGCTTTAAAACAAGTAACAATCAATTGAGTTGCTCATCCCCTTGTGTCTTGGTGGCAAAGGTAGATGTTTATCATCTCTTGGGATCCGGGTTTGAGCACCAGTTATGTCATGCTGTGTGTGCCGTCTTTGAAAAGACTAAGAAAGTTGAACAGGTGCTCTACCCTTGCATCGCACCAGCATATTCAAAAAAAAAAACAATCAATTGAGTTGGCAAATTTAGCCATTAACTTATAATAAAAGTATTTCTATTTTTATACAATTATACGTATTTGGGTTGGGTTCATGCGTAATAAGAATTAATTTGATTTATTTATTTTTAGGGTTATATTTTAATACACAAGATGTGTAAAAAATATTGCATAACTTCTTCATATTTAAGCTATAAAATCTAACACCTAAATCCTTAACCCTAATACCTTAAAATTTAAACTTTAAACCCTAAACTTTAAATTCTAACTATAAACATTAAATTTTATACCCTACACACTAAACTCATAAACTCTAAACCATAACTTAAATCTTTAAACTCTAACATTGCATCAAAATATTTTCCTTATCTCAAATCCTTCATTTGATTTATTATTTGTATTAATTTGGGGAAATTATTTTGTTGTCATAATGAGAACAGCCTTGCATGAGAGCTGACTGCTGAGGCAGTATGGATGTAGGTGGCATGTGAGTGTGATTACTAATTAGATGTAACCCTTTCCATTCTATGGGATCCACCCTCATATCACTCAACATACACGTGCCTTCAAAATTCAAACATCTAGATGATTAAAATATGGACCAAATTAAAATTAAAATTAAATGTCCACATCACATATTTGTATGTGTATATGATTATTTAGTTAAATTGTATGTTTCATTTTTAAAAATAATCATAGTTAATTAATAAAGATTTAAGGAGTAACCGAATCGTAAAAATTTAGGAGCAGAGTTTAATTCCATTAGTTTTAAAACTAGCAAGGATTTAAAGTATTTCTTCTAGTTTCATCGATTTTAAAATTAACAAGACTCCAAGTATAATTTAACTACAAAAATTAAAGATTAAAATTTAATTTTAAAACTAACAAGGATTTAAAGTAAATTTAACCATAAAGGTTGAGGGGCATGGTCACCTACCAATCAGGCAATCACCATGTGGTAATAGGGCGGGGTGGTACATAAAAATAGTTGTAAATTGAAAGAAAATTATTTTAATACTTTTCAAGGATTATTGGGAGTGAAAAAGGTTTTCCACGAATAGAGTTAAAATCATGCCAAATATTTTTTATATTTATATAAAATTTTAAAAATATTTTAATATAATATTTGTCACTATGTATACACTACCTGAACTCATTTTCACTTATAAAGCGAAGATATTAAATATATATGTAATCTTATAATCTCTTGTATATTATACTCATAATATATTAACCAAACCAAATTTAATCTAATTTTTTTGGTCACATCTTCTAAAATTGGAAAATAAAACGAATCAAATAATAGGAATACACAACAGTGTACATAAGAAGAACGAAGTGTTGTTCTTTTTGATTAAGCAATTATGATTTCTTGACTTTCACGTTTCTCCCGACATCCTTTATTACCATATCCATAATACTAATTAATATAAGACTCAAGAGTCGTATACACTTTCCTCAAGTCAAATGAACCTTCGCTCCTCCCTCATCTCTGTCATACATAATCATTGAATTTTTAATGCAGTTAAAAATATGTTTTTTAATATGAAAACTCTATTTGCTAAATAATTTTTTGAGTTAAAATTAAAAATTTGAAGTATTTTTGGAAGTTTAACTGGTTAAATTCGTTAATTTAGATGTTTGATAAATAAGTATTAAAATAGCGGATTGAAGTGAAACCTCTTATTTTGAAAAAGTTCATTTTTGAGTTAGAAGTTTGGATAAAAAAACTTGTAAAGATTATTTTATCCTTAATAATTATATTTTTTTTTCTAAATAACATAAATTTAATTAACTAATAAAACTAAAATATAATTTCATATATAAGAAATTAATTGTGGTTGACCGGTTCTTGATTTTTCTGAACTACTCCCACATATACTATTTTCCCTCAATTTAAGTTTTTTGAGGTTTTTTAACGACGCATGTGGTGGTAGTCCGTTTTTACCTTTTTTTTGATCAAAAGAGACTTGCACAGATACGATAATTAAGAGTACAACAAGTGTGAAGGGAGGACTGCAGGATTCCAGATTACTTGGTCCTGTTCAGTCTTTGCAAACTTGGCTAGCCAATTAGCAAGCTGATTACAAGATCGACTCACAAAGGAAAAACAGCAGGACTCAAACTCTTTTGACAACATCTTGATGCTTTCTTCGATGGCTGAGGTGACCCAACCCGAAGAGTCTCCTGAATTCAGACGATTAATAACAGCTTTACTGTCTGTTTCAATGATGACTTTTGAAAAGGCACAATTTTTTGCAGTCATGAGTCCAAGTTTGATAGCAAAAGCTTCAGCAGCAGCAACAGACGGCGCCCAACATGGAGCTGAGATTCCGTGGAGACAAGAGCTTGAATTTTCACGAAAAACAGCAGCGATAAATGCTTTCCCTGAGTCATGGTCAAAAGCGGCATCGCAGTTGATTTTAATAACCCCTGGAGGGGGGTGTCCACTTTGCATTTTTTGGGACTCCCATCGAAAGCTCAGTGGAATCGATTTTGTTTGTTTGTTGAAATTCCATAAAGTCGCGGTCTGTTCTTAGCCAAATCTCCCAGGGGGAATTCTTTCGCCCTTCAAAAACCAAGGCGTTCCTTGCTTTCCATATATTCCAAAGAATGAAAGCTTACCTAAAAAAATAATTTCATAGATAATAAATTAATGGGTAAACTACATAAATGACCACCATACTATTGGTAAAGTCGCGATTTGACCACCTTACTTTTTTTTAAGCAATTAAACCACCAAATTATTTAATTGGGTGCAATGTGACCACCAACCGTTAAAAACTAACGGAAGGTGTGACGTGGCTGTTAATAAAATTGGTATAATTACACATTTGATCCCCGCTATTTGTACATTTTATTAATTTAGTCCCAATTTTAATAAATAAAATAATTTTATTATTTAATTAGGTTACGACACGTGTCGTCGTATTATTGGAGGACTTTATTTATATATTTTAATTTAATAATTTTTATTTTTGCTCCTCCAATCAGGTGGTGACACGTGTCACCAGATTGGAGGAGTAAAATTTAAAGAAACAACCATTTGCCTCCGATGGGAGTCGAACCCAGGGCAGCTGGGATGAAGGCCAGTGCTTATACCACTGGGCCAAAGCTATTGTTGTGAACTATTTTACACAATATAATACTATATCTTAGTTTATTACTCATGCCAGGAAAAAAACAAGAAACATAACTCTGGCAGGATTCGAACCCAAGTTTCTTGGGGTTAAAAGTGAGCATGCCTACCACTAAGCCAAAGTTATTCTTATGATATAATGTACAAAATCTATTCTATAACTTAATTTGTTTCTCATGTCAGGAAAAAGAAAATAAATATAGATTAAAGAAACTCGAATATGATACTTTTGGGATGCATAAAATATTTAAACCACTGAAATATATTTAATAATTAAATTATTAACTATTTTATTTTTATTAAGTTTTAATTAAATTATTATATTAAAAAATAAAATATATATATTGTGTTTATTTAAATTTTGCTCCTCCAATCAGGTGGTGACACGTGTCGTAACCTAATTAAATAATAAAATTATTTTATTTATTAAAATTGGGACTAAATTGATAAAAATGTACAAATAGCAGGGATCAAATGTGTAATTATACCAATTTTATTAACAGCCACGTCACACCTTCCGTTAGTTTTTAACGGTTGGTGGTCACATTGCACCCAATTAAATAATTTGGTAGTTTAATTGCTTAAAAATAAAGTAAGGTGGTCAAATCGCGACTTTACCAATAGTATGGTGGTCATTTATGTAGTTTACCCTAAATTAATATATACGTCTAAATTTAATAATTATTAAAATTATATTAAAAAGATAATTTCACAAATAATTTTCATATCTAATTAATATTAATAGATACAAAATGTTAATAACTAATAGGGTAATTGTTCTATATACAAGCGCTTGTGGAAACTTTTTTACACAAGCGCCTTAGTTTTAGGGGTTAGGGACTTCGTTTAGGGTTTAAAATTTAGGGGTATAAGTGTAGTAGTTTTGAATTTAGGGATTGTTGATAGAATTTTTGGTTTAGGGTTAAAATTTAGGGTTTATAGGTTAAAACCTAAATCCCCACCCATATTACCCTAAAACTACACCCTAACCCTAAACCCTAAAGTCTAACCCTAATTCCTAAATTCTAAACATGAACCCTAAATTCTAAACATTTACACTAAAACCCCTAAACTCTATACCCTAAACACTAACCCTAAACCCTATAATTGAGGCGCTTGTGGAAATAAAAACTTTCCACCGTGTATAGGATATTAATCCTAACTAATAAATTATTCAAAGAAATATCAAATATAATCATGTCGTTATATGTCATTTTTCTTGTTCAAATCAAACAACTATGAGCTATCAGCTAAATTTACCAAACACTTTTATACAATCAGTTAATGTAATCTGCTAGTCAAATCAGCTAATACAGTCAGCTATCCGCCAATGTAATTTAATATCCGCTAATTGCCCAACATGGCCGATAATTATGAAATATAGGAAGTACAAGAAAAGGTTTATTACTTAATATAATCCCTAATTATACTATTTTTTAATACTTATTCCTCGAAAAAATTAAGTAAAAAATATAGCACAAGAGCCAAATTGTGAGTTAAGCCAAAAGGAAATATGAAATAGTATAACAATGTACTTCGTATTAACTAATAAAGAGCGTTTGTTTTCATAAACCCCGTTTTCAAGCCTTAATCTCTCATCAGTATGATGTATAATGGGGGCTACCATGATGGTAAGTACAAAATATTCCACAACCAAATTAAATAGATACCATGGAAACAAGCACACATAAACATACACAATGGTAGGAGGCGGGGAGGGGAACTCAAGTTTGAATTTCCGAGGCGAGCTCCGAGATTGATCGAGTTGAGGGAACCAGTGCAGCAGGTTGTTTGGTCACTGCAACCAAAATGTCGGAATAACCGACCACCCCGACTAAAACATCGTCATTATCATCCTCAGTCACCCACACATGGTTTGCCCTATGAGACAGCATTTGAGCCATGACTGCGGCTAAAGAACTCGAAGTTTTGCATGTCAAGGGTGCACTTCTGCCCCTGTACATGCTCCTGCCAAGGCCGAAACTCGGGCTCACTGGATTAAACCCAATGCTTCTACTACTGAATGTCCTTAGCCTTGCAGAACCACTACCATTGGCTGTTTTATTATCTTCAACTGGCGAATTAACAGAAAAATCGGGAAGCAATCTCGAACTCACATTATCCTCAACCCCCATAACAAATTGTCCAGCGGAAAGGTTGGCTAAAGCCCAAGCAGCAGCTAAATAGTCACATTTCCATAGTTTAGAGGCAGAGATTTCTCCTAGAATCTGATGTTGACCATCTGGTGTGATCTCCAAAACGGCAACTGCACTGGGATCACCGGGATGTTTTTGAGTTGCTTCTAAAGCTGGGAGGGAGGCTTCAATATAGCTATAGTCCAGGTTAATGGCTCCGAGCGAGGAAATAGAGGAGAGCGGAAGAGGAGCTAGAGCACCAAGGCAACCAATGAGGAAACGGATAATGTCTTCTCTCGAGAGACAGCAAAACTTGTCACGCATGTAGGTGGAGGTGGATGAAGAGGAAGGGCGGTTGGCAATAGCAAAGAGGTTGCTGCTGCTAGCATTTTCGTTGTTCTTGAGCCACCTCCCGTTATAAAGAATCGAGAATCGCTTGCTCATGCCTTTCCATACCTTGCTCTTTGGAACAAGAAGTCGCCTCACACCCTGCTTCATCATCTCGAGTGCATCTATCAATCTAGTCCAACAACAAAGAATTAACAAAGCCGATAGAGAACACACAAAATAAAATCACAAACAAGAATAAAACCTTTCTCTTCTCTTCAAATGAACCACATTGAATAAGGTAAAGCTTCTAAATACCTAACCATGCTTCACATTACTAACCAAATAAAAGTGTCGGAAATTAGACACTAAACCATGTCAATCGATATGCATGTATTCGGTACAACTGCTCGAGTGTACCTAAGCAGGCCTAATTAAAACCATGTGAATTGAGTACCAAATTAATCCTAATTCCTAAATAGATAAATAAGCAAGTGATTAAACATAAGCAGCAATGAACAAACCTGGTGGCAGGATCAACAATCTTCAAGAGAGCATTATTAGGGACAACAACATCAGAAACTTGTGTTTTCATAGCTTTATCCTGATCTTCCAAACACTGAGATTTAGCTAAAAAGGAGACAATATCAAGTGAAGTCAAAATACCAACAAATCTCTGTTGTCTCATTTCATTCTTTTCAATCATTCCCACATGAGGTGTCCTCTTCCAAACTGGTATCCCACACTCTGTTGATTCTCCTATTGCTCTTATAGCTGCTTCCACCGTCTCTGTTTCCGCGAATTCAACCAACTCTGGTTTCCCCACCGTCAGATCCCCCACCACATGGTACAAAAGCACTGACGCCATCCCTTAAATTTTCTGTTTGTTTCCTGAGAAAACTGGAAAGAGAAAGAAAACACATCATTATTCATCCTATTTCGATAAAGGGTGCTTTGATTTTCAATTACCGATTTGGTTTAATCAATCTAAAGTTTTATATTTTCCTTCACTAACCAAACAGAAAAATCACAACAACAAGAAAGAAAACCGCCCACGATAAGCTACTGAACTTTACCGGATAAAATACGCAAAAAAGGGTACCTTTTCAAATCAAAGATCCGAACTTTCCCAACTAATTCACCTTCGGAATGAAAGAAAAATCAGGGTTTTTTTACCGGGAAAAACCGGTGAGAAGGAAGAGTTATAAGAGAGAATGGAGGAAAATAAGGAGGAGGTGAATGCCGGCGATCGGTAATCTATGTAGAATCAGAAGAAAGCAGAGATATGGAGCCATGAAAGAAGAAGGTGTAAAGAAACAAAACAATTGAAACAAAATCCCATTCACGATGATCTCTCCTTTACACTAATGACTGGATTGGTGTGGCAACAAGCCTGGATTTTGGGGAGGAAATAGATTTTCTTTTTGTTTTAGCCTCTTCTTTGGAGTGTTTTGCCGAATACTGATAAGATTGGGAGAAAAAAAATATAATAAATTTGACGAATTATTGAGGGTGGCAGGCTGGCAGCCAACCAAGTGAGGCTGTTCGGAAAATTAAAATATACAGTGTAAAGATTTTTTATTTTATCAAATTTAATATATTATTTCTTAATATATATGAGAAAATATTTTATGAAATTTTTTTCTATTATAAGCTGGTTCAATTTAGGATTATGTTTAGAGTTTCGAAGTTTAGATCTTTTAGTTAAAATTTAGAGTTTAAAGTTTAAAAAATTGATTTTAGGGTTTTAAGGTTATGAATTTGAATTTTAGTTTTTAAGATGAATTTAGACATGTTGGTGGAAAGTTTTTTTCCCAGTATGATATAATAACCCATATGTGTGTGACTTGTATTATTTTGGACCATTTCATAATTTTATACATTTCATATAATATGAAGGGTAAATATAATTTGGCACCCTGACTTTGGCTTCCATATACAATTTGACCCCTGACTTTTTTGATGTAATTTGGCCTTGACTTTGACTTTTTTTACTAAGTAAAGAGATATTATATTCCTGAGGTAATACCGAGATTTGAACACATACAATATGAGATAACATGAATATTTTTAACCACTTGACCAATTAGTGGATCTCAATCCCGGACTTTAACTTTAATATACATTTTAACCTCTAACTATTCTTCAAATAAATTTATCCTTAATTAAATATTTGAATTTGTATTATTTTAAAATCTTTAACACTTTAGATAATGTTTAATTCATAAATGAAATTTTAATCATTATTTTAAAGTCGTACAAAAATAGACAGGGAAAAATGCATATCAAAACTAATTTTAGGATCAAATTGCACTCCAAACAAAAATTCGAGGCCAACTAGCAGCTTAAAACCTAAATCAGGTGATAAATTGCACCCAAAAAACCATGGGCTATATTGCATACTGAAGCTTAAGTTGGGGGCCAAAAGTTACATTAAGTCATTAACACTATTAAGAAACGGATTTGAAAGTTACGTAACTTTTTAAAAAACCAGAATATGAAATTGAATTATTTTGGTGGGGTTATGATTATATGATTGTGTTGACAAAAATGAGAATCCTGGAGATTGCTTTTGTATTTTTTTTATTTGTTAACATATTGATTTTATATGGTAACAAATTAATGTTTTATGGGAACATTTTCTTTTTTATTTATATTTGTTTATCATTTTTTCAAAAAAAATGAAGTTAATTTTGGTATCTAATTAAAAAGTCAGGATTTTAGGATTAATTAGGTCATTTCTAAATTGATTTTTTGTTGTTGCTTTATTTGGCCTTTTTGACATATACTAAATAGGATTGATTAGATCAAGTTAATTATGTTCTTTTTCAGAAACTTAATACCAATTTCAAACCATTACGCTCATCTAATGATTTTCAATAATGAGATATTATAATTTAATATAATTATTTGTTACCTTCAATAATTACTTTCCTCTTATTCAATTTTAAACTTCTCAAATTTAAACATTGATCTAGGAGGGCAATAGATCAGACTGTATAGAGGATAATTCTAAATCCGATTATAATCGAACTCAGGTATATTTTTTTTTTTTAGATTTAGATTTAGATTTTTTCAATCAGATTTGAATCAAATTGTTTTTGGATCAATTTTTTGGATCGAATCAGATTTTTTTGATTAGATTCAGATTAAATTATCATCCCTAGTGTTGACCCGAATTCGAGGAGTAAATTCACAAATTTTAGCGTTTTCGAGTATATTGTGTTTCGACCCTCTAATATTTTTATTTAATGCAAATTAGACCATAATTTTGTGTATTTAATTTCTTATGTTTTTAATTTATGTCATTTAATTATGTATTTATATATTTTCGTCCCTAATCTGTTGACTACATTTAAATTTTATTTATTATTTATACTTTTAATTTACTTCCTATTTTAATTTATAATTTTAGTCTAATATATCTTAACTTTATCTTAAAATTTCACATCATTTACTATTTTATTCACTATTTTTTAATTTTTGATAATTCAGTGATATTTACAATTATTTATTTCTCTATTGTCTTTATTTTCTTGTTTGTTTGTAGATATATTCACTAATTTGTCTATGATTTTATCTTACATTTATTTTTCATATTTATGTATATATGCATAATTGTATATGATGTATGTAGGTACATTTCTATATTAAGTTTAGTTAATATATATAAATCATAGTAAATATTACTATTATTATTTAACTTGTATTTTTAATACATTTATATTTTTATTGTCACTTTTAATATGAATATATATATATATATATATATATATATATATATATATATATATATATATATATATATATATATATATAAAGTTAATTTTATTTTTACCATTATTCCAAGTTACTTAATGTATGTTTATGTTTTTTTAATTTTTTTAGGTTAACTTTTTTACTTTATATATTGCCTTATTGTTTTAATGTAAATATTATAAATGATATTTTATTTTAAAGAATTAAAAGTCATAAATGTTTCGATTTAAACTCGAATATAGATCAGACTTAGATCGAATCTTGACAGTATCTGTAACGACTCGTGTGGGTCGGTTCACCAGAGTCGTGGGCCCTACATATCGGGCTCGTTGAAGGCTCAAAAGCTCTCTATTGGGGTTATTTGTGATAATGGGTTTGAGTGTTGGGTTTGTGGATGATGTGGAAAGAGGATAGAAGGGTAATAAAGTAAATTTTCACCTAATTCAAAAGGGTTGGCTGATTTTCATTTAATTTCTGCAAAAAAAAGAAGAGAGTCACCTCATTTTTGTCTCTTTTCTTCCTCCATCTCTCTTCTTCATCTTAGTCTTGAAATAAGATAAATGTGAGATTTTTGCCCTTTCAAGTGGTGTTTTCGAAGTATTTATTAAGAAGATTACAATCTCTTTCTAAGGATCTACATTTGAAGGTAAAAATATTAAAAATGGTAGATTTATGGGGATTTTGTTAAAAAATGGGTTAAAGGTGAATTTAATCTTGTTTTCCAGCTTCAATAGTAAGTTTTAGCTAGCTTTTTTTTTTATCATCTTCAAGGTTGTAATTCATTTTACAACTCCTATGTGTAGTGAGAGGAAGAGGAAAGACCACCAAGATTGGTGAGAAGGAAAAGGTTTGGATTTGGAGCTAGGAGCTTCGGTTTCCAGCTAAGAGTGAAGGTTAATACACTGCTAACTTCTATACTTTTATGGCATCATAAATTCGATTGCTTGTTGCTTGTTTTGATGTTTTGGTTGCTTGGGTGTTTAGACCCTTTAATGGTATAATTCGGGGTTGATGTTACAACATGTAAAAATGTAGCAAATCACTCTAATTAACTTTCATAAGATGTAGGATCGAGTTAAAGGATTAGAGGTTACGATTTGGGGGGTTTTGGGAGTGATTTCTCGAGCTTAAGAAGTTATGTATGGGCTTCGCTACCAGTACACAGAAAACCGTACCGATATCATGTGTCCTGGGTTGAAGAACATATATGAACCGTGAGAGGTGTATCGGTACGAGCTTTAAGCTGTATCGGTATGCGATGCAAGCCGTATCGGTACAATTCGACACATACCAATACTCATTGCTTTATTAAAATTTCAGTGAACTAATTTTGTATCGGTACGTTGTGAGTACCGATACCCAGAGTATCGTACTGGTACATGAGGTCAAATACCGGTACCTATTGATTGCCCAAAAATGTTAAATTCGAGTTCAAGGGGTTGATAATTTAAGTACTATGGTCTAATAGGCTTATAATGTGGAATAATGAATTGTAAAACTGAAAAATCATAATATCACTCTTTTATACTAGCATAATGTCTAATGACTTGGTAAAACCTTGGGTGACTTGTTGTAATAGATACCATAAGGGATCTTTGGTGGATCGTATGATGTTGTGTGCCAAGTAAGGGCACTTATGTGGTTGAGTCATTTTTTTTGTTGATGAGATTCGAATACCTAGTGAGCGTGTTGTAACACCATGGTAAGTGGCATCGAATGTGTGACCCCAACATTATGTGACACCAGGCCTCATTCGTTGATACACGATGAGAAATTCCGAGTATAGTTGCTTGATTTGAGGCTATGTGATACCGAATCTTTCCTCGAGTGTATGATTCTGAGACTATGTGACACCCGGACTCACTCCAGGTTTGTGGTTGTACATATGATGCTTTGTGAGTATAAATACTTGTTGATTGCCATGATATCACATCTAGCTACATGCTTTTTATCTATGATTTGCATGAAGCATGGTTGAGTGAGAGTGTATCCATTGAGCTTTGTTAGCTCAGCGTTCGAAATTGTTGTTTCCATTCGCAAGTCAGTAGGTTGTTCGTTGTATTGGAGGAGCACCATCGAATATAGGATTTCAACATCGACTTTTGTTAGGGTACAATTCTTAGATGTAATGGGCAATGTATTCGTAGGATCCTGTGTTTTGTATTGTAACTCGTATTTTAGATTTGTGTTGCATAAGTCGAATGTTTTAAATACTTATTTTTAACTTGGAGCTCCCGTGTAAAAATTTTAAACACTTATTTTGATTAAACTAATTTGTACTCAATGGATTTTATGGAAATCGATGTGGATTTGACTAAACTAGGTCAAAAATTTTATGGTAGCGGGTTGGGCTTGAGGCCCAAATATGACATATGGGTTGAAGGTGTTACAATATTCATATCAGATCCGCCTCCTATTAGGACTCATACCTCTTATTTTTCTAATCGAATTTGAATCGAATAATTTTCTTCGAATCAAATTCGAATCAAACTCAAATTAAATTACCATCCCTATGTAACACCCGTGTTTTAGGGTTAGGAGTTAGGCGTGTGTTTGATTCGAGTCATTCAAAAAAATTGGTTTGATCTAATTAGGCCTTAATTATGAGTTAAATGAGATTTAACAATTTCAAGGTGGCATTTTTGTAAATAAGTGGAAAAAGTGAAGACACCCTTTTTGAATCAAAAAGAAAAAAAAGCTATTTTCCTCCCTTCTCCTCTCTGACGTTGGAAACCTCAAACCCCTCCCAAAACCCCAAGTTTACTATTCCATTCAATCTCTCCATCGATTCAAGGGCATTTTCGAAGGTAAACCTATTTCTCAACTCTCCTCATCATCCCCATCATTTACATAGTCTTAGATTTCAAAACTATCCATTTTTGTATTTTTCAAGTTTAAAGAAAGTTTGAATTTTTAATGGATTTTTCAATTGTTTTTGAATTGTTGAGTTGGGTTTTGAATAAATCACACCTAAATACACTTAATATCTTGAAATGGTTGGATTTGGGAGAAAACCCGAAGTGGGTCTTTGGGGCAATTTTTGAAGTGTCTAAAATTGAGTTTTTAGTGTGTTTTAGGGTTGGGTTGAAGGGCTGATGGTATAAGGTTATTAGGGAAGTGTTTTGGGACCTTTTAGATGTCATTTGGGTGTCGAAAATCATAGTTTTCAGCTGGATATTTGGGGAGCTCGAAAATAGAGGTTTTGTGATTAGTTGAGTTTGAAAATGGTGAAGTTTGACTTGTGTTTGTGAGTTGGAATTTGTGACTGAATTTAACATTGAATTGGTGAGTAATAATTGTGTTTTGATTGGTTAGAAGCAAGAGGAAACATCGGAGAAGCATCGAGATCGAATCCAGGAATTGAGGAGGCTTGACTTGCTTGCTTGGTTTGCTAAGGAAGGGTGGTGAGTAAAACTTTAAATTTATTTTAAAATTGGTTCAAGTGTGTGTAGTGGAGATATTGGAATGAGTTTGGTAGACCATTTCAAGGTTGAAGTTAAATTGGTAGTTCGACTTCTTGTTTATTAATGAGCTTTGATTTCCCATGCCTATCTTGATCTTGCATAGTATGAAATGACTTTGTATGTGTATACATTGTTGTGTATGATGATGGTTGAATGTTATGAATGATGATTGAAGTGATGTGGTTTAAAGGAAATTGGCACTAATTAACTTACCAGGTGTAAATGATCGATCATTAGGATTAGTGTGGACAAGATTGAGTCAAAACGCGCGTGGCCTTGATGGCGTTGAGTCATCAAGGAGGAGTACGGTGATGTAATATTCCACCGGAAATTTACTTATATTAGTATACGTGATGATGAGTGGAATCCCATCCGTAGGGCATGTGGTGATGAGTGGAATCCCACCCATGCAAGGTCCGGTGATGAGTGTAATCCCACCGAGGTAATGTTATTGTCGAGAGTAAATCCGCACATCCGAGTAAACTAATAGTGGCCAATGAACTTACTCTTATGATTATGATGTTGTGATATTGATTTATATTGTTGAGCTTAATAGGATGTAAGATGCCATATTTATGACTCTTGAAACACTAGCTAGGTTGCTATGTTGTTGCTTAGGTATGTTGCGTGTGATGTTAAGGATTGCATGCTTGGACCCTGCATTGTTGTTGTTTTTGATTCTAGAGCATTCTTACTAAGCTTCTAGCTTACGCTTTCATTTTCAACAATACAGATCATTAGCGTGGTGTTAGCAAGGAGCAAGGCAAAGGGGCTTTCCAAATTGTAGTTGCTCAAGTATGATTTAGTAATTAAAGTGGTAGTTTAGCAATGGGGCTACTATGCTTTTGTATGAGCGTTGTATGACTCATAAGTGTTGTTGATGTTTTTGTTTTGGCTTGGATTTGCAAACCATGCTTGGTCTTGTTGAATGCTTGTGTGGGATGGCTATGCCTTTGGATGTTTTAAGTTGCTTTTGGTTGTCATGTAAACCTTCATGTGATGACTTGTGCCATTTGGCCCTTTTGAGTTCTTAAGCATGCCCTTTTATGCAATATTTTCCCTTTGTGTGAATGCCATGTATGGATGCCTTGTTAATCATCTAGATCGCTCTATATGCTGATTCTTGGTTGTAGTATGCTGTATGTATGCTTGTATGAGCTTAGGGAAGTCCCAAAATGCATCTAGAGTTGGGTCTTGTATGGTTTTTGCTGATTTGGGAGACTTGCAGTGCAAGGCGTATCGATACGGTCTTGCCTGCAGGGCTCAGTTTTGGCTAGGCGTACCGATACACGAGGGTGTATCGATACGCTCTTTGCTCACTGAAATTCTAAGAATCTGGTGAGTGATTGGCGTATCGGTACGGTTTTACCTCGTTGACCACGAGATGTTGACCGAGAGGGGCGTATCGATACGCTCAAGGGCTGTATCGATACGGTCTTCCCTGAGTTGACTGTTTGGGTCGACCTAGTCAAGGCGTATCGATACCCTTGGTAGGCGTACCGATACGGCCTGTCCTGTAAGTGTAAAATGGACTATTTGAGGTGTGGTTGTGGTTTGAATGTGCTTCTTTATTGATGTTTCCGCTGACGTGATCACTTAGGAATTAACATGCCTTTAGACAAGATTAAAAAGAAAGAAAAATTTTTAGGGTTGCTAACCGAGGGGGAACCTTAACGAGTTTCGCTTCGGTTTTTCCCGTGTAGCCTACTCGGACCGGTCATCCGGCCAGACCGGGACGAGGGGGTTACACCCTAAATCCATATCACAAAGTCACAACTATAATTAAGATGTTAATAATCTTCTAGGCCCAAGTTTATTGAAAAAACAAAGGCTTTGTTTGGTAAATAGCGTTTTGAGTCAAAATTAAAGGTTTGATCAATCAAATCCATTATTTTAGATGTTTGATGAATAAAGGATTGTAATAGCGAATTAGAGTGAAACTTCTCAAATTGAAAAAACGGCTAATAGGAGCTTCTTGAAATTAGAGGTTTTGACATAAGAGTTATAAGAACTCTTTTTCCATTAACAGTTACAAATAATCTTCATATAACTTAAATTTAACATGTTTTATTTTTATTTAAATTTAATAATTAATTAAATTTGTATTAAAAATAATTATATAAATAATAAATTAAAATATAATCCTTCAAATATAATAAACTATAAACTATTCAAAATATTAATATAATAAACTATTCAAACAAGTATTGAATATAATTATGTCTTTACAAGTCATTTTTCTTGTTCAAATAATCAAACAGCTATAAGCTACCAGTTAATTTTATCAAACACTTTTATACAATCAGCTAATACAATCCTGAATCCGCTACTCAAATCAGCTAATACAATCATCTATAAACTAAAATAATCCGCTTTCAAATATCCGTTAGTTGCCAAACAAGACCATAAGTTTTAGGTATAACTAATCGAAACATTTTCCATGGAGTTTTTCAACTCGGAAAGTGAGGTTTAAGAATTTTTTTATTGATATTAAAAAAACACACATAATTGATTTGTAGAATTCTTATTTTATTTTATTATTGATATAAAAAGTAATTCTTATATTATGTAGGCGTAAGAATAATTTTAACACTTAACGTTTTTTTTTTTTTTTATTTTGGCCCTCGTCCTATTTTTAAGATAAAATTAACCTTCAACTTAAAGTCTACGCATTAGTTAACGACATGAAACTACAGTCTTCTACCTAGATTTGCATTCAACCCGTAAGTACAAGGTTAAACACCAAAATTAATAAACCTTAAATCAAAATTTCTAAACATCATTTAGAATTTTCATACATAAGGTTTCCATAACCGTTGAAAATAATTCACAGTTGTTTATCATTTTTTAGTATTTTGGGATTATTTCCAATTTCATAAACAATTCATTTGATATTATTTTTGAATTCATGTTCAAATTTTAAATTTCTAAATAAAAAATCCAAACCCCTCCAAATTAAATTAAACACCAAAATTCTTAATCCCTAACATAAAATCATAAAAATCCAATTGATTAATAACAAAGTTCATATCTTCGATTCAACAATAAACGATATCTGCAACGCTCATAATCACCTCAAGTTTTCACTGCAATCCTTATGTTGTCAGTTAATTCAAAATGATTCGTGTTTTAAAGAAAATATTTGATTCAAGTGATTCACTTTTTAAAATGAAGATTTTATTTAAAATGGATTTTTTTCAACGTTTGTTTTTGCTTTAAATTTTAATTGTTTTTAAATATTATATTTAAAGTTTAATTGTTTTTAATATTTTATATTAAATTACAATTATTTCACATGTAAACATGTGATATGTTTTTTTGAAACACAGAAGTTTTATTAAGATTTAGGGAGAACCTTGGTAAGCGCCTCATTAAAAAACCTCCCTAGATCCTAATGGAGGAAAAAGAGTGCAACCTACCAGGGTTTATTACAACACACTGAAATGCAAAAAGCAAAACACCAAAGTACAAGTATAAGCTTAACCTTACAGTTACTAGCCAAAACATTGGAACCCAAGCAACGCACACAATACAAATTAGCAAAGATGACAGGGCTGAGGTATGGAAAGCTAGATGCTGACTGAAAAATGCTAACCAGAAAGTACCAGTTTCGTGCGAAGCAGAGCCATAGTACTAGCACGGACCTTACCGTAGTTCTTTTGATCCATATCCCAAACGACTATTATTTCCAGACTAAGAGATCCTCAACTTTAGACAAACCCCTCTTAGCTAGGTGATCCGCAAAACCATTTTCTTCTCTAGGAATGAGAGATATACCCCATTTCAACTCGCTTCCTAACTTGATTATATCGATGACGATATCCTTGAATATATCCGGAATTGGCTGAGCATTTTTTTTATCAAAAGTACCGCGATGCTACTATCACTTTCTAGACGCAATTCTGAACTCTGAGAGAAAGGAGAGGCTTTGAACAAAACCAGGGCTTCTTTGATTTCCAAAAGTTCCGCCGTAAGGGGGTCAGCGATTCCGATATGCTTAGAGAAGTAGCACCTTATCGAACCTGCATGGTCCCTTAACACCCCCTATCGCAGCCTTCCCAAAACTGTTTGCCACCGCTCCATCGATGCAAAACGACAGGCAACCTGATGAGGGTCTCTTCCACGATTTCTTTGTGATGACCTGTGGAATACAGGAGATTGAGTTCAAAACAGAAACATTACTAGTAATCCACGAAGCCTGGGGAAAAGCACACCCCCATTTTGCTCCACCCCACTTGCATAATCTAAACACAGAAAGATTGAAAATCTCGCTCGGATTGGCAATTCTATTTTTGAAGATTCGATCATTGCGGATTGTCCACACCGACCATACTATACAACGAAAAATCATCGACCATATTGCTCTCTCCTTAAACCCACTGTGCGTCTGTTCCCAAATTAACATCCAATCTTTTGGGTTGTTAGGAATTACTAGATTGATGTTCCACAAGCAGCACCATTTTATCCAAACTTCCCACGTCATCGGACATTCACAAAAGATGTGGTCAACCGACTCCTCTGCATTTCTACAAAACGGGCAAACAACGTCACTAATAGTGCATCAACCTCTTTTCAACAGCTCAAACTTAGTGGGGATTCTTCCATGGAGGAGTTTCCAAAGGAAGACTTCTATTATGTAAGGGGCTAGGTTTAGCCACACCAAGTTCCAAACATTGCTTCTAGAGTCATGCCCCGGATTCATAAACCTGCAAAAAGAGGATGGAGTATACACTCCGCTGGAATCAGCTAACCACCTTACCGAGTCTTCCTTCAAACACCCCAACCGGGTCTCAAGTAACGTTGATCTCATTTCGTTCCATTCCTCCACTTCCCAGTCGAATGGTTGTCTCCTAAGCTCTACATCCCAGGTCCAACCTTCCTCTGTGAAGCTGCCGAAATCTGCTACTCTACCTTCTTTATGAACTGCCAGCACGAACATCCTGGGGAAGGACAGTTTTAGAGGCCTATTTGAACACCATACGTCATTCCAGAAATCCACTCTTATGCCATTACCAACCACTTGCCTAAGATTCATCATAAACTCGTCTCCATGTTCTTGAAGAGGTTTGATAATCCCCTTCCAAATCCGCGATTTATTCGAGCCTGTTAAGTTGACTGGCATCACTCGACTGTTGCATCTTCCATACTTAGAATTTATAACATGACGCCACAGTTTCTTATACTCGGTACCATATCTCCAAAGCCACTTATTCAAGAGGGCTCGATTCCTGAGTTTCAAGTCACACAAACCCAGGCCTCCTTGATTCTTGGGTTTGCATAGTGTCTCCCAACTCAGCCAATGTATTGCTCTTTTATTGAGAGCTCCCCAAATGAATTTGGCAACCAATTTGTTCAAAGACTTCGCAACAGCAGCGGGCATACTGAACAAGGACATATAGAAGATTGGAATGCTGGATATCACTGATTTGACCAGCGTAATTCTGCCGCCCAGAGACAGAAGTTTCCCTTTCCAGCTACCCAAGTTGCTCTCAACTTTCTCAATGATGGGTGACCAAAGATCCGCTGCCTTCTTGTGATAGCCGAGTGGTAAACCCAAATATGTGCTTGGCAACTTTTCAGATTTAAATTGAATAGCCATTGCCCATCTATCCACCACGTCTTGAGCTACGTTAACTCCTATCAACTTTGTCTTATTCAGATTAATTTTAAGCCCCGATGCGATCTCGAAACCCCTGAGTATACGGACAATATTTTTTAACTCAGTTTCACTGCTCCCGCAGAAGACGATCAAGTCATCTGCGAACTGTAGATGGGAGATCTTCAAAGCACTATCTCCAATTCTAACCCCGCTGAAGTATCCTCTGTCCGAAGCCTTTATCAAGAGCGAACTCAGACCCTCTGCCACTATATTAAACAGCATCGGCGGAAGCGGGCAGCCTTAGCGGATGCCCCTTCGAATCTTGAAGGACTTAGTTGGGGAGCCGTTAATAAGAACTGATATTGAGGCTGAGCAGATACAATTCCGAATCCAATTTTGCCACCTCCTCCCAAATCCCATTTTCTCCAACATTAAGAATAAGAAATCCCAATGAACAATGTCGTATGCTTTGTTGAAGTCCACCTTTAGAATCGCTCCCGATAAGCCTCTTTTCTTCAGAAAATCAATCAGCTCGTTTGCAATCATCGAGCAATCCAGCAGTTGCCTTCCAGGGCAAAATGCGAATTGTGCTTCGCCAATTAATTCATCAAGACATCCACTGAGTCTTCTCGATAGAACTTTAGTCAGCAGTTTATATACGCTCCAGACCAAACTTATAGGCCTAAAGTCGCCAATTTCCATTGGATTTAGCACCTTTGGTACTAACACAATAAAGGAATGGTTTAGTGAAGGATCCAGCACACCACTATTATAGAACCTCTGGAATAAATCCCATATCGCTTCTTTTAAATTATCCCAAAAACGTTGAAGGAACCCAGGGTTGAAGCCATCTGGGCCTGGGGCACGGGATCCATCCATGGAGAATAGCGCTGACTTGATTTCGTCCAGTGTAAATTCACGTTCCAGCAGGGAGGCTGAGACTTCTGATAATCTTCTAATGTCCACATCGAAAGATTTAACCGGAATCACAGTAGAGGAATTATATGTTTCTCGAAAATGGTTTTCGATGCCAGCCTTAATGTCTTCTGGGTCATCACAAACAGAATTTTTTATCTGGATCGAGCTGATACTGTTCTTCCTTTTTCTTGCCGATGCAATCGCGTGAAAAAATTTGGTGTTACGATCACCCTCTAGGAACCATTTGATTCTAGATTTTTGCTTCCATTCCCGTTCCTCCTCTCTATATTTCCCCCAAAGCTTCTCCTTTAAGGAGACTAGATTTTTCCTCGCTATAGGGTCTGACCCATTCTGAACTAGCCGGTCTTCTAATTCATCACATTTTCTTTCAATGCTCTGGACAGTCTCGGAATCTTTACCCTTCTTCGCCTTTACCCAAGCTATAGAAGCTCTCTTACACAACCTCAGAGTGGCGGCTATACCTTACCCCGAACTTTGTTCACAACAATCGACTATATTACTAACTAGATCCTTGTTTTCAGCCCAATAATCGAACCATCTAAATGGTTTCGGCCCCCAATCAAACTCTGAATTGAATAAGCCCACTGGATTGTGGTCAGACAGGCTCTTTGGAAGCAATTTTTGGATTAAATTCGGCCACAAGACTGAGAAGTCAGTAGTGAAAAGAAATCTGTCCAAACGGCTTGCTGATACCCTTTCTCTCGTGTTTGCCCAAGTGAAACGACCCCCACTCAAGGAGATGTCCTGGAACTCCAAGCACTCTATAAAATCCTTCAGATCCTTAGAAGCTGACTTATTAAAAGTAATTCCCACTTTTTCCTCACGGTATAGAACGATATTTAAATCCCCACCAAGAATCGTGGGGAGGTTCGACTGATGCACAAACGCAATCAATTCTCTGAAGACTGTGAGCCTCTCACCTTGATCATTTGGTGCGTATAAGTTGATAATATTACATCTGGCCTTGAGGGGTTTCAGGAGGCCTTGAAGTATAATATAGTACCTATGGACCGAATCCTTATCCTTCTCAAAAAAACTGTTGCACCAAATAGTTAATAAACCGCCCGAAGCTCCCACAGAGGGAGAACTAAGAGACCTGAGGTTTGTGTCATTCCCACAGCAATAATTAATTAACCTATCCTCCATCAACTGCAGTTTTGTTTCCTGAATAAATAACACCTTTGGTCTGTTTTTTCTAAACAAATTTCGCAAAGCAGACTTTTTTCCACTTCGACCCAGACCCTTAACGTTCCATGTGATGAAGTAGCAAACTGAATCTTATTTCTTCATAGAGAAAACAGTAGAGAACGCACCTTCGACCTGGAAATCCCAATCGGATCATTGATTCCCCGAGGTATGATCACTCGCAATCTCGATGAATCTCTTAACCACTTCTTCTTCATTAGAATCGAAGCAAAGGCCCAAATTGTTGCAAATTTCTACCGAAATACGAGCCTCGACCGCTTTGTCCAAGTCGGAAGACTGATGGGAAGGTTGCATGACATTTGCCCTAACCGCGGTAATTTCCAGATGGTTTGTTGAGCACGGACGGAGGGGAATCTGGAAAGCAAAGGGGGAGACAGTCTCTCTTAAATTCGGTGAGCTTACCATTGATGTCTGAGACCGAGGCTTGTTCCTCGCATTGGGGATGTCTGGTTTTCCTCTGGAACTAAGATTGGGAATATCACTGATATTCCTTTGTAATCTGGTTCTTATTGTGTATAAACCCGTTGCACAATAAAAAAACAGGGCCATCCGATTCGCTTTGGGCAACAGAGGAGCTATTGGGCTCCTGGGCCTGAGCGACTTGAATTTCCAATAGGCCATTATCCAGGCTGGGCCCCCTATTAGACGAAACTAAGCCTGGTGACTCAGTCTGGTTAACCCACTGGACCATAACCGCATCATTTAATATATCCTCTATGATAACTCTCGAGCCGCCAGCTTCTGAACGTGGGGCCAACTGTTCAGAGAATGTTTCTGAATGCCAATCGTTAGGCTCCTGTTCCGAGGCAGCATTTAAGCCCCTCACATCCAGCCTGTCGTAAGTTTTGGAAAGACCCTCATCAGCGTCTGCTGGTCTTCCGCCGTCGATCCATGTCCGATCATCCTCAAACTCTGAGACAGCCACCCTGATCCAATGTATTCTACCATTGACTGATATCGACACGAACGGTGGAATATCCGAAGCCGAACCCACTCCCACAAGAAGGCGAGCAACATCTAATCTGGCTCTCGTGGAGGTTTCTTCATCAATTCTGATAATCCGCCCCCATTGACAGGCTAAATTTCTGAACGTACATGAAGACCAAATATTAAACGGGACATCGTAGAGTGAGACCCATAGCTTCAGGTTTTTATCCTTCTCAAAACGATTAAACTGGTCCAGTTCGCAGAACCAGGACTTTAACAGGGTATCCCAACAGTTCCAAACACTATCCCTATCCTCCGCTGAATCAAAACTGATGAGAACATAATATCCTGACCAGACGCTGAGCTTGCACCTGAAACCTTCTGCGTTCATAGCCTGCTGAACCATCTCAGCATTATACATACCATTTATCTGTCCGGCTAGAGACCATTTCAACCATTCCTGGTCAGCTGAGGTTGGTGTTGTCGACATCCGGAAATGATTGATCGCGTCACCATTGATTTGATTCTTGCTAACTTCCAGGTACTTTTCTTCTAGATAGAGACTTCTGCTCGGTTTTTTCAGTAGCGCCTCTTTATAAGTTCTGACATCTCTAAAGGCGTCACGTCTCTTAACACCATGTACCGGACTCCTTGATTTTGCATCAATCTCCACTTGAGGAGTCTCGCGCCTAGCATGGAAAACCTTGATATGAAACCCATCCATACGTCGGTTATTGGCTCTCTTCACCGCTGCAATCGCTTCGCTCCATCTCGCGAACCTGACAAAAGCGAAAGTATGTGGCTTCAAGGATCTTTTATGACTTTTGTAGGCAATGTAGACGTCCGTCACTTCCCCATACTCCTGGAACGCGGCCTTAAGAACAGCAGGTTTGGTTCTCTTGCTAACGAAATTCACAAAAACTGATATGGTCTTCTTCTCCGGCAAGCTACCCGACCTTACACCCGCGGGGATTCTTCCATCAGTAGACCTAGCTTTGCTCCGGGGCTGAAGAGGTTCAGTAGAGGAGCTTCTCAGACTGGATCGCTCTTGCCTCCTGCCGACGGGATGACTACGCTGACTTTAGTTCTCAGGCTGGAAACCTTCAGTTTGGCTTATCCGGCTGCAACGCTCCATCTTTTTTCCTGTTTGTAATTTAAAATGTATTATTCTGTGTATGTGACATGTCATCACCGTTAAAATTTTAACGGTCTAGTCAGCATGTTAGTTAAAAAATGTGTAATTTGACAAAAAGATATATGTTGCGTGTAAAAGAGTCTATCGCAAATGTAGTGCAAGTGTACACGGCGCAAGTAGTAAAGTGATACGAAGTATCGGATATCGTCTCCATAGGGATTGGGCTAATGACTTCACCTTAGTTTACTGCACGAAAGTAAAGGAAATAGTTTAGAAAGTTGTCACGGAAGTATTGAAGAAAACATAAATAAAAGAATTGAGATATCAAGATAGAGAGAGTGGGCTGGTATTGAATTGCTCAGTAGTGCAGGTATTGCAATGCTTAGGAAATCCAGTTCTGTCGTCGCACCCGTTGCTGACAGCACCTATCGCGGTGGCTGTCCGTTGGCTGTCGTGGCAGCGAACACACCAACTCCGTACTTCAAGTTTGGCAAGAATCCCAGATCTGCCTTGGCCTATCCCTAGGTCCAAGTCTGTCGATGATCACGTCTTGATGATACCTCCCGGCGTGAATCGAAGGATGAACACCGATGTGTATGAATTCTTCTTTAGCCACTTAACCTTGCCCTATCCCTAGGCACAAGATAGTTCAACTATAAACTAGAGAACTTGCTCTTATTTCTTTCGTATACTTAACTCTCCCGATGCTAAGTAAATGGATAACCTCACAATGCTCTCCCGATGCTCTTGCAAGATATTAATAACCAAAATAAGAGAACTTGAAGTTTATTTTATTGAACTTGGAAAATCCTAAAACAAAACAACCCTTGCAACTACTTTACAAAACAACTCGTGGCCCCAGGGGGTTTTTAGAATATAACGACGGCGGGTAAACGGCAGGGGGATTTAGGTTATCGGTTATGGGGTATGGAGTATGATATCTCCTAGGTTAAAATCTATGCCCTTATATAAGCTTTGGGCTCAAGTATTCTAAGTTAACAAGGATTACAACTTTAATTAAAAGTAAGATTCTAATAAAGACTTAATCTTCAAGTATCCTACTTTCCAGCCGACATCCTTGTGTCTTGGGATTTCCTCTCCTTGAGCTTTGGCTTGACATATCTTTTGATCCGGGGCTTGGAAAATTATTTGGTTTTCACACGACAGACGATCAGATTTTTCTCTATCTATCGAGGTCCATTTTGCTTTTCCTCTTCATAAGGTTGCTGTCACCTTGCTGTCACGGCAGATCCATGGCAGCATCATCCTCGTCGTCTGCTTGTCCAGTTCAGCTCTGCTGCTTCTCTGCCCTGCGCCCGCCTTCTTCGTCAACTATGGCAGCAACCTACAAAATCAGCCATCTTTTAGTAGAATCCGTGCCTTTAATATATTTGTGATGTTTTGCTGTAAACTAACCTAAATGCAATGTAATGATGCTTGAATGCAGCAGAAATATGGGTTAAAAAAGGTGTAAATAATAGAACTTTTACACACTCAACACATCCCCAAACTCAAGTTTTTGCTTGCCCTCAAGCAACTAAGAACTAAAAGAAAAATGAATATTTTTGTGTTGGCTTTCAAACAGTGAACTGTCCCTTACCCATCGCTCATTCTCTGTGGCGGCAGCAACCTGTCGGAAAGATTAGGATCTGTCCGGAATCTACCTATAGTTCTCGTGCAGTGTGTGCATGCTTGTGAACAGTTATATGCTAAGACTCTCTTAGTTTCACTAGAATATTCAACTAGCTTGTTTAGAGTTTTTCTTACGAGACTGATTTCTTTCTTTTCCTTACTAGAGCTAGAATAAGGCACCTCTAGTTAATTTCTTCTCTTTTTTCTAATTTCTTCTCATTTCTACTAGATCCGGTATTTCAGGCACCTCTAGTTAACTGTCTAGAGCCGGTGATAGGCACCTCTAGAAGTTTTTTCTCTGGTTATCTGCCTAGAGCCAGTGTTGGGCACCTCTAGGTTTCCTGAGAGTCTAGTCTCTTTTCTACTCTAAGTGCTAAGTTTTCTATTCTAGTTTGGCTAAGAGAAGTCTAAGCATTATAACAGTCACAATGGTGTTTAAGTTTTCAGAACTATAGAAAGGCTCTAAACTTCTCCTTAAACTGTCCTAAAGATGCTGCCACGACAGAGCTGTCATGACAGGTAAGTTTACTTCACAGTTTTAAGCCAACAGTTTTAGTCTTTTCTGATTTTTTTACTTGATTAAATAACAGACACAACAATAATTTAAAGATGTACTAAGACTCCATTAAATGGAGGGTTGCCACCCCCAAACTCGAGGGTTGCATTGCCCTCAATGCAAATGAAAGATAAAATGAAGGCAGGTACATCACAAAATATATATATAAATCAGGCAGCAATAAAAGGAAAATAAAAGACTTAAATTTTCAATCGCTGTCTTCACTGCTGCTGCTGACACGGAAGCAGTAGAATGTGTGTGTGGAAATAGTGGGTAGGGAAAGTGGGGAAAATAACATTGGGATAATTTAAAGTATTGGTAATGAAATTTACCGTTGAGTTGGCGAAATCTCGGATGAATGTCATCAGCCCCATTTGTCTGTCTTCCACCCTTTGTATGGCGGCAAGGATCTGAGCAGCTGGGTCTGTCGGAGCGGCTGCTGCGACAGGTTCAGCGGCAGGTTCATGAGCAGGTTCCTCGGATGATTCTGCTGGGGAGGCAGCCGGGTTGAAGGAGTTGATAGGTGTTGCGACTATCAGCTCCATGAGGCTGGTAATGTTGTTATCGGTTCAGCCTCGTCCTTGGACCAGTTTATCGGTGGATGCCTCCGGGACAGCAGCGCAGCGGCAGAGAGAGGTGATCATGAACGGTAGGCAGAGGCGGGAGGTTGACCGATATGTGCATTCTAAGATGCTTTCCCTCATATAGCGGCCCACGTTGATAGGCCGGTCGTGCATGATCGAATGAATGAGAGCGAGCCGCTGCTGGTTCACCGTCGTGTGATGGGAGGACGGCAGGATACGCTTTTTGATGAAAGCGTTCCATAGCTTTGCTTCTGGGAGCAGCTGCCCCCTTTTTACAGAGTTGGGGTTCTTCTTGCTCGTAGTCCACTCCGTCCCTTCTTCTGTCACCTCCGCCATGACAGCACCATAGGCGGTAGAGTCGAGGGTGTCCAAAAAGTGTTGATAGGCATCGTCGTTGGGACCAAAATAGAGGCCATACATATGGTTGATACTATCGGCTGTGAATGGCACCTCTACCCCTCGGACAATTACGGATGTCGCCGATCTGCTGCCGATGGCAGCGTAGAACTCCCTCACCAACGTGTCATTTAGTTCTGCCGGTTGTTCGGCGAACTGCTCCCATAGTTGAGTCCTTATTGCCCGTGCGATGAATGGTCGGAGCCCCATGTTTGGTGCCTTTCGGACGTAGACGAAACCTCTTTCTTCCCATAAGTCCTTGGTGGCGAAGGGCGACTGTGCTGCTGATGAAGAGGCTGAGGCAGCACTGCGGCGGGTCTGTCTGGAAGACATGTTAGTTGCAAGGGTTGTGAAAGTAAAGAAAACAAAGAAAAACGAGAGGAGAAAGCAAGTAAGAATAAGCAGAAGTGAGGAAAATGAAAATGAAAACGGGGTTTTATAGCGGTCGAGTTGCTGCCCGTTTAATGCTGTAACGGCAGGCGTGAATAACGGAGCGACTGTTGAGATTTGGCGTGTCTGACGCGTCTGACACGCATTTATGCGTCTGTTACGCGTCTGCCACACGCTTCTGCGTCTGCCGTGTCAATCTGTTGACAGCCTGTCTTATCCGTGTCTGCGCGGCAGCTGGAACGACAAGCTTCAATAAATGGGCTCTACTGGGCTGATAGATGGATGGTGGGCTTGGGTCACTTCTTCTTTTCTTCTTGACTCCTTTATTTCCTAAAAACAGAAAATAGAAAAAAAAATTATTCAAATAAAATAAACCTTATTTCCTAATAAATAATAAATAATAAAAATAAATAAAAATAAAAATTAGGTTAAATTAGGGATGCCTTGTGGGGCATCTCCTAAGGTAACCACTTCCTGTATTCCTGGGGCTTTAGTCCCTTGATAATGCTTGAGGCGCTGTCCGTTGACTTTGAATTGGTGCCCGTCTTTTAATGATCGAATTGTGATGGCGCCATGGGGAAAAACTTGTACCACTTGGAACGGGCCAGACCATCTAGATTTTAGCTTCCCTAGGAAGAGTTTCAGTCTAGAATTGAACAACAACACAAGCTGCCCTGGGCAGAACTGTCGTGGCAGCAACTTCTTGTCATGCCACTTCTTTGTTTTCTCCTTGTATATTCTTGCATTGTCGTAGGCCATTGTCCGTATTTCTTCGATCTCGTTCAAATCTAATAGCCTTTTCTGTCCTGCCTTGTCCAAGTCCATATTTACTGCCTTGATTGCCCAGTATGCCTTGTGCTCTATCTCGACAGGCAGATGACAGGTTTTCCCATAAATCAATCGGTATGGAGACATGCCCAACGGAGTCTTAAAAGCTGTCCGGTATGCCCATAATGCATCATTTAGAAGTAAAGACCAATCTTTCCTAGTTGGCTTAACCATCTTCTCAAGTATGTTCTTAACTTCCCTATTGGATATCTCAGCCTGTCCATTGGTCTACGGGTGGTATGCTGTCGCGATCCTGTGCTTGACACCATATTTCTTCAAGGCGGCAGCAATTACCCTATTATCAAAATGTCTCCCTTCATCACTGATGATCGCCTTAGGAATGCCAAATCTAGAAAAAATGTTTTTATGTAAAAACTTTTGGACCGTCTTGGCATCATTCTTTTGAGTGGCGATAGCTTCAACCCACTTAGAGACATAATCCACTGCTAGGAGGATGTATAGATTTCCACATGAAGATGGAAAAGGTCCCATAAAACCGATCCCCCAGACATCAAAGATCTCGACTTCTAGAATGTTCTGCAGTGGCATCTCGTTTCTCCTCGAGATGTTACCTGTCCGCTGGCACCTGTCACAGTTCTTGTAGAAGTCCTGTGCATCCTTATACAGTGTCGGCCAGTAGAACCCTGACTGCAGCACCTTGGCAGCAGTTTTGTTGCCTCCTAAGTGTCCTCCATATTGTGAAGCGTGGCAGTGATGGAGAATGTCTTCTTGCTCTTCTTGTGGTACACACCTCCTTATAACCTGATCTGCACACATTTTGAAAAGAAGAGGTTCGTCCCAATAATAATGCTTAACATCATTTTGGAACCTCTTCCTGGCTTGATAATTAAGATAAGAAGGAAGTACTCCGCTAACTATAAAATTAACGAAATCAGAATACCAGGGAAGTTCAGAAGACTTACCTGCCGCCATGGCTGTCGCGGCAGCGATTGCGGCAGCGAAGAGCTGCTCATCTGGGAAGGTCTCCAGTATGTGTGTTTCATCTATTGGTAGACTCTGTCCCTTCTCCAACCTTGACAAGTGGTCTGCCACTTGATTTTCTGTCCCTTTCTTGTCCTTGATCTCAAGGTCGAACTCTTGCAATAGCAGGATCCACCGTATCAATCTAGGCTTTGCATCCTTCTTTGCGAACAAATACTTCAGGGCAGAATGGTCTGTGTGCACTATTACTTTCGTCCCAAGTATGTAAGAACGAAACTTGTCAATGGAGAACACCACAGCTAACAACTCCTTTTCTGTGGTGGTATAGTTTACTTGGGCGTCATTCAATGTCTTGCTGGCATAATATATGACATGAAACAACTTATCTCTGCGCTACCCAAGTGCTGCCCCGACAGCATAGTCACTAGCATCACACATAATCTCAAATGGCTGTGTCCAGTCTGGTGGCTGTACTATGGGGGCTGTTACTAGTTTTTCCTTCAGAACCTTGAATGCTTCAGTACATTCATCATTAAAGTCAAAGGGTCGGTTCTGCTCCAAAAGATGGCATAGGGGCTTGGTGATTTTTGAGAAATTTGCAATGAATCTTCGATAAAAACCAGCATGCCCTAAAAAACTCCTAATGCCCTTGACTGTGGTCGGCGGCGGCAGCTTCTCAATTACTTCTATCTTAGCCCTGTCGACTTCTATGCCACGGCAGCTAATCTTATGACCAAGGACTATCCCTTCATCCACCATAAAGTGGCATTTTTCCCAATTTAGAACAAGATTTGCTTTTTCACATCTTTCAAGTACCTTTTGTAGATTGCCGAGGCAGCTCTCAAAATCGTCTCCAAAGACGGAAAAATCATCCATAAAAATCTCAAGGAAGTCCTCTACCATGTCGGAGAATATGGCCATCATGCACCTTTGGAAGGTGGCGGGTGCATTACATAATCCAAATGGCATTCTCCTAAATGCGTATGTTCCGTAGGGGCATGTGAAGGTTGTCTTTTCTTGATCCTCCGGTGCGATAGCGATTTGATTGTAACCTGAGTAACCATCAAGAAAACAATAGTAAGGTTTACATGCTAATCTATCAAGCATTTGATCAATAAAGGGTAAAGGAAAGTGGTCCTTTCGGGTAGCTTTGTTAAGCTTCCGATAGTCCATACAAACCCTCCAACCGGTCACAGTCCTGGTTGGGATTAACTCATTGTTCTCACGGGTCACCACGGTCATTCCTCCTTTCTTGGGAACGCATTGCACCGGGCTCACCCATTTGCTGTCAAAGATGGCGTAAATAATACCAGCATCTAACCATTTGATTATCTCTTTACGAACCACCTCTTTCATCGCATGGTTTAGCCGTCTTTGGGCATCAATAGTCGACTTATGATCTTCCTCGATGAGGATTTTGTGCATGCATAACGCCAGACTAATGCCTTGAATATCAGCGATCGTCCATCCAATTGCCTTTTTATGCTGCCGTAACATACCGATCAGCTGCCGTTCCTGTTCCTGCGGTAGCTTAGAAGAGATGATTACGGGCAACGTATCATTCGAACCAAGAAAAGCATATTTAAGTTGCCCTGGCAGAGGCTTTAGTTCTAAGGCAGGTGGTTCGACAGTAGATGGCTTTTGGATTAAATGGTTATCCGAAGTATAATTCAAAGGTTCGAATAACTTACCTGGACGATTGTCTATCCACTTTACCTCCTCCTGATCTTCAGTATCGGATGTATCGGAATCATATGAGTTGCTGTCGTCGGTGCTGTCGTCTTTGCTGTCGTGACAGTCCTGTAGGTGGCTGCCACGGTAGTAACCAAATTTAATATCGTGACAGCCCGACCTGATGCAGGGTTGATCAAGGGTAACATCAGTGATAGCCTTGCATTCCTCGTCTACATCAGCATGTTTCATCGCTTGGAGAACATTCAACTTGATCTCTTGATCGTTCACTCGCATGGTGAGTTCTCCTTTCTCCATATCAATCAGTGATCTTCCCGTGGCTAAGAAGGGTCGCCCAAGGATGATTGATGCATTTTCGTCTGCCTCACAATCTAAAACAAGAAAGTCAGCAGGAAAAATAAACTTATCCACTCTTACCAAAATATCTTCAATTTTTCCTTCTGGATGAACGTAAGAGCAGTCTGCCAACTGCAGAGTTACTGTCGTGGGCCGCGCCTTTCTGATACCTAATTTCTGAAAAACAGATTTGGGCATTAGATTAACACTAGCACCAAGATCACAAAGTGCCTTACCCACTAATTTATTTCCGATTACGCAAGGTATGATGAAGCTCCCCGGATCCTTCTTTTTTCTGGGGTGGCTGCCGATGAAGAATACTCATGCAACCTTCTGTCATCTTTACCGTTTCAAACTCCTCAAGTTTAGATTTCTTCGACATAACATCCTTGAGAAATTTAGCATAACCGAGCATCTCCCTAACAGCATCTAACAACGGAATATTAATATGAACCTGCTTAAAAATATCATAAATCTTTTTAAGTTGAGATTCTTGCTTATCTTGCTGTATCCGTTGGGGAAAAGAAGGTGGGGGACGATAATCAGCAATACGCCCTTCCCACTGCATACGAATCTGAGGTCGATAATCATCGTTTTTCTCCTCTGTCGCTTCTGCTGTCGTGACAGGCTCATCAACAACAGTCTGTTTATCACCTGTCGGGGCAGCTTCCTCGGCAGGTTTGTCTAAGACTGGATCCTTTACTGTTTCAGCCTCTTTTTCCGGCCCTGGTAATTTCTTCCCACTCCTAGTAGTAATCGCCTTACACTGCTCATGTGTGGGTGGTCTAGCATTTTCAGTATTACTAGGGAATCCTCCATTCTGCCTCGGCTTAATATGTTGCGATACCTGACCCATTTGTGTCTCCAGAGATTTCAAAGTAGCTTCATGATTTGTCATCCTCATCTCTGTTTTGTCCATGAAATTCTCTGTCTTCTTGACAAACTGGTTCATATTCTCAATATAAGCACCGGTCTGAGACATAAAGGTGGCCAGAGTCTGTTCCAATATACTGCTCGTGGCAGCTGGTGGCTGCTGTTGCTGCTGCGGCAGCAGGTGCGACGGTAGATTCTGCGGCTGTTGCTGTCGCGTAAGCAATCTAGGACCTCCCTGATTCTGATTATGTGCTTGTGGATTCAGGGCATTATTGGGGTTACTCCAGGAAAATTTGGGATCCTTCCTCCAATTGGGATTATAGTTGTTGGAATTATAATTCGGCTTGTAGTTTCCAACATATTTTCCCTCTTCTACTTGTATTGGGCACTCCTCCCGACTATGATTTCCCTCACAGATATCACATACTTCCTCAACAGCAAATCCTTGTAAACCATCATCATTCAATAACCTTTTCATTGCTTTAGTAAGGAATGCTACATGTGATTTCATCGTGCTGTCGGCTTCATAATCCTTGACAGCAAGTACCCGTTTACCCCCTCTTCTTGTAGTCGGAAACTGCTCCTCATTCTTGGCCAGATTTTTCAAAACTTGCAACGCCTCGTCCGGATCTTTATCCAATAATAGTCCATTTGCTGCAGAATCAATTCAAATGCGAGTTTGCAAGTTAGCAGCATTATAGAACTTTGTAACCTGATTCCAGACGGGGAATCCATGCATTGGGCAGTTCCGTAGAAGGGTAGTAAATCTGTCCCAGGCCTCGTACATTGGCTCGTCATCTTCCTGTTGAAAAGTAGCAATTTCGTTACGTAATCGCTCAGATAAATGCGAAGGATTAAAATGAGATAAAAATTCACGAGATAAATCTGCCCAAGTTATAATTGAACCCGGCGTAAGTTTATTCCACCAAGTTTTAGCTCTGTCCCTCAAGGAATGGGGAAATAACCGAAGCCTCAGTATCTCCGGATTAACGCCTGGCAGTCTAAACGAACCACAAATCTCCTGGAACGTTTTTAGATGCTCCCTAGCATCTTCTGTCACAGCACCACTAAACTGCCCGGCATTGTTGATCATACTAAACATGACAGGTTTAAGCTCGAAGTTATCAACATCAATATCCGGCAGCGTGGTCTCCAACTCTACATGATCGTTCAACATGTAGTCACGACAGGACCGTCGTCCGGCTGCTGCGGGCGGGTCGCCTACAGGCGGTATAATATCGCCGAGGGGTGGTATGCCACCGCCAGCAGGTTGGTTATGGCCCATTTTTTCTAGCTGTTCCTCGAGGTATTCGTTTCTGTCTAAAAGTCGGCGAAGTTGTTTCTTGAGATTGAAGGAACGTTCAACTTCCGGATCTAATGGATACTCAGGTTCTTCACCTCTTTTAGATCTACGCATAAACAAGAAAACCTCGTGAAAAGCAAGAGTTGAAAGTACTAAAGAGAAATAGAAAAAGAAAAATAAAAAGAAAAACAAAAACAAAAACAAAAAGTGCAATAAAGGAAAGGTGTAGTTATGTTGCCAATCCCCGGCAACGGCGCCAAAAACTTGTTGCGTGTAAAAGAGTCTATCGCAAATGTAGTGCAAGTGTACACGACACAAGTAGTAAAGTGATACGAAGTATCGGATATCGTCTCCACAAGGATTGGGCTAATGACTTCACCTTAGTTTACTGCACGAAAGTAAAGGAAATAGTTTAGAAAGTTGTCACGGAAGTATTGAAGAAAACGTAAATAAAAGAATTGAGATATCAAGATAGAGAGAGTGGGCTGGTATTGAATTGCTCAGTAGTGCAGGTATTGCAATGCTTAGGAAATCCAGTTCTGTCGTCGCACCCGTCGCCGATAGCACCTGTCGCGGCGGCTGTCCGTTGGCTGTCGCGGCAGCGAACACACCAACTTCGTACTTCAAGTTTGGCAAGAATCCCAGATCTGCCTTGGCCTATCCCTAGGTCCAAGTCTGTCGATGATCACGTCTTGATGATACCTCCCGGCGTGAATCGAAGGATGAACACCGATGTGTATGAATTCTTCTTTAGCCACTTAACCTTGCCCTATCCCTAGGCACAAGATAGTTCAACTATAAACTGGAGAACTTGCTCTTATTTATTTCGTATACTTAACTCTCCCGATGCTAAGTAAATGGATAACCTCACAATGCTCTCCCGATGCTCTTGCAAGATATTAATAACCAAAATAAGAGAACTTGAAGTTTATTTTATTGAACTTGGAAAATCCTAAAACAAAACAACCCTTGCAACTACTTTACAAAACAACCCGTGGCCCCAGGGGGTTTTTAGAACATAACAACGTCGGGTAAACGGCAGGGGGATTTAGGTTATCGGTTATGGGGTATGGAGTATGATGTCCCCTAGGTTAAAATATATGTCCTTATATAAGCTTTGGGCTCAAGTATTCTAAGTTAACAAGGATTACAACTTTAATTAAAAGTAAGATTCTAATAAAGACTTAATCTCCAAGTATCCTACTTAGCAGCCGCCATCCTTGTTTCTTGGGATTTCCTCTCCTTGAGCTTTGGCTTGACATATCTTTTGATCCAGGGCTTGGAAAATTATTTGGTTTTCACACGATAGACGAGCAGATTTTTCTCTATCTATCGAGGTCCACTTTGCTTTTCCTCTTCATAAGGCTGTTGTCACCTTGCTGTCACGGCAGATCCATGGCAGCATCATCCTCGTCGTCTGCTTGTTCAGTTCAGCTCTGCTGCTTCTCTGCCCTGCACCCGCCTTCTCCGTCAACTATGGCAGCAACCTACAAAATCAGCCATCTTTTAGTAGAATCCGTGCCTTTAATATATTTGTGATGTTTTGCTGTAAACTAACCTAAATGCAATGATGCTTGAATGCAGCAGAAATATGGGTTAAAAAGGGTGTACATAATAGAACTTTTACACACCCAACACGCATCGATACATGGGGAAGCGTATCGATACGCTAAGGCAAAATGAGGCATTTCTGTACAGGGGTATCAAAATGGATTGCCCGCGTAGCGATACGCCTAGGCCAAGTTTGAAGGCCGTATCGATACGCTGGGAAGCGTTTCGATACGCTCAACCCTTCTTTAGCTACTATCTTCCTGCGTATCGATATAGGGCCAAGTGTATTGGTACGTGTAGTTAAATTTTAGTTAAAAGTATCCTTTAAGGTTTGGAAATGTTGCATTTTGGTCCCTGGATATTGTGTATACAATTGAATGAGTTTGGATAATCCGTTTGAGCTGATTTTTGACATGTGGGCATGTTACATGACTAATTAAAGATTGGTAAACTTAAAATCATGAAAGTCTCTGTATTTTATGGAATTTACAGTCTAGTCTCTAAAAGTCAAATGTATACAATTGAACCCCTAATTGATCTCTGATAGCTGTGTCGTTTTCACCCAATCGCTATGCTGAACTTATAGGTTAATAATATGCATCTAGAGAAGATAAAAGGAAAAAGAAAGGGTCGTTAATCGAGGTTGACTTTGGTTTTTCCTGTGTAATCTTCTTAGTTCGGGTCAGGCGTCTAGGCCGGGCAAAGGGGTTTACATTTGTTGGTATCAGAGTAAGGTTACGAAAGAATTGGGAATGTTGGTAGGTGAAATTGATATGTATCATTGTATGTTGTCTGAAAAGCATGCAATTGGTTGAATTCTGAAGCTTATGTCATGCTTGATTCGTGTGAATTACATGTGAAATGGATATGCGTGTGTGATAATGATGTAATGTTGTTATATGTTGAATTTGATTGATGAAAATCATTATGAGCTTGATGTGTCATTTGTATGCTATGCCATGTTGGGGGAAGTCGGGGTGCCCATTGCCTTATTACACTAATCAAATTTTTTTGTAAACTTGGATCCTTGCTTGAAGCTAGCCTAAATGGTTTGATTTGTTTTTGTTGTTGTGTTTTGTTTAAAATAGCACAATGGGACCTAGAAGAGAGTTGAGGTCCAATACGATTATACATGCGGCTGAGCAGGGTGATCAGGGTGAGCAAGGGGCTGATGTCCTCCTGGTGGAAATCTACCTCCTCCGCCACCACCTGGAGGTGGGGAACAGGTGCAACAAGGACCTGCTGGTCCGGGTTTGGGTGATTTGACGCCACTGGTTCAGGCGATCACCGGAGCGTTTCAGGCTGCTGTTGCTGGAGTGCATGTACAGGCCCCTGCAACTGAGTAGGCGGGCTTACCGTTGGAAAGGTTGAGGAGCTTAGGAGCTGTAGAGTTCTTTGGTATGTCATTTGAGGCGTCTGAGGCCTGGTTAGCGAGTACGAACCGTATCATGGATCAAATGGGCTGTAATGATGTGCGCAAGCTGGGATGCGCATGATCTTTGTTGCAAGGTGATGCCTACAGCTGGTGGACGACTACCACGGCTGGTATGAAACCCAATGAGGTTGATTGGGAGTTTTTCAGAGGTGCCTTCAGGAGGAAGTATCTAAGGGTGAGATACTTGGATGAAAAGAAATGACGGTTTATGTCGCTTGTTCAGGACAATCTATCTGTGGCTGAGTACGAGGTCCAGTTCGTACGTTTGAGCCAATATGCTCCTGAGCTGGTACCTAGTGAGAGGCATCGATGTGATCGCTTCCGGTACGGGTTGGTACATGAAGTTAAGACGTATATGTTGGCTGCAGACTATACTGATTTTGACGTGCTTGTTTGTCGGGCAAATGACATCGAGCAGAATTTGAGTTTGTCCTCTTGAGGTGTTGGTTCTAACTCTGGGAAAAGAGTAGCTGAGTCTAGTTCCGGTGGTGGTCGGAACAAGAGGGGGTGAGATAGAAGGTACCAGCCTGCTGCTAGGCGGGGTAATGGTGGACATGGTGCACATGCTCAGGGAGATAGGATGAGGGCTGAACAGAACACGTGTTGGACATGTGGTTCTCGTGGTCATTTAAGGTGAGATTGTCATCGAGCAGCTAGAGAGGTTCAGGCTCTTGTTGTGGTGACAGGGAACTCGTGTTGGAATTGTGGTTCGACAGATCACACGAGGAGGGAGTGTTCTTTGTTGGCTGGTGGTTGACAAGGACATGCTTCTGTGGTAGCTACACCTCAGAGAGGACGTGGGTGCGGACGTGGGAACTTTCAGAGGAGAGATGAGAGGCAGCGGGGTATTGCTCATGTAGTAGCTGTTCGACCTGAGGGAGGTGGACCAGCGAGAGTTTATGCTCAGCGCGAGGAGCGCAATAATACCGATGTCATCGCAGGTACCTTTGCTCTCCAGTCTTTATCTTTGATGGCTTTGATTGATTCTGGATCCACGCATTCTTATATCTTGAGTGAGCATGCACATTTGCTTGATATACCTGTTGAGTTGCTTGAAGCAGGAATGCAAGTGACTAGTTCTTTTGGTGAGACTGTAGTCACTAGGAAGTTGTATAGGAGATGCCCTTTGTCTGTGCAAGGTCATGTTTTTCTTGTGGATCTGATGAAGTTACCTTTTTATGGATTAGATATAATCCTTGCCATGGATTAGTTGTCGGAGCATAGGGCGATGGTTGACTTTGAGGTCAAGCGAGTCACCTTAAAGTTGACCGATGATTATGAGGTTGTAGTAGTAGGCGAGAATGTGAAATTCTTGTCGAATGTGATTTCGGCTTTTGAAGCAAATCGTATGATGAGCTTGGGTTACGAGGCATACCTTTCTTATGTGATGAATCCTGGCACCAAGGATGTACGTGTGCAGGACATCCGAACTGTTCGCGATTTTTTGGGTGTCTTTCCGAAAGAATTGCCTAGATTGCCACCAAATAAGGAAGTTGAGTTTGGTATAGAGTTGTACGAGAATACAACTCTAGTTTCCATTGCTCCTTATCGCATGGCACCCAAGAAGTTAAAAGAGTTGAAAGTGCAGCTGCAGGAGTTGTTGGACCGAGGTTTTATCCGGTCGAGTGTGTCACCTTGGGATGCACCGGTCTTGTTTGTAAAGAAGAAAGATGGGACAATGCGGATGTGCATAGATTATCGGCAACTGAACAAGTTGACGATCAAGAGCAAGTATCCCTTGCCTAGGATTGATGATCTCTTTGATCATTTTCGGGGAGCCTCAGTGTTTTCTAAGATAAACTTGAGATCAGGGTATTATCAGCTGAAGGTAAAGGATGTGGACGTACCTAAGACAGATTTTCGCACGAGGTATGAGCATTATGAATTCTTGGTGATGCCGTTTGGTTTGACCAACGCGCCTATCGCTTTCATGGACATGATGAATCGTTTATTCCATGAATTCTTGGATCAGTTTGTGGTGGTGTTCATCGATGATATCCTTGTGTATTCGCATATCGAGGAGGATCATGATAGGCACTTAAGAATTGTTCTACAAGCATTGTTGGAGAATCAGTTGCATGCCAAGCTGAGTAAGTGTGAGTTTTGGCTTAAGAAAGTGGTCTTCTTTGGACTTGTTGTGTCAGTTGAGGGTATTCGCGTGGATTCGCACAAGGTAGAAGCTGTGATGAGTTGGAAGGTGCCTAAGTCAGTGACAGAAGTGCGGAATTTCCTTGGATTGGCTGGGTACTATCGTAGGTTTGTCGAGGGTTTCTCGAAGATAGCATCGCCTTTGACCAAGCTGTTCCAAAAGAATGTTTGCTTTGAGTGGACAGATGCGAGGCAACAAGCTTTTGAGAAGCTGAAAGAAGCTTTGACGTAAGCTCCTGTTCTGATTCAACCTGAGTCTGGTAAGGAGTTTGTGGTCTATAGTGATGCATCCATTGTTGGTTTGGGCTGCGTGTTAATGCAGGAGGGTAAGGTAGTGGCCTATGCATCTAGGCAGTTGAAGGTGCATGAGCGCAACTACCCTACTCATGATCTTAAGCTTGAGCTGTGGCAATTGCCTTAAAATTTTGGAGGCATTACTTGTACGGTGAGAAGTGTGTTGTGTTTATAGACAACAAGAGCTTGAAGTATCTCATGTCTCAAAAGGAGTTGAATCTTAGGCAGCGTCGCTGGGTGAAGTTGCTTAAAGAATATGATCTGACGATTGAGTATCACCCGTGTAAGGCTAATGTTGTAGCTGATGCTTTGAGTCGGAAAGTGGCGGTGGAGTTGAGAGCGATGTTCGCTCGCTTGAGCATATCGTGTGATGGTGATCTTTTTAACACCCTAAACCGGGCTTAGGAGGATGTTACAATTAAGTCATAGATTAAGCGAGTTATGTGCCAAATTAAGCTAAAAGAAATTGAATAAGTGATTTGAGTAAAACTAAAACAATGTGAACTAATCCTTCTAAACTAGTTAGGATTAGGATTTAATTGAAATAAAATGAAGTGAGATAGCTCAATTAATAAGCAATTGATAATTAGTAAGCTAATTATAAGATTTGGGCTCAATTGGAAACAAAAAAAGTGAGAAGCTAAATTAAGAGGATTGAAATGAAACTAAAACAAAACTAAAGTGTTGCACGCTAAACTATTAAAAGCTACTTAGTGGAAAGTCTAGGTGGCATGTATGACCCAATAGGAAGGCTTATAATGAGATAATATCTCATTAATTAAATAATAATAATAATGAAAGGGGATGTGAATATGGACGGTTACTCATAGGAAGAGAGAGAGAGAGAGTTTGACTCTTCCTCATCTTTGTTTGTTTCTTCATCCCTCCCTTACCCCATTTTGGTGAGAACAAAAGAGAGAAGCCCTTTGATTCTTACTCCTTGATCTTGTGAGCTGAAAATCCGTGGGAAAATAGAGTGTTTGAGTGAAAAACAAGATCTTGAGGAAACCTTGCTTCATCTTCCTCCCTTGGCCGAATTTGAAAGAGAATAGTGAGAGAAAGCTTGGGTTTGGGGACTGTTTTAACTCAAGTCTTGGTTTTGTTTGTGCATGGCATTTTGTTAGTAAGGTAATTACTTGATTTTATTTCATTAAGAATGCATATAATCATCTTGAATTGTTGAGATGTTGCTGCCATGTTAATATGACAAATTGTGCATGTTGGTTTCTATGTTAGTTTAGGATTGAGAAAATGATTTGTGTCATGGATTAAGGGATATGTATACATGAAAATGGTTGCTGGAAACTTAAAGTATGGAGGCTAAAATTGTGTTTAAGTTGCTGAAAATTTATTGAGCAATTGTTGAGAATATGATAAGAACATAAACATGCATGTTGAGGTTATGTTAGGGATAATTTTAGAAGTGTAAAATGTGTCAATGGATAAGTAGGGTGTAAGCATGTAAATGGATGCTATAAAATAGATTAAATGATGCTAATTATGTGTGTAAAATGCTGGAAAATACATAAATATAGGCTTGGGACAGAATTGATTTAGCAAAGTGTAATAGAGCAGTGGTTAAAATCTGTTTTGTGTACATTGGAGATAGGGACTGTTTCGTGTGGATAAATATGGTAAACGACTATGATATTTACCATGGAACTAGTTAAGACACTAAATAAGAGTACGGTATAAAGTTTAGGCACATCCATAGGTGAAATGGTTACTAATTAAATTGGTAGGGTGAGTTGAAGTAAGCTGTCCAGAACATTCTGTTCTGAAAAAATCACTTTAAATGTCCACCGAGAGTAGCACGGTTGGTATTTTAAGCTAAAAATTGGTAGGATTAATCTTCTATGTTTCTAGAAGGCTTGGGAAAAAACGGAACTCAATTTGGAGTTACGTAGAAAAATCTAGAAATGAATCAATTTGAGATGTCTAAGCTGTCCGAAAATGCAAGTAGGGTTGTCTTTGAAAAACAAAACTGTATTAAATGGTTAAGTAATAAAATTCAAGCTTGTTATGGTTAAATAGATAATTTCATTAGCTTTTCAATGGTATAAAGTAATCGAAAATCCCATAAACAGATTAAAAGATATGCAATTTTTAGTAAATGGTTGATAAACTGTCTATTATGGGATATATTTGAATCTTGCATTTATAGTGCATATAAAAACTTTAACTGAATGATTTGAATGCATTCTAATGGATGGTTATGCATGTATGGTTTACTAGAGAACCAAAAAATTGAAGATCTTGAGGAGAAAAGATTGGTAGAGCCATCAAAGAAGAGGAATAGAGGGATTGTCATCCACACACCTTAGTACCTAGAGCTTGTAGTACAGTGAGTGTAACTTCCCTTAGGGTTAGGACCTAGGTCCTAACCATCCTTTAATTTCATAATTATCATGTAATTGGACTAAATTTATATTTGGTAATAAGGAAAGAAGAGTAAATTAGTTGAAAACTTGTTTGATGCCATGAATTGGTTGCTAAGAAGAGTAAATTAGTTGAAAACTTGTTTGATGCCATGAATTGGTTGCTAGATTGCTAGGCTTAGGCTAGTTCATGTGCATTGCTTGGAAATGCCGAGGTAAGTTTACGGCACGCTGCTTGCTGGATGCAAGGTACGTAATTGCATGCATATAACATGTACCTTGAGTGATATGGTGGATTTGGATGATCACATGATACTAATGTTTGTTATACGATAGGAAGTATGATTGCCATGCCTTAGAAAATTCGGTTACATGATTTGAATGATATAAGAACATACTTTTAAGCATTCATAAAGGGCACAAGGCCAACAACATGTAAGCATTCAAGGTAAGCAACACAAACATGGTTTACAATCCATAACATGACATCAACAAGCCACACCAACATTGACATAACACCCACATAACGAGGAGTCTAAACATGCTCCTAAAACAAAATAACCACATAAGTCCTCTTTGCTTGACTATTACATCATTAACTTAAAATAGTTCATACTTGAGGATAGAAAAAACTCAACTAGCAACCCACGAACTATGGATCTGTATTGTTGAACAAAAGAGAGCGTAAGCGTAAAGCTTAGTGAGGGTAGCTCGTAAAACAAACCTCAACAATGCAGGGTCCAAGCACGAGCACACAACCAAGGTAGAATGCATGATCTTACCTTCAAACCACATGAGTCAAAATATAAATGATGCATGAACATAATAACAATATCATGCCATGCTCAACAAGTCATAAGCTCAACACATGGAATTTACATATATCTATATATATATATATCAAACACATTCCACAAATCGTATTGGCAACACATATATCAATCCATATTGGCACCTAGCTATGACTCGAATACGTGAATAACCATTGGAACTCACATCCAACAACTCACATTTACCTTACGGTGGGATTACACTCATCATCGTTTCACACGGAGGGAATTTCACTCATCCTCACGCCCCGTCGATGGGATTTCACTCATCACCGACTAACATATATATAAGAAGATTTCCGGGCAAACTCGTACTCCATCTTGATGACTACCATCACCAAGACCACGCGCGCATTTAGACTCTCGTGTGCACACTAAACATCCTAATGATCGATAATTGTACCCAAGCATACTAGTGCCAATACTAATACATTTCATAACCTTTCACAACATCATTTCAAATCAACTTCTGTGCTTAGCACGTACACACCATGACTTACTGTCATGCACAAACCACAATTCAAACCACATGCATATAAAAATGCATCAAAACCATGCCTCAACATACATGTATAACACAATATACATAACCATATTAATCACACTTAATACATGAGGCATAATCAACATTTAAAGTTCAACCAAAGTCTCTAACTAAAGCTTGGGATTAGACTACCAATCTAATCCCAACTCTAGGTGGGTCTACCAAGCCCAACCTAGTCCACATGCTTGAACCAACACTTGAAAATTATTTTAAAAACATTAACCACTCACCGACTAATCCAAGCTCAACCACACTAGCCGATCAAACTCCCAACGGTTCCGGATTCGATTCTGAAGCTTCACCAACACAAATCCTTGCTTCTAATAATCCTAACACAATCAAAATAACCTCAAATCAGTTCACAAATAAACGTAGCAAACTCGAAACACAAACCAAGCACAAAACACATGTTTTCAAGCTAAAGACAACCCCAAAACCTTCATTCCCGAGCAGCCATGAAGCACATCCCAAAACCTTTGATTCCAACACTTATATTACTCTCAAAAGCTTCCAAAAAAACCCTTATACATAGCCTAACCATCAACCAGAAAATTCCCACACAAAACACCCCAAAACTCAACATTCAAACTCTCTAAAACCTCCCTAAAACCCAATTTCGGGAAATATCATAAAACTATGTAAAAATCAAGTATGTTTGACCTTTTAGGTAGTAAACAACTAATATAATATTAACAAATCAAAATCTTAAGTTAAAGATAATAAAGATGACATTTTTAATCAAAAATCTCAAAACTCCAAATTGCAAAACTATGGGCTTTAATGAAAAATAATGGTACAAGCTTGTAGAGGAAAGAGAGAACAAGTCAGAAATGAGTTTACCTTTGAAAAATCTCCAACAACAAGCAAGAAGGATGATGGAATAGTGAACTTGAAGGGTTTTGGGTTTTGACGTGAAAATGAAATGGAGAAGAAGAAGATGACCCCTTTTTGTCTCAAAAAGCTCATCTTTTCCTAACTTTGAACTATTTACAAAAACGCTATTAATGAGATGGCTAAAATTCTCATCTCCTAAAATCTATGGGATTGGATTTAGAAGATAGACCCAACATAGATTTTAATTATTTTGAAAACACGAAGCCCATAATATTATTTTATTATTTTAATTTACCCAACCCCTAAACTCGGGTGTTACAATAATAATCAGCTGGATAAAGGAAAATGAATTATCATTATCTAGATCCTCGTATATGAACAGAAGTTCATAAGATTATTCATGTTATTACATGTCAACTTCCAAACATATTTACTGACCCAATAAGGGTAACTAAGTCTCATATACCAGCTGAAATGCTCTAAGTTTAAATTACATGTTAGAGCGAGAGGATGTAAATCATGCCTGAAGCATGATAGTTAAAATGGTTCCAATGACCAAAATTCTCGTAAATGAAAAGTAATATGAGATGGTCATATATTGGAGGCGGGTGCTCCTGAAAAGACTCAAGACATAACTAATAATAAAACTCTTGAAGTGTTTCAGGTACCTGAAATAAAGATTGAAATCTTGAAGAGATCTCGATGAGTTATGTCACTACGAGAATGGAACCATAAAATTGAAAAGTTGTCAACAATAATTTTACAAATAATTTTAAATAGAATACTTCTTTAGAAGTAAAGAAAGAAAACAGAGTTATTATATAAAAATCTATCAAGAAGTATAGATATTGAATTGATCAATATAGAAAGACTCTTTGAACTTCTAAAAGAGAAGTATTTGGACCAACAGTCCAAACACCTAAAGGTGTAGTGCAAGTGAGGCACAAATAAGTAGTCGTAAATACGACAGATTATAATTTATGAAGAATTCTAAATATTTCATGGTGGATGCAATTAATTTGGCAGTTATGAAATATTTTACATGTGTCTAATTATATATGGATCCCTATTTATCCTTAAAGGAATTAAAATTCTAGAAGCATTTGGAAATTTCTGAGGAAATTTATTTAGACATGTCTAATTGAATATTTTGGCGCTTTTGGTATAATCGCCTTAGTGAGTACTAATTGAGGTAATACTATAAGAATAATCATATTTTCTTATGCTTTTGTAAAAAGGAGTTTGGATCAAGATTCGTTATGATAATTTAAATATTATTAGAAGTCCTAAAGAGTTTTCAAAGTATTTGGTTATTTAAGGAAAAGATTTGAGAAAAAAAATCTTGAGATGTGATTTTGTCTCGACCTAAAGATCGAGCACTAAAATATGCGTTTTTGTCTATGAATGGACATAAGTTGAAAGAATCTTAAAGAAGATTCAATATGGATAAAGCATATCTATTGTAAGATCGTTGGATCTGAATAAAGATAATTATATATTTTCTTGGTCTTGAAGCACCATATATTAGTTGGTCAAGAAATATTTATGGATATACAAATATCATTACCTTTAGATCTTCAAATATTCGTCGATGCCTCCTCAAATCTTGAAGAAATAATTATTATGCACGAGGCAAACTAAAAATATGTTTGGCCAAGACCATTGACCCAACATATCCAGAAGATATGTGATTTACTTTCATAAGATATGATACAAATGTTATCTTGTGTAGAGATAATGAAAGGTGGATACATCATGAAACATATTACTCCAAAGTTTCATCCCTCGCGATCTTTAGAAAAAGTATTCAAGATTGAATTATGAAGATTCAAAGATCTTCTGTGGTGTTTTCATGAGGGGGAGTAATTACGCATTGCACTCTTTTCCCCTTAACCGAGGTTTTGTCCCAATAGATTTTCCTGGTAAGAGTTTTAATGAGGCATCATGTTATGCGTATCAAAGATGTGTGTACTCTTTTCCCTTTACTAAAGAATTTTTTCCCACTGAGTTTTTATCTTAGTAAGATTTTAACGATGCACGTTATCTTCATAGACATCCAAGGGGAGTGTTATGAATATTTATCTATGTGGATGTCTATCATGATTAAAACTTTATCTAAAGAGATTGATTTACTTTATCATTAGGAATATTATCTCATTTAATTAGAGTTCAATGTAATATGTATTTATTATGCCTATAAATAGATGACTTGATGAAAGCATTGTACCAAAGTCTATTTTTGAGAATAATGCAAATCTCCATCTTTCTCTCATCTCTTTGTTCTTCCATTCTTGTTCTTTGTTATTATTATTGTTCTTTGTTATTTTATTCACAACATTATTTAATTTTTTATTTAATTTTTAATAATGCACAGAGTACATTAAGTTATTTAAATTCTAATTTATTAAAAATATTTTTTTACTAAAATCATTAAGTTTAACATATTTAAATATCTGAATTACAATTAGACCATTAAAATCTCTAAATTACAATTAATGTAGTCATGCAAATATATTAAAAAAACTAGATGAAAAAACATAAAGATAATTGTAAATATTAACTACCAGACACAACAAGAACTAAAAATCAATCGATGGAACATCATGTCACCAAAATCAAAACCAACTCTAAACATTTCTGATACACACATTCAAAAGAAAGAGAATCAAACAAAATGTTAAAAAAAAAATTGATCCCACACTCCAAGAAGGCAAAAGCTTAAACTTTTTACTCCTATATATACCCTACAAATTTTATGTACACCGAAACCCTAACAAAGCCAAAGCCCAAAAATAGAAACAAAAGCCGAAGCTGTGCTGCAAGCAAATACACATTGCTTTAGATCTCAAATCTTCTTATGAACCAACATGGCTTCAGCTTGTGTTAAAAACATGGGTGTTACGCCGGAGAGTTTCCGACCATACGGTTGGTTGAGTCGTCGGATGTCCTTGAACCGAGAAGATGAGCCGGCTAAGTCTAGACCCAAGACAGATCTTGTTGAACCAGAGATCCAAGATACTGCACCAGCTGGTGAGTTTGAGTTCAGGCTTGAAGTTCCTGTCACCATGCTTCCAGCCGATGAGCTTTTCTCTAATGGCAAGCTCCTGCCTTTACATTTCTCATCGCTCAAACAACAACAACCTCCATTGTCTGAAACCAGGTTCCCCGAAACAGCCAAATCTTGTCCGGCAACAGAAATGGATCCTTACTTGTCTTCGCCCACTGCTCCGAGGTGTTCCAGCAGGTGGAGGGAGATTCTGGGTCTTAAAAAATCCTCCCAAAACACTAATCAACAACACCAGAAACCAGAGTCACAGGGCCCCAAATCTCTCAAGCATTTCCTCCATAAAACCACAAAATCGTCTTCTTCTTCGTTGAATCTCCCGCTGTTGAAAGACTCGGATTCCGAGTCAATTTCCGTATCTTCATCAAGGTTATCCCTTTCTTCTTCTTCTTCATCTTCCTCAGGCCACGAACACGAGGATCTTCGGAGACTGTCACTTGATTCCGATAAGCCCAGCCCCAACCCTTTTGCACCTTGCAGAAATATTAACCCGAGAAGAAACGGACGGAGTCAGAGCCGGGGAGTTTCAGTGGATAGTCCGAGAATGAACCCGTCGGGGAGAATCGTGTTTCAAAGCCTGGAAAGAAGCTCGAGCAGTCCAAGTAGTTTGAATGGCGGTCCCAAGTTTAAACAAAGAGGATTGGAAAGGTCATATTCAGGTAATGTAAGGATCAGCCCAGTACTTAACGTCCCCGTTTGTTCATTGAGAGGATCTTCAAAACCAGGCTCCGTATTTGGATTGTTTTCATCTTCACAGCAAAAAACTGCAAAGCCAAGGTGAAGGGTAATTGAGTTTTGCATTTCACGCGCTGGAATGGAAATCGTAATGTTTTTTGCTCAAGCTTTTGGTAGTAATACACACTTTGCAGCTTTAATCTAATCTAATTTAATCTAACATGTCTCTTCAATAATATTTTATAATTCTTGAGTTTGTTGTTTAGTGTGGACTGCGGAGTTAGGGAAGTGATGCCAGCTTTGCCACTATTTTTCTCTTTTTAAAGGTGGCACACAACATTAGGGGTGTTCATGGTAGGTTAACCGTACCGTTTAGCTTAAACGGTTGGTTAACCGTTATAGCGGTTATTATTCGTAATTTAACCGTTACTAACCGTTAAGAAATGGTTAACCGTTAATTTTTTAAATGGTTAACCATTATAGTGGGTAACCGTTAAGGAACGGATCGGTTACAGGTTAACCTGTAACCTATTACGATTTTCTTTTCAAATGTTCATTATTTCTTTTTTAGAATAATAAATATATCTCTCCGATAAATATTGTATTAATTTTTTTAAAAAAATTAACTTAAATAGCGAAATTTTAAACACAAACTTTACACTTAGCTAAAATAAAGTACCTATAGGTTAACCTATAGGTTAACCATTAACCGTCTTTTTTAGCGGTTCGGTTAACCGAAACCGTTTAATTTTAACGGTTAGGTTAATTAACCTATAAAATGAACGGTTATACCGGTTAACGGTTACGGTTAACGGTTACGGTTTATTTTGCACACCCCTACACAACATGTATTACTATTTACTAGTGCTCGAACTTGAGTCCCAAAATATGATGAACATTTACCTTTGCCACCAGGACACAAGGGATGAGCACTTTGCCACTAATATTTAACTTCAATGTATCAAAATGTTTTTATTTCTTTAATTCTCGAAATAGGTTGATCCATTAAATCATTTTTTATTTTGAATTAAATATAAATTTTTTAGGAGATAAAAGCAGTGACAGTATTTTCACTTGTAATTTGTATTTACATTAAAGAGAACTGATTCAACATGGTACAATAATCATAGTTTTTATTATTATTATTATTATGAATGTGTTATATTTATTGTATCATTTCTTGTTTTTAATGAAATTGAAATTTTTTGTACTATTCATCTTGGTCATCATATGGTAAATTTAAAACATGCCAGGCCTAGCTTGCTTAAATTTAGGGTGATGGCAATGGCATTAACAAATGGTAAGGTGGGCAAACATGTGGATATCTTGATCTTCACCTAATACTTAAATTATTGAGATGCTAGGTTTGATTCCATCTTAATGTCATATTACTATTTGTTCCACCGGCCCCACCCCCACTTGCTTTCTTGCTTTCAGTTGAAGCTCCGGTTAGTAACTGGGGTGCGGCGTGAACGCGACAAAAAAGCAAGCTCTCTCTCTCTTCACTGCCTCTCCACAGACCAACTTCTTTGCTCTTCAGTTGGCCAAAAAACTGAAAGCTCGAGTAGTCTGGTGTGTCAGCTACTTGAAGACGATGGTGGCTTAGAGCCTTTGCTTGGTGTCTCTTTTCTCCATTTCCCTTTAGTCTCGTTTTTTCTTCTATCTGGGCTCTTTCGTACCCTTTCTTTGCTTTGTCAAACCCCTAACCAACTCTCTTGTAAGTTTCTGTGTCATTCCTTGACTCCATTTACTACACCATTTACTTCTCTATGCAGCATGGACAGTCGCCAAATTCTCAGCACAGGTGTAGTTAATAAGGAGTCCTCTACCTACCCCTCTGCCCAGAACACCAATAACCAAGAGTTCATTGATGAACTGGAGCTAAATGAGGACAATGATGTGAACCTCACCTTGAAAAACTTGTCTCTCCTAGGGAAAATACTGTCTTCAGTCCCCATCAAAAAATTAACCGTCTTGGCTGTCCTCAAGAAGACATGGAACTGTGCAGGAATGGAGTGTCATGACCTGGGGAAGAACTTCTTTCTGTTCATCTTCACGTCCCCGGAGGACAAACATCGAATCCTTGAACGAAAGCCGTGGTCGGTTCAAGACTATCTCCTAATTCTAAAAGAATGGCAACCAGATAAGGCCCTCGAGGAGATCGACTTCTCTCTGGAAGACTTCTGGATTCAAGTCCACAACCTCCCCATTGGCCTCGCTACACCGGACAACGTCAAAAGGATAGGCAAGCTGTTCCCGCTCTATTTTGGATCGACACTCGACAGAAAGGAAACTATAATATGGCACGAACTAGTGAAGATTCGTGTTGCCATCAGAGTTGAGGACCCGTTGAAAACGGGCTTCGTGTTAAATCGGAAAAAAGGCAATCCTCTGGAAGTGGAGTTCCGATATGAAGGGCTACCGAGATTCTGCTTCCAGTGTGGGCGTATAGGCCATATGGATCGAGATTGCAGGCATGAGGTGATCATTGTCAAGCTTGCCGGAAAATATGGCCTGTGGTTAAGGGCGGCTCATGGAGGCGGTAATAAGTCCGGTAACCCAAAGCTAGTAGGGGAAAAGGGCTCTGCACAACACTCACAAAACGACAAAGAGAAGGACGATGCAGGTAATAACCACTGGTCCAACGTACAAGGAAAATCGGGTGTAGATACGCACACATGTTTCGGATTTGTTAAGGAAAAAGGACAAGCCTCTGACATAGGAAGCAAAGTCAACCCCCACTTACCTCTCTTGGAAAAAGGTGAGTCTAGTTGGTATCCTATTACACCAGATAATATTAAGAATTGCATGAAAACAAGCCCTGCACAAGGGGATTGCCTTTCTATCGTATCCAATTTTCCTAGGAACCTGGGCTTTGCTTCTTTCATGCCACCTGATCCATCAAAGGAGACCACCACTGCTGCTTGGGGCAATATCCTTGCTACTGGATTGGACCAGATGCAAGTCTCCGGAAAAAACAAAAGGAAAAGGGAGGACGTGGATAGCTTGCTTTTTGGGCCTGTTAAACGTCGAGAGTTATGGGATAAGATATCCAAGGCCATAGTCCAAATTGGGCTGACAAATTGGTGCCTGACTGAAAATGACCCAGCAGCCTCGGATGACATGCTCAATGCTGCATTATTCCCGGCAACTATTTTCAACACTTCATTGATTATCCAAAACGTCGAACGCAAGAAGAAAGGTAAATCCTTTGGATCTAAAAGACTTACGCTTATCAGGAAAGTGGCTAGAAGGAAGTTTGCGATGGAATGCACAAGGATGGTCATTGACGAAGCTGGACTCATCGAGCTAGGAACGGATCCATATGGTAAAACAGTTACGCGAATTCCATCGATGTGCATCGATGATAACTTCTCCTTAAACGAGGAGATAATGCTCAGTGATGGTGAAGAGGTGATAATCCCCCCCAATCTGAAGGCTCAGGTCAATCCTTTCCAGGAACAGAATTTTGAATCGGATAACTCCAATGGGAGTTATCCGGGTTTACCATGACACTATTTCGCACCGCAGCTCATGGAAGGAAGGTCCATGGGCCTCTGAGCGGGCTAGTCCTTCCCTGTGGATCCATGTCCCTGATAGGGGTTGGAATGATCTGCGGTTCTTATCTGTTTTACTTCCTTTCGGCCGTTTTTCTCTTCGGTAAAGTTGCTTGTGCAGGTCTGAGAAGGGGTTTAGTGAATAGGCTCTCCTTTCTTCATGGATTTTCTAACCTCGTTGCCTTGACAAGGGCCAGCAATCTGCTGGAAGCCTGCCTCTGGATAGAGCTCTCAGGCTCGGGTTTTGGAGGCTTTCCTGAAAGGATATGTCAGGTTTCACATTTTAGCCCTTTCCGGAGCGATCTGATTAGCAATTTTTGTAGACACCGTCCTTGGACTCACCTATGGAAGTGTGTTTCGGGTTATTATGGCTCCCCCGTTGCAATGTTCAACCCAATTGTGTGGTGCCGAAGATCGGCTTCTATGCCTATGCCTTTCTTAGCTCCACGTTTGTTTGGGTTTTCTCCTGTTTCGCTCCAAGTATGATGCTCTGTGACCGTGCATGGTTGTTGCAAGTTTTTATGCATGGGGCTTACGTCCCACGTGTTTGGGACCTTAGTCTGGTATTTTGATATGTCGGTGTTTTTTTCTCTTGTAAGCCTTGCATGGCTCGTAGGTTTCCGTTCCTTGACGGATGGTCTTTTTCTTTCTTTTAGTTGGATGGCCTTGTTGTGGGCCCTGCTTGTTGATCCCTCTCTTTTATGTTAATGAAAGTCAAGATTTGAACAAAAAAAGGGAAAAAAGGTTCAAGAACAAATTATGTAGTAATAAGGGCAAAATACAAAGAACAAATTAGGGCTTCTCCATATTCAAATGAATCGATTCGGTCGTGTAGCGATAAAAGTAATTTATTAAACTAAAATTTTAATTCCGATTATTAGATAATTCATATTTTTTTCATATAAAAATTAAATAAAATACGTTTCTGCTACTTATATTTCTCCCCCTACACTGAAAACAAGGGGAGAAAGGTTTTTGAAAAATATATATAATGTTATGAGTATAAAATATAGTATGATTTTTCTTTTCCGAACCTGACGTATTCCGACCGACTTGATCTTATAGGGAAAGATTTTTTATTTTAAAATTTAGGTTCGACCCTATAGGGATGATAATTTTTTTAATTGATATTAAATTTTATTTTTGGTTATTAGACAATTCATATTTTCATCATATAAAAATAAATAAAATATGTTTCTGCTACTTAATATTTCTCCCCTTACACCGAAAACAAATGGGAAAGAGGTTTTGGAGAAAAGTGGTGTTGAGTGGATTGAAAGATCGATATGAACCAAGAGGGGGGTGAATTGGAAATTTAAAGATTGTGTGGTGGAAATTGCAAATTAAAAAGATTGACAAGGGATTTTAGAGTGGTTCAAGTTCCAAATGAACTCTACATCCACTACCTTAGCTTCACTAAGGATTTGCAACAATTCCACTAATTGTTCTTCCCCTTTTCTAGGCTAAGGAGGCAACCCTTACAATTTCGGTTAAATTTTCTACCCAAAATTTAACCCAATCCTCACAACAAGGTAACAAAGAAATTGATGGCTAATAGAGTATCTCTCAATACAAATTGTAACCCAATTACAAGCACTCAACCCAATTGAACAAGATAAGAATGAAAATTACAATTGGGGTTTCTAGACAATATGAGATTTTTGCACAATTGCTTGGATTTGATGTATGGATGTTTTCTTGAGGATCAATAGTTGTTGCTGGAGCTTTTGGAGGTCTCTTTTATACCTTCTCATTGATTTCTAGCCGTTTGGGTGGTTGAGAACATAAATGGAACCGTTGGAACCCTCTCTTACCACCATAAATGCACTTCTGCAGCTATCCGTATCGGTACACGGGGAGCTGTATCGATACATGTCTCAGAAAAGAATGAGCCGTTGTGTGCAATAAATAAGGGTATCGATACGCACGTAAGCGTATCGGTACAGGGTATCGAAACAGTAAAGGCCGTATCGATACCTTTTTCTCAACTTAACTCACTGTCGATTTCCGTATCGGTACGAGGGTTTGGCGTATCGATACGGGTCAACGACTATTTAAAATTTGGTTAACAACCAATTGACACCAACGATCAAAATATTTAAACCGACTTGATTTAAAAATTTATTAAAACCGTATCGATACTAGGGTTTGCCGTATCGGTACGCCATTCAAACTCATTAGACTTTTACGAAGGGGCGTATCGATACAGGTGAAGAGCGTATCGATACGAGTTCCAACAGTGGCCAACTTTGGTAAAAAGGTATCGATACGGCTGGAAGCGTATCGATACACCTGAACGATTTTAAATAGTTTGGCCTTGGAACACTTAGAAAATATTTTGAGTTTGAGTTTTTCAAATCAGTTTTAAAGTGTTGGTGATTTAAAACTTATTAAGGGACTTATAAAAACAATTTTAAGTTTTTCAAATTGATCCTTAAAGATTTAATTATATCAAAATCAAACATAGGTTTTACAATCTCCCCCTTTTTGATATAACAAAACTAAAACTTAAAATTTTTGACACTTTGAAAAACTTTGTAAAGTTAACTCCCCTTAATATAAGCTTGGTAACTTTTGAGTTGAAATCAAAATTTTTGAAGTGTTGTGAGCTAGTTTCTCTCCCCCTTTTTGTTAGATCAAAAATATTGAGACAATAGATAAGTGCATAATCATAGGCAAAGGTATAAATAAGCAACATTAATATTATTGATCATAGCATCAAACTTGAAAATCCAAACAAAAGCAGAAAATCAAAGCATAAGTTTAATAATAAACTTAGTCTTAAGAACATAAATCAAAGATGCATAAAATAGAGAATCCTAAATGATATGCATGAGATGCAAGAAGAAACCTCTAGGCATCATCTTCGTCGTCTTCATCATCTTCATCATCAACTCTCATTGGCTCATTGTCCCTTATGCTATTGAGCCACTCATCATGGAAAGAGGAGATGGAAATATTCAAAGAATTGTGACCGCTTTCAAGAGATGTGAGGCGGTTCTCCATGCTTGTCATCCTTGTATCAAAAGTTATTTTAAGAGCGGTAAGACGATTTCCCATGTCCGTGCGCAACTCGGTAAATTGCTCATTGAGGTATGTCATGAGAGCATCCATGGAGGGTTGTGGAGCTTGAGGAGCTTGAGGTTCTTCAAATACGGCGGCGGCCTCGGGTGGTAGCTCGGCAAGACATACCCATTCACCATTAAAATATTGGAACTTTCCCCGTGCAAGAGATCGCTCATCAATGGGATCGGTAAGGGGAGTTGGGTAGTCGAAAGAGCAATCAATATCCTTTTTAACAAAGAAATAACTTAAGGCCGTACCATATGTAAAGGAGGTGACGAGAGATGTGTGACGATTTTGCACAAGGTAGACGATCTCCGCGAACATTATTCGAGCAAGGTTAGGACGCTTTCGCTCACGGAAGCAACGGATCCAAAAATCATCCACTTGACGGATGGTAGAATATTTTCCTTCGGAGGGACGAAACCACCAAGACACCATCAAATGGAGGATCCGGTCTTGAGCATTTAGGACGGTGACGGAGCCACTAAGAACATGCCCTAAAGCATTCTCATCTTCAAGGCCTTCATCCTCTAATTTAAAAACTTCACAAATAGATTTGACATCAAGGATGATTTTCTTTCCCATGAGATAAGAGCTAATGGCGACAACTTCCCCATTACGAGAAACACATTTGGCATCGGTGTAGAAAATCAAAACCAAAAGACGATAATAAAAACCGGGAATAGATATAAAATCCATGAAATTCCAACGACGAAGCAAAGGAAGATATTCAAATTTAAAGCGCTCCGAGTCGAGAAAAGGAATGGATATTACCCTTTCCGCACGAATCTTATAATCCTCAAATTGACGAAAATATGCTAGACCCACGGGACCTTCAAAGGATTGTTCATAGATGGAAGTGTAGTTCGGACGTGCAACCATTCCAAGATTGGATGATTCACCGGTTTGAGAAACCCTTGATCGCTTCCTCGATTCCTTTGGTGCCATGATCTAAAAGAGAAATCATGCATAAAGATTTCTTCAATTTTGGTTAAGAACCAAGGTAAAAAAAAGTTGAAAAGAAAATAAAGATTTGAAGAAAAAGAAATTTTGAAGAGCAAAAGTTCTGATTAAAAAGAATGAATCATAAAAACAAAAACAAAACAAAAAAAATTGAAAAAGAAAGAAATTTTACCTTGATTGAAACTTGAGAGATTGAAGAAAAATTCTAGCACAATTGTGATGAGAGAGAGCTTAAAGCTTTGCTTGATTCAAAAACTCTTTTAGATTTTGAGTTGTGGTGTGAAAATATGAGGGAGGAAGAGCCCTTTTATAGGCAAAAACGGCTAGGGTTTTTAGGTTTTGAAGAGTTTTAATTTTGGTAAAAGTTGAACACATTAAAAGCCAAATTTAAAGCTATCTGCGCAATCAAGTATCGATACGCCTGAAGGTGTATCGATACGGGGGTAGAATCGTCATTTCCGCAAAAGTGCCCATTGGAGAGTCGTATCGAAACGGATGAGATCTGTATCGAAACGACCCGTATCGATACGGGTTTAATCATATCGATACCCGTTTAAGCAAAATGAATTCTGGGAAACTGAATGAAGAATACGTATCGATACGCATAGATCCGTATCGATACCCTATGCCCAGAAATGCATATTTAGTTCTAAGAACAACCATAGGCTCGAATTTAACATCTCCTAAGAGTATGCAAATGATGAATGAACAGTTCTAAGCATATTTTAATAGAAGCATACTCCCCCTAACTATAGGCATGGATGAAATTAGGAGTTTAAACACATAAACATGGCATTTCACAAGATCAAGCAAATTTAAGCACAAAAGAGGTCCTAAAAGGTCAAGATAGGCTAGCTAGACCTAACTCTCTCTTAAGGGACCAAAAACGCTCTTTGTCTAAAGGTTTTGTAAATATGTCCGCTAATTGATTTAAGGTGTCTATATACTCTATAACCACATCTTCTTTAAGGACATGATCTCTAATGAAATGATGCCTTATTTCTATGTGTTTGGTTCTAGAGTGTTGGATGGGATTTTTTGTTAGACATATTGCACTAGTGTTGTCACATTTAAGGGGTATGGTTTCAACTTTAATTCCATAATCTAAGAGTTGTTGCTTCATCCAAAGGACTTGAGCACAACAACTCCCTAAGGATATGTACTCGGCTTCGGTGGTAGATAAGGCTACACTATTTTGTTTCTTAGAGAACCAAGACATGAGCATACTACCTAGGAATTGACAAGTTCCTGAAGTACTTTTCCTATCGATTTTGCAACCCCCATAATCCGCATCCGAATAAGCATAAAGGTTGAAGGTAGAGTCTCTAGGGTACCAAAGACCTAAACAAGGAGTATCTCTAAGGTACCTAAAGATTCTCTTAACGGCTATAAGGTGAGACTCTCTAGGACTAGCTTGAAACCTAGCACACAAGCAAACACTAAACAAGATATCCAGTCTACTTGCGGTAAGGTAAAGCAATGATCCAATCATAGAACGGTAAAGCTTAGAGTCAACACACTTACCTCCTTCATCTTTGTCAAGCTTTGTAGATGAGATCATAGGTGTGGCTTGAGGCTTTGCATTCTCCAAGCCAAACTTCTTGAGCATATCCTTTATGTACTTTGCTTGATTGATGAAGGTGCCATCCTTCTTTTGCTTGATTTGAAGTCCCAAAAAGAATGAGAGCTCCCCATCATGCTCATCTCAAATTCACCTTGCATTAACTTAGCAAACTCTTGACAATGACATTCATTAGTAGAACCAAAAATAATATCATCAACATAAATTTAAACTACTAAAATGTCATTTTTATACATTTTTATAAAAAGTGTAGTGTCCACCTTACCTTTTTCAAATCCTTTTTCAATTAAAAAGTTTGAAAGTCTTTCATACCAAGCTCTAAGAGCTTGTTTTAAACCATAAAGAGCTTTGGTGAGTTTGAAAACATGATTTGGAAATTTTGAGTCTTCAAAACCCGGTGGTTGTTCCACATACACTTCTTCATTTATAAAACCATTTAAAAATGCGATTTTAACATCCATTTGAAAAAGCTTGAAATTATGATAACATGTATATGCAAGCAACATCTATTTTTCCTCTCAACTACCCCATTTTGTTGAGGAGTTCGAGGAGCCGAAAAATTATGGCTAATACCATTTTCATTTAAAAAATCTTCAAACCCTAAATTTTGAAACTCGGTTCCATGATCACTTCTAATATGTGAAATTTTAAGTTCAAGATCATTTTGGGTTAGTTTTGAAAATGTGATAAATTTTTCCAAAGCCTCATCTTTAGTACTTAAAAATAGAACCCAAGTAAATCTAGAAAAATCATCAACAAGTACAAAAGCATAAGACTTACCACCCAAGCTCATAGTCCTAATTGGCCTAAATAAATCCATATGGATAAGTTGTAAACATCTACTAGTAGAAACATCATTAATGGATTTAAAGGAAGACCTATGTTGTTTACCCTTTGAGCATGCATCACAAATTTTATCATTTGAAAATTTTATCTTGGGTAAACCTCTAACTAAATTAAGGGAGACTAGTTTTTCTAAAACACTTATGCTAGCATGTCCTAGTTTCCTATGCCACAACCATGCATCATTTTCATTTTGTGCAACTAAGCATGCATGAGATGTATGAATGTCATCTAGATGCACCATGTATATGTTCCCTATGCGATGACCTGTGAGCATAATATTATTAGATTTAATGTCTACAATTTTGCATACATTTTTATCAAATAAAACATTAAATCCTTTATCACATAATTGACTTATGCTCAATAAATTGTGTTTAAGACCATCGACATACAAGACATTTTCAATGAGAATAGTAGAGTGATTACCTATGGAGCCAATACATTTAATGTGGTCTTTGGAGTTGTCACCAAATGTCACTACTCCTCCACTTTTTGGCCTTAGATCCATGAATCTACTCTTGTCTCCGGTCATATGCCTTGAGCATCCACTATCAAGGTACTATGAGTTTTGACTTTGTGCTTTGGCCTTGTAGCAATGCTCCCCCTACAAACAAAGATATTAAGCTTTTGTTTTTGGTACCCAAATCATTTTGGGTCCACGAGTGTTAGCTCCCAAAACCTTGGTTCCCTTAAGAATCAAAGATGACATAGCAATAATATTATTAGATTTTACAAGTTCCTTAGGAACCCATACACTTCTAATTCTTTTAGCTCTACTATGTCTAGGATAGCTACCTTGTTTGTAGTAGTTAGTCATTTTCTTAGGTTGGTTTGTTCTTGAGAATTCACCTATTTCATGCTTGACACTACCAACATTTTTAAAGGACTTTTTGAGCTCATTTAGCTCATCCAACACCTTTTGGTGTTCACTATTACATTGAGATAAAAGATTATTAAGATCAACATTTTCATCTTGAAAGAATTTTAGTTCATCTTTTAACCCTAATATCTTTTTTCTCAAATTTTGAATTAGCTTGAGTGAGTGAGTCATTTTTCTCATTTAGTTCCAAAATAATTTTCTTGTTTCTAATGACCGACTCTTTATACTTCTCAACCAATTCATCATAGACCTCTTGTAACTCATCATATGCATCATTCAATTCATCATATGTAAAATCTAAAGTAGATGAGTTAGAGGTTACCATAGAGGAATCTTCCTCAAGTGCCATGAGGCAAAGGTTAGCCACTTCTTGTTCGTCATCATCCGATAACTCCTCATCACTCCAAGTAGCAAGCTTGGCTTTGAGCCTCTTCTTCTTCTCAAAGCCCTTCTTCTTGAGTTGAGGGCACTCCGAACGTATGTGGCCGAGTTGTTTGCACTCAAAGCAAATGATTGGATCTCTTGCTTCTTCTTTGTTCTTGCTTTTAAAGTCCATCTTTCTTTGGATTTTTCTTCCCCGGTTGGACCTCATAAAACGTGAGAATTGTTTGGCTATCATAGCCAATTCTTCTAGTTCATCCTCCTCACTAGAAGAGCTCTCTTCATGTAGTGAAGCTTTGAGAGCTATTCCCATCTTCTTCTTCTCAACCTCAAGCTTCTCTACCCTTTTCTCTTCTTTCTTCTTCTCTTCTTCCCTTCCTTGCTTCATGATCTCATGAGTAAGGAGAGAACCCACAAGCTTATCAAGCTTTAAAGTTTTCAAATTCTTAGCTTCAATGATAGCGGTTCTCTTCCCATCCCAAGACTCGGAAAGTGAATAGAGTAGCTTTCGGAAAAGCTTTTCTTCTGGTATGATTTCTCCAAAACCCTTTAGCCCATTGACAATAGTGGAGAAACGATCAAACATCTTGGACACCGTCTCATCGGGCTCCATCTTGAAATTCTCATAACTAAGATTGGGAGAATTTCAATCTTAGTTTCTTTAACATCGTTGGTCCCCTCGTAGGTAGTCTCAAGAGTGTCCCACACTTCTTTGGCACTCTCGATGGATGAAACCTTAGAATAGATGTCCGGACCGAATGAACAAAAGAGCATGTGGAGAGCTTTGTCATTTACTTGAATCTTTTTCCTTTCTTCTTCACTCATCTCCATCTTTTTCTTCAAGACCATCTTGCCTTCACCATCTTGCTTCAATGGAATATAAGGGCCATCTTCAATGACATCCCACACTAGGTAGTCATTTGACTTGATGAAGAGACGCATTCTATTCTTCCAAAAAGAATAGTTATCACTATTAAAGAAGGGAGGCTTTGTAGTGGATTGAGACTCATACATGCCCGAACCGGAGGTTGAAGCCATCTCTTGATATTTGATGATCACACTCTTCCAAGGAACTCCTCTTGTGGTTGTTAATCCTCAAAGAGGTAGGCTCTGATACCAATTGTTGAGTGGATCGAAAGATCGATATGAACCAAGAGGGGGGTGAATTGGAAATTTAAAGATTGTGTGGTGGAAATTGCAAATTAAAAAGATTGACAAGGGATTTTAGAGTGGTTCAAGTTCCAAATGAACTCTACATCCACTACCTTAGCTTCACTAAGGATTTGCAACAATTCCACTAATTGGTCTTCCCCTTTTATAGGCTAAGGAGGCAACCCTTACAATTTCGGTTAAATTTTCTACCCAAAATTTAACACAATCCTCACAACAAGGTAACAAAGAAATTGATGGCTAATAGAGTATCTCTCAATATAAATTGTAGCCCAATTACAAGCACTCAACCCAATTGAACAAGATAAGAATGAAAATTACAATTGGGGTTTCTAGACAATATGAGATTTTTGCACAATTGCTTGGATTTGATATATGGATGTTTTCTTGAGGATCAAAAGTTGTTGTTGGAGCTTTTGGAGGTCTCTTTTATACCTTCTCATTGATTTCTAGCCGTTTGGGTGGTTGGGAACATAAATGGAGCCGTTGGAACCCTCTCTTACCACCATAAATGCACTTCTGCAGCTATCCGTATCGATACCTGTCTCAGAAAAGAAAGAGTCGTTGTGTGCAATAAATAAGGGGTATCGATACGCATGTAAGCGTATCGGTACGGGGTATCGAAACGGTAAAGGCCGTATCGATACCTTTTTCTCAACTTAACTCACTGTCGATTTCCGTATCGGTACGAGGGTTTAGCGTATCGATACGGGTCAACGACTATTTAAAATTTGGTTACCAACCAACTGACACCAACGGTCAAAATATTTAAACCGACTTGATTTAAAAATTTATTAAAACCGTATCGATACGAGGGTTTGCCGTATCGGTACGCCATTCAAACTCTTTAGACTTTTACGAAGGGGCGTATCGATACAGGTGAAGAGCGTATCAATACGAGTTCCGACAGTGGCCAACTTTGGTAAAAAGGTATCGATACGAATGGAAGCGTATCGATACACCTGAACGATTTTCAATAGTTTTGCCTTGGAACACTTAGAAAATATTTTGAGTTTGAGTTTTTCAAATCAGTTTTAAAGTGTTGGTGATTTAAAACTTATTAAAGGACTTATAACAACAATTTTAAGTTTTTCAAATTGATCCTTAAAGATTTAATTATATCAAAATCAAACATAGGTTTTACAAGTGGACATGAAAAAGATAGGGTAAATTGCATAAATAATCCCCCGACTATGCTCTAATTATCTTTTACGTCCTTTGACTATTAGAAATTACAAACTGATCCCTTAACTAATCGGGGTATACAAAGCAGTCCTATCCCGTAAAATATAGACGAACGTTTGTGAACGTGTTGACTGCTTTTCTTCTTACTTACTAACAAAGCCTTTTTTTCTTTCCATTTTTCATGGCAATGGAACCTCAACCACCACCCAAAAAGTTCTATGCTAACACAACCACGTTTCTCACCATGGCTTGCATCTTAACAATCAATGTTTCCATCCTCGTCGGCTCTAGTGGCCCTAACAGCATTTTTGATTGTGTTCCTTTATACTCCGACTTGCATTTCATTATCCAGCTTTGCAGCAATGTTAAACAAGAAGAAAGAAAGATTATGAAATTCATATGACATGAATTTGCAGTAAAAAAAGTACCTCATGAAACAAACCAATGGATGAAAGAGTTTGTGTTTGAGATTGTTAGCATGGGAAGGCTAAGGCATAATAATTTGGTACGACTTATCGGGTATTGTAGGAGTAAGAAACAACTCTTTTTGGTTTATGATCATATGAAAAATGGCAGCCTCGATAGTTTTATTTTCAGCGTTCAAAAACAGACCCTTGGTTTCATAGGTTTCGAACCATCAAAGGGGTGGCATTGGCTCTTCTTTATCTCCATGAAGAAGGAAAATGAGTTGTTCTCCACCGAACATCAAAGTCAACAACGTCCTTTTGAATTCTAATCTAAATGGACGGCTCAAAGATTTTAATCTTGCTAGAATGTATGATCGCGATGGCGATCCACAAACGACTCATTTAGTTGGGATGTTAGGATATTTAGATCTGGAACTCAGTCAAACTGAGAAGGTGTTATGCAATTTAATGTAAAAAATAGAGAATAGATAAGAATAGAGAAAGAAAACAGAGAGAGTAAAAGAAAGTTTTGGTTGTAGCAAAATTCATTGCCTCCGATACACTTTTCATTTGTTATTTATATTCCTACTTTGGTTTTAGAACCCGCCAAAATATGTTAATGTCCTTGGTGCCCTTTCTTTCACGTGAGCTCTTGCGCCTTTTGTGAGAATTTGATGGTGACTTAGCTTTGTTCACGGATTCTTCCTGCTGTGATGCTCCAACTGCCCCTTTCTTGATTCCTTTCATAACAAAAGGCCACTAAAACTGTCGATATGTTTGCTTTTGGTTTTTTTTTGCTAGAGGTAGATTACGGGAGGAAGCCATTTGATCATGATAAAATCACCCCAAAAAATTTTCCTTATCGATATAATCAAAAGGTTATAAACAAGGGGTGCCATTATTGATGTTATTAATCCGAGAATACAAGGCAATTATGTGGTGGAGATTGAAAAAGTTTTAAAACTTGGCCTACTTTGTTTCAATCCCAAACCAGATTCGAGACTCATCATTAAAGAAGTGGTGTAGTATCTTGAAGACAATGTTAGTTTGTCTGATATAATCACTTGACATTGCCCAAAATGTACCAAAATAGATGAAGATGAAGATGCTTTTATTTTGCACATTGATGCAAACTTTGATAATGGAATGGAAGAGTCAAAGCATAAAGGAACGCAATCAAAAACGTTGCAAGGGCCGTCGGAGTTGGCGAGGATGGAAGCAATGAGTGTTAAGGTGCAAGCCATGGTAAGAAACGTGGTTGTGCCGACACAGAACTTTTGGGGCGATAGTTGTGGTTCCTTGGCCATGAAAAATGAAAAGAGAAAAGCTTTGTTAATAGGTAAGAAGAAACCCAGTCAGCACGTTCACAGACGTCCGTCTATTTTTTAACGAAATAAGACTGCTTTGTATGACCCGATTAGTTAAGGGACCAGTTTGTAACTTCTAATAGTCAAGGAATGCAAAAGATAATTAGAGTATAATCGGGGATCATATATGTAGTTTACCCAAAAAATATATAATGTTATGAGTACTTTCTATACACATGTATAAAAAAAATAGGACAATTTTTTTTAACTTTTTTTGTACTTATTCTATGTCCCAATAGTAAAAAAATAAATTTTAAGTTTGATATCAAATTTTTAAATTTAATTTTTAGTCCCGAAGAATAAATAGGGATAAATAGAAAAGATTTTTATTTAGAAAATAGGTAGTATGAATTTTTGTATCCGATGAGGTATTTGGGGTATTGAAACCTGAAGACAGTCTATGAACAATGATGTTTAGTTTGACTTGGTCAACCTGCTCCTCTCTTGGAACCACAATGTTCCCGCCTTTCTCTCTCTCTCTCTTCTACTTCATACGCTTTTGTATTGGAATTCAGCGTGTTTCCATTTATTATGTTTCATATTCATAAATAGGTTAATATTTGATACATGTAAAAAAAGTTGTACACTCGTATATTTTTCAGTAAATTTAAAAATAAAAAAATTAACTTTAAAAATATAACAACAAACCCTAAAATCTAAATTCTAGTTATAAATCTTAAATTTTAAATCCTACAACCTAAATTCCTAAATTCTAAATCCTAAACTCCTAATAAACCCCATTGTGGAAACTTTATTTTTTAACGTCAGTGTATATGATAATAATCATGTATGGTTTTAGTAAAAAAAGGGTAAACTACATAAATGGTCTCCCGAATATGCTTCAATTATCTTTTGCATCCCTCGACTATCAGAAGTTACAAACTGGTCATCTAACTTAAAAAAAGGTAACAAATTAGTCTGGTGCCGTTAAAAATTTAACGGTTGATGACGTGATAGTTAATATAAATTGATATAATTACATAATTAGCTCTCAAGTTCTACACTTATTTTAATTTGACCCTAATGCTAAAAAATAACCTAAATAATTTTAATAATCTATCAATTTAGTCCACCTTTTTTCTATTTCTCCTCTCCTTTTATTCTTCAATTCATTTTCACCCAAAATCCATTTAAGACCCCCCTAAAAATATAGACCATCCGTCTTTTTCCATTGTTCAAATTAACCCACATGATTTTTGTTGTTTTATTATGATTTACTGTGATGTTTGGTGCTTTTACTTTGCATTGCCTGCATTTATGCAGAGGGGCAGAGACAGGGAAGGAAACTAATATAACATTTATTAACATATAGTTCTTACAATGTAAAAGGAATTTATTTGTTGACTTTCTGTATGGAGAAAAAATAACAATTTAAATTTAACATTTGACTCTAGAGATAACATACTAGTTATGCACTTGATTTCTCTCCCAAGTGATTCACATATGCTTGAGAAACATGCAAGTTTCATGTCATTATATTTTTTTTGCTGAAAACCTCAGATTGGGAGCGAATATGAATCACCTGGCAGCCGCATCGGTCGCCATATTACAAAGTGATCTTATTAAAGATGGCAGGGAACCTTCATTGTCATCCAAAAAGACGCGTGAAAAATCTCTTTCCAGTAATGCTGATGTTTTGAGGTCCCCTAACAAGTCAAAAGGTAGAATATCATAGGGTAATGCTTTGCACCTAATATGTGATTGTTAGGGGAAAGTGATTTGGCTCAATTCTGTGTGGATCTTACAGCTCGTGCAAGTGAGGGATTCATTGATCTTGTTATTGACAGAGAGACTAAAGTTCAAAAATTATTCAGATACTTTGTCACTGCATCAAGAATAATTCGATTCTTGGTGAAAGTGGGGTTGGTAAAATAACCATTGCAGAAGGACTTGCGATTAGCATTGCACATGCAGAAATCCCAGCATTTCTCTTGGTCTGTCTCTTCTCAAATCATTGCTATTCTGGATCTCTAGTTCCGTTTTACTTGATCCAATTGCTTATTTTTGGACTTATAATGAGTATTTGTTGAGTTGTAGGGTGCTTAATTCCTTCAATCGATCTTGCTCACCAAGTGGTGGAGAGGTGGAATTTTGGGTGGATGTGGTGTGGAAGCTAAAATGTAAATGACACAATGATTTTAGAGTGGTTCAACCTTCTAACCAAGGTCTACATCCACTACCTTAGCTTCCCACTAAGGATTTCCAATCAATCCACTATTAATCCGTCCTTTTTTCTAGGCTTAGGAGGAAACTCTTATACACCGATCAAGCTTTCTACCCAAAGCCTTGATCAAACCCTCTTTACAAAAGAGAAAAGATAAGCAAACTTAAATCCACTATTAATTCTTCCCACAATTGGCACTCACCCAAAACCTAAAACACTTGAGTAAATTTGACAATTTTGGCTCACTAGTGTTTGTCTATACAAGAATTAACAATTTAAGTACTTAGACACTTTTTGATCATTAGTTGATTGACAATTGAAGCATTAACCATTTCTTGATGCTTGGAGGTCCCTTTTATACTCCTTGATGAGTTTGTAGCCGTTACTAGCCGTTGGGGTTGAATTGGAGCCGTTGAGGACTTTAATTCCCACCATAAATGCATTCTGCAGCTCACCGTTTCGAAACACTCGTGACCATTTCGAAACACCCTTTAAGTAGAAAGAGCCGTTGCAGTCTGATGCAGAACCCGTATCGAAACGCCCTTGGCCGTTTCGAAACACCTGTATCGAAACGCCTGTCTCCGTATCGAAACGATCTCCATTTAAATGTTAGTTGGGAAATAGCCGTTGGGGTTTATGATCTGTTAAGATGCGTGGAGCTCGATTCGATCAACCAATTTAGCTCACCAAGTGGTGGAGAGGTGGATATTTGGGTGGAAGGGTTGTGGAAGCTAGAAAGATTAAAGACACAATGATTTATAGTGGTTCGGCCTTCTAACAAGACCCTACATCCACTACCTTAGCTTCCCACTAAGGATTTCACAATCAATCCACTAATTGATTCGTCCCCTTTTCTAGGATTAGGAGGAAACCCTTACAACCGATCAAGCTTCTACCCAAAGCCTTGATCAAAACCCTCTTTTACAAAGAGATAAATAAAGCAAACTTAAACCCTCTAATAGGTGTTTGTTTGCACAATGAAGCACTCACCCAAAACCTAAAACACTTGAGCAAATTTGACAATTTTGGCTCACTAGTGTTTGTCTATACAAGAATTGACACTTAAGGCACTAAGACAATATCTTGATCATTTGTTGATTGACAATTGAAGCATTAGTCTTCTCTTGATGCTTGGAGGTCCCTTTTATACTCCCAATTGAGTTTATAGCCGTTTAGGACCGTTGGAGTTGAAATAGAGTCGTTGGAGCCTTTAATTCCCTCCATAAATGCAGTTCTGCAGCTCCCCGTTTCGAAACGCTCGAAGCCGTTTCGAAACACCCTCAATATAGAAAGAGCCGTTGCAGTCTGTCAGGGTACCCGTTTCGGAACACCCCCTTGCCGTTTCGGAACGCGTATCGGAACGCTATAAGCCCGTATCGAAACGACCTGCATTTAAAAGTTAGTTGGGAAAGAGCCGTTGGGGTTTATGACCGTTGTTGTCAGTGCCACGTGGGCGTATCGAAACGGCCTAGCCTGTTTCGAAACGCAGGCCCTGTTTCGATACGTGTATCGAAACGTTTTGGCCACTGGAGGCACCTGTTTCGAAACGCCCTAGGGTGTTTCGAAACACTTGGTCAGATTTGTGAAAATAGGCCTTTGAAAACATGAAAAACCTTAATGAAAAATTCCTTAAATAATATTTCAAGTTGTTTGGACTTTGGAAATGTTTTAAATACTTTTTAAATCAGTCCAAAACATTTTTCAATTATTATATCAAAACATTAGTTCTACAATCTCCCCCTTTTTGATATAATAAAACCACTTGAAAAATTGTTTGGAATTCTCCCCCTTTAACTTTAAGAAAGTGAATAAGAGATTTAAAATTTTAATTCACATAAGGCTCCCCCTTATTCATTTGAAAATTCAATTTTTCAAACCATTTCTCCCCCTTTTTGTTATATCAAAAAGATTTAAAACATTAAGTTCAAAAATAACAATAGAGGTAAAATTTGACAAAAATATGAATTTTGGTTTTAAAAATGGCTACCCCTTACTCAAAGCATCATTGAAATGTTAGTCCAACATATATGATCATCTAGTTGAATTAAATAAAAAATAAGACAAATAAAATTAAGACAACTAGAAATTTTACCCACACTTGAACCCAAGGGAGGATGTGAAGCCTTCCTTCTTCAAGTGTTCTTCCTTGTGTGTATGGAGCTCCCCCTCAATGTTTTGACTTGTTGAACATCTCCATCACACCTACAATAGACAATCAAGTAACTTTTGGTATCCAAATTGCTTTGGATCCATAAACGTTAGTTGCACAAAATTTAGTCCCCTTAGGAATCCATTTTTCAATTTAATCCTTTTTAATTGAAGTATTAAGTCCTTTTGGGACCCAAACACTTCTAAAACATTTACCATTTATAAATCTAGGGGCACTAGATTGTCTAACATAAAAGTTTGATTTTCCAAAATTGTTTTTCTTGTCAAGTTCTTTGGAAATCAAATCTTTTTCTTCTTGAACTTTTTGAAGCAATTTTTGTAAATCAAAACATTTTAATTCAAACTCCTCAAGTTTTGCTTCAAGTTCAAGTTTGGTTTTAGAAAGCAAATCATTTTGATTTTTTAACTTTGAAATCAATTTATTGTTTTTCAAAACGTGGCTTTTAAAATCTAAAACCAAATCATCATAGGCATCTTGTAATTCATCAAAAGTGTAAGAACATGAAGTAGATGAATTAGAAGTTACCCTTGAATCTTCTTCGATGGCCATAAGGCAAAGGTTGGCTTGTTCATCATCGGTGGAGTCTTCATCACTCCAAGTAGCCAATTGTGCCTTCTTCTTATGGCTTGAAGTGCTTGCCCTCTCCTTTCTTTTAGGTTCTCGTTCAAGCTCTCTCAAGGCTTTCTTCATGAAAGGGGCACACTTCTTGAAGAGATGAACTATCTCTTCATCTTCATCCTCCTCTTCACTTGTGTAGACATGATGGCAAGTGGAGGATTTGAGAGCCATGGCACTAGCATTGATGCCAAGCCCTTTGATTTTCTTCTCTCCCATAGCTCTAATTTCTTCCCTCTTCTTCTCATCCTCTTTGTTCTTCTTCATGATTTGATGAGTAAGGAGAGACCCCATGAGTTCATCAAGCTTCAAAGTCTTCAAATTTTTGGCTTCGATGATGGCGGTCCTCTTTGAGTCCCAAGACTCGGGAAGTGAGTAGATGAGCTTTCGAACAAGTTTTTCCTCCGGGATGGCTTCTCCAAAACCTTTAAGACCGTTGGTGATGGTGGAGAACCTATCAAACATCTTCTCGATGTTCTCTTCCGGATCCATTTTGAAGTTCTCATACTCCAAGGTTAGGAGCCCAATCTTGGTCTCCTTGACTTCATTTGTCCCCTCGTATGTGACTTCAAGCTTGTCCCATACCTCCTTGGCACTCTCACAAGAAGACATCTTCTCATAGATGGATGGACCAAATGCACAAAATAGAATGTGCAAGGCTTTGCAATTAAGCTCCATCTTCTTGCGATCGTCGGCACTCCACTCCGCTTTGCTTCTTTGAGGCACGAACGGACCATCTTCAACTACATCCCATAGCTTGTAATCTCTTGATTTGATGAAGAACTTCATCTTTGTCTTCCAATGGGCATAGTGAGCTCCGTCAAAGAAAGGCGGTTTGTCTATGGATTGCGCCATTTGAGCCGGTTGATGAACTAGTGATCGAGCTTGCCGGATCTTCTCAATAGGATGTTAATCCTCACCGATTGAGCCAAGCTCTGATACCAATTGTTGGGATGTGTGGAGCTCGATTCGATCAACCAATTTAGCTCACCAAGTGGTGGAGAGGTGGATATTTGGGTGGAAGGGTTGTGGAAGCTAGAAAGATTAAAGACACAATGATTTATAGTGGTTCGGCCTTCTAACAAGCACTTACATCCACTACCTTAGCTTCCCACTAAGGATTTCACAATCAATCCACTAATTGATTCGTCCCCTTTTCTAGGATTAGGAGGAAACCCTTACAACCGATCAAGCTTCTACCCAAAGCCTTGATCAAAACCCTCTTTTACAAAGAGATAAATAAAGCAAACTTAAACCCTCTAATAGGTGTTTGTTTGCACAATGAAGCACTCACCCAAAACCTAAAACACTTGAGCAAATTTGACAATTTTGGCTCACTAGTGTTTGTCTATACAAGAATTGACACTTAAGGCACTAAGACAATATCTTGATCATTTGTTGATTGACAATTGAAGCATTAGTCTTCTCTTGATGCTTGGAGGTCCCTTTTATACTCCAATTGAGTTTATAGCCGTTTAGGACCGTTGGAGTTGAAATAGAGTCGTTGGAGCCTTTAATTCCCTCTATAAATGCAGTTCTGTAGCTCCCCGTTTCGAAACGCTCGAAGCCGTTTCGAAACACCCTCAATATAGAAAGAGTCGTTGCAGTCTGTCAGGGTACCCGTTTCGGAACACCCCCTTGCCGTTTCGGAACGCGTATCGAAACGCTATAAGCCCGTATCGAAACGACCTGCATTTAAAAGTTAGTTGGGAAAGAGCCGTTGGGGTTTATGACCGTTGTGGTCAGTGCCACGTGGGCGTATCGAAACGGCCTAGCCTGTTTCGAAACGCAGGCCCTGTTTCGATACGTGTATCGAAACGTTTTGGCCACTGGAGGCACCTGTTTCGAAACGCCCTAGGGTGTTTCGAAACACTTGGTCAGATTTGTGAAAATAGGCCTTTGAAAACATGAAAAACCTTAATGAAAAATTCCTTAAATAATATTTCAAGTTGTTTGGACTTTGGAAATGTTTTAAATACTTTTTAAATCAGTCCAAACATTTTTCAATTATTATATCAAAACATTAGTTCTACATGATCGTTGTGGTCGATGCCACGTAGGTGTATCGAAACGGCATAGCCCGTATCGAAACGCTGGGCAAAACTCTCATCCAGGAAAGGCATGTTTCGATACCCGTATCGAAACGTTTTTGCTACTGGAATACCTCGTATCGAAACTCCTAAGGGTGTTTCGAAACGCCTGGATGGTTTTGTGTAGTTTGGCTTTTGAAAACATGTAAAACCCTTTTGAAAACATCCCTAAACATAGTTTCAAGTTATTTGGACTTTGGAAATAGTTTTGAATTCTTTTTAAATTAGTCCAAAACATTTTTCAATTATTATATCAAAACATTAGTTTTACAATCTCCCCTTTTTGATATAATAAAACTAACTTGAAAAATTGTTTGGGATTTTCCCCTTTAAGTTTGGAAATGTGAATAAGAGATCAAAGAGTGATTTCAAATAAAGCTCCCCCTTATTTATTTGAAAATTCAATTTTTCAAACCATTTCTCCCCCTTTTTGTTATATCAAAAAGAATTTAAAACATTAAGTTCAAAATAACTTTTGAGGGAAAATTTTGACAAAAATAAGAATTTGGTTTTAAAATGGCTCCCCCTTACTCAAAGCATCATTAAAAGTGTTAGTCCAACATTTATGATCATCTAGTTGACATAAATAAAAATAAATCAAATAAAACAAAAGTAACTAAATTTTACCATACTTGAACCCAAGGGAGGATGTGAAGCCTTCCTTCTTCAAGTGTTCTTCCTTAGTGTGCATGGAGCTCCTCCTCATTAATTGGACTTGTTGATCATTCTCCATCACACCTAGCAAAAGACAATCAAGTAATTTTTGGTATCCAAATTGCTTTGGATCCATAGACATTAGTAGCACAAACTTTAGTCCCCTTTGGAATCCATTTTTCAATGTCATCCTTTTTACTTGAAGTACTAAGTCCTTTTGGGACCCAAATACTTCTAAAACATTTTCCTTTAACAAATCTAGGGGCACTAGATTGTCTTACATAAAAATTTGATTTTCCAAAATTGTTTTTCTTTTATAGCTCTTTGGAAATCAAATCTTTTTCTTCTTGAACTTTTTGAAGCAAATTTTGTAAATCAAAACATTTTTATTCAAACTCTTCAAGTTTTGCTTCAAGTTCAAGTTTGGTTTTAGAAATCAAATCATTTTGAATTTTCAACTTTGAAATCAATTTATTGTTTTTCAAAATGTGATTTTTAAACTCTAAAACCAAATCATCGTAGGCATCTTGTAATTCATCAAAAGAGTAAGAACATAAAGTAGATGAATTAGAAGTTACCCTTGAATCTTCTTCGATGGCCATAAGGCAAAGGTTGGCTTGTTCATCGTCGGTGGAGTCATCATCTCTCCAAGTAGCCACATGTGCCTTCTTCTTATGGCTTGAAGTGCTTGCCCTCTCTTTTTTCATGGATTCTCGTTCAAGCTCTCTTAAGGCTTTCTTCATGAATGGGGCACACTTCTTGAAGAGATGAACTATCTCTTCTTCTTCATTCTCCTCTTCACTTGATTCAACGTGATGGCAAGTGAAGGATTTGAGAGCAATGGCATTGGTGTTGATGCCAAGCCCCTTGAGCTTCTTCTCTCCCATAACTCTAATTTCTTCCCTTTTCTTCTCATCTTCTTTGTTCTTCTTCATGATTTGATGAGTAAGGAGTGACCCCATGAGTTCATCAAGCTTCAAGGTCTTCAAATTCTTTGCTTCGATGATGGCGGTCCTCTTTGAGTCCCAAGACTGATAAAGTGAGTAGATGAGCTTTTAGACAAGTTTCTCCTCCGGAATGGTTTCTCCATAGCCCTTGAGATCGTTGGTGATTATGGAGAACCTATCAAACATCTTCTCGATGTTCTCTTCCGGATCCATCTTGAAGTTCTTATACTCTAAGGTGAAGAGCCCAATCTTGGTCTCCTTAACTTCATCGGTTCCTTCGTATGTGACTTCAAGCTTGTCTCATACCTCCTTGGCACTCTCACAAGAAGACATCTTCTCATAGATGGTTGGGTCAAATGCACAAAAAGGATGTGCAAGGCTTTGCAATTTAGCTTCATCTTCTTGCGATCGTTGGCAATCCACTCCGTTTTGCTTCGTTGAGGCACGAACGAACCATCTTCAACTATGTCCCATAGTTTGTAGTCTCTTGAATTTATGAAAAACTCCATCTTGGTCTTCCAATGGGCATAGTAGGTTCCGTCGAAGAAAGACGGTTTGTCGATGGATTATGCCATTTAAGCCGGTTGGTGAAATGATGATCGAGCTTGCCAGACCTTCTCAATAGAATGTTAATCCTCTTCGATTGAACCAAGCTCTGATACCAATTGTTGAGTTGTAGGGTGCTCGATTCCTTCAATCGATCTTGCTCACCAAGTGGTGGAGAGGTGGAATTTTGGGTGGATGTGGTGTGGAAGCTAAAATGTAAATGACACAATGATTTTAGAGTGGTTCAACCTTCTAACCAAGGTCTACATCCACTACCTTAGCTTCCCACTAAGGATTTCCAATCAATCCACTATTGATTCGTCCCCTTTTCTAGGCTTAGGAGGAAACCTTTATACACCGGTCAAGTTTTTTACCCAAAGCCTTGATCAAACCCTCTTTACAAAAGAGAAAAGATAAGCAAACTTAAATCCCTCTAATAGGTATATGTTTGCACAATTTGCACTCATCCAAAACTTAAAACACTTGAGCAAATTTAACAATTTTGGCTCACTAGTGTTTGTCTATACAAGAATTGACAATTTAAGTACTTAGACACTTTTTGATCATTTGTTGATTGACAACTGAAGCATTAACAATTTCTTGATGCTTGGAGGTCCCTTTTATACTCCTTGATGAGTTTGTAGTCGTTGGGGTTGAATTGGAGCCGTTGAGGACTTTAATTCCCACCATAAATGCAATTCTGCAACTCACTGTTTTGAAACACTCGTGACCGTTTCGAAACACCCTTTAAGTAGAAAGAGCTGTTGCAGTCTGATGCAGCACCCGTATCGAAACACCATTGGCCGTTTCGAAACACCATTGGCCGTTTCGAAACGCTTGTCTCCGTATTGAAACGGTCTGCATTTAAATGTTAATTGGGAAATAGCCGTTGGGGTTTATGACCATTGTGGTCGATGCCACGTAGGCGTATCGAAACGGCATAGCCCGTATCGAAACGCTGGGCAAAATTCTCATCCAGGAAAGGCCCGTTTCGATACTTGTATCGAAACGTTTTTGCTACTGGAATACCTCGTATCGAAACACCTAAGGGTGTTTCGAAACACCTGAATGGTTTTGTGTAGTTTGGCTTTTGAAAACATGTAAAACCCTTTTGAAAACATCCCTAAACATAGTTTCAAGTTATTTGGACTTTGGAAATAGTTTAAAATTCTTTTTAAATCAGTCCAAAACATTTTTCAATTATTATATCAAAACATTAGTTTTACAGTATTTATGAGAAATAGAAAATATTGACTAAATTGATAGATTATTAAAATTATGTGGGTTAATTTTTTAGAATTAAGGTTAAATTAAAATAAGTATAGAAGTTGAGGGCTAATTATATAATTATATCAATTTATATTAACTTCCCGTTAAATTTTTAACGGAGCTGGACCAATTTGTTACTTTTTTTAAGTCAAGGTACTTGTTTGTAACTTTTGATAGTCGAGGGACGCAAAAGATAATTAGAGTATAGTCGGGAGACTATTTATGTAGTTTACCCTAAAAAAGATGTTTATTTTAAAAGATCTAAATTTGAGTATTTGTGTGTGGGTAATTGTTCTATACACAAGCGCTTGTGGAAATATTTTTACACAAGCGTCTTAATTTTAGAGGTTAAGGACCCCGTTTAGGGTTTAAAATTTAGGGGTATAAATGTAGTAGTTTTGAATTTAGGGATTGTTGATAGAATTTTGGGTTTAAGGTTAAAATTTAGGGTTTATAGGTTAAAACCTAAATCCCTACCCATATTACCCTAAAACTAAACCTTAACCCTAAACCCTAAATTCTAACCCTAAATTCTAAATTCTAAACATGAACCCTAAATTCTAAACATTTACACTAAAACCCCTAAACTCTAAACCCTAAGCCCTAACCCTAAACCCTATAATTGAGGCGCTTGTAGAAATAAAAAATTTCCAGCGCCAGTGTATAGGATATTAATTGTTTGTGTGTGCAAGATATATAAATCTTATCAAAAGATTAAAAAATATTTCCTTCGCAACTTCTGCTCATTGCCTTTTCACAAGATATAATATTACTTTTAAAAATATAATTATTAGAATATATTTAAAGACAGAGTCATAATTTACGATTGGAAAAAGATAAAATATAAATATTAAAAATTAAAGCAAATTTAAAAATAACTAATTTTTTTAAATAATTTATATATCAGAACAAATACAAAAAAGATTTGTGCCCGAATATAGTACTACTCGTTACGTTAGAAATATTAAATAATTTTATTTAGTTTATTTTGTCAAAATATATTATTATAGTTTTTAGTACGATTTTTATAGAAAAATTAATATTACCCTATATTCTTAAATGGCGTGTATAATTTATTTAAAAAAACATCAATATCCATGGATATGTCTAATTAAAAAAAACATCAATGTCCGCGGACATGTCCATGGACATCAATTTTCCTGCTTTCTTAAGTGCACGAGTTTTCTTCATGTCCAATTTTAGCCTTTTTAAGAGGACATTGTTAAAATAGATTATCCTAAGAATTACATATATAAATTGAATTATTTAAACTAAAGTTTTATTTGAATTAGTTCAAATTATTTGACCTTTTTAATATATGTTTTAAAATTTTAATAAATGAAAAGAATTAATTTGTAAGCGTCCATTAATGTTCGAATACCTGTCAAGTGTCAATGAATAGGTATCAATACTCGCTAGGATCATGAAAAAACCTTTTCTGCGTGTGAATGCAAAGAAACTGAATCATAAAGTTTGTTTTTATACAATTATTTGACAAATTATTTCAATTACATTTCATGTTAAAAAATATATTTATAAATACAATATATTTATATATAAAAAATGATCAATCTTGTATTTGGTATTTAAATAATATTTATTATTATTATATTTAAAAATTAAAGATAAATAATCCTTAGAATATATACAAAACCCATCCTTTTAAAACAGTAATCTGTAATTACCGAACTAAGTTGAAATACAGGTAAATTATTTATTGAACGAAATCAGTCGAACCCAGCAAATTTAACCTTATAATATATACAAATCCCATCCTTTAAAAATAGTATGATTTATCTGGCCTTTGCCTCCAATTGTCTCCTTTTGTATTCATTTTTCATATATCCTCCAATTATTATTAAGTAAAGCAGTCAACAACAAAAGAAAAAAAAAGAGAGTAGATAAAACAGAAACATATGGAGGTCAAAAACATTAACAAAGCACATGTCTATTGGAATACAAACATCACAAACGCTGAAACACATTGTAAAAATCATCTAAAAGTGCGTACGATTGATAGACAGTAGATGGGTGAGGGTGAAGGTGAAGGCACCCACCCGACCAACAACAACAAAAATATCATAGTGCTAGAGAATCCAAAACACAGAAGCAGACTTACAGTTTGTCCTCGAACTCAGAAAGTGGGGTCATCTGCTCCTTCAATCCCTTCCTCTTACGGATATCAGCAACATGGACAGCTGCCTGAGAACCAGGCTCCAACGGATCCGATGACATCATGTCCCAGTGATCAAACACACACTGTGGGAAAGCCTGTCCCGATGTTGCAGCCCTCAAAGTGCTAGAGAATCCAAAAGACTCTATAACGGGGAGATAAGCTTTGATGTTGTATAGTGGAGTACCAGGCCTCTGCATCTCCTCAAAGACGTGTCCACGCTTCTGGTTGAGAACACTGTAAATACCACCAAGTGCCTGTTCCGGGGCTTGGATCTCCACCAAGTAAACTGGCTCAAGCAGCCTTGGTTTGGCAGTCAGCTGGGAAGCATAGAAAACCCTCCTGGCAGTTGGAATGATCTGACCACCACCTCTGTGGATAGCATCAGCGTGGAGTACCACATCACACACTTCAAAGCATATAGCCCTCATGTTCTCTTCGGCCAATGCACCTTCCTTAGATGCCCACTGGAAACCTGCAACCACTGAATCCTTGATTTCATTCAGGTACTGAACTCCCTTACACATGTCAACCACCATGTTGGGACCAGTGGTCTCGGGACCAAAACACCATATCTTCTTGGCAAGATCTTTGTCCCAACCAAACTCCTCGGCCAAAATTTTAGAACGAATCTTGGGATCGTCTCTTGGACCGATACGGCCATCATCAATGGCTTCAGCCAGACCTTCCTCCAGAGGACGAGCTTCCATGTACAGACGGTTGTGCTTGTTAGGAGACTTGCTCATCACTGTCCTGCAAGACCTCTCTAGGACAGTTTCACGGAATGACACAACAGGATCCGACTTGATGATCTCAGCACCACCCATAAAATCTTCCTGCAAATCTTTGAGACAGATTTCAAGGTGGAGTTCTCCAGCACCAGCAACAATATGCTCTCCCGATTCTTCAATGGTACACAGAACCATAGGATCAGACTTGGCCAAACGCTTCAGCCCTTCAACAAGTTTGGGAAGATCAGATGCAACCTTGCACTGAACAGCAACACGGACAACAGGAGAGACAGAGAACTTCATGGCACGAATTGGGTGAGCATCAACTTCCTTCTCATTAGTCAAAGTAGCATTCTTGGTGATAAACTGATCCAACCCAACCAGGGCGACTGTGTTACCACAAGGCACATCCTCAACAGTTTCCTGCTTCTTTCCCATCCAAATAACAGTTCTTTGTACACTCTTAACATACAAATCTTTCTTCTCACCAGGGACATAGTTTGGACCCATGATCCTGACCTTCAAACCAGTTGAAACTTTGCCAGCGAAGACACGACCAAAAGCAAAGAACCTACCCTTATCAGAAGCAGGAATCATCTTTGAAACATAGAGCATGAGAGGACCCTCAGGATCACAGTTCCTGATAGCATTGGCATATATATCATCAAGAGGACCCTCATACAAGTTCTCCACACGATATTTCTGAGCCTTGCTAGGAGAGGGAAGGTGAAAGATCATCATTTCCAAAAGGGCACTGCTAGCAGGAAGCCAAGTCTGCATCACACGCTTCATTAGGGCCTTCCCCATCAAGTCCTTCTCATCAGACTTCATGGTGACTTGGAGCTTGTTCAGCATGGGCCAGAGCTTATCCTTCTGATCATTCATACAAGTGTTGATTATCTGCTTGATGGGTTCATAACAGAATTGAACAAATCCACGCTTGCAGGTAGCAGAGCCAGTGTTCTTGGTGGTCCACTTCTTGGTAGCTGGATCAAAAAAGTTTTCACCCCAAAGCCTTTCCATCATCTTCCCCTCATCAACTCCAAACTTTGAGGCATACATTTTAGCAAAGTTGGTCAAGGTAAAAGCCCAACCGTGCAAACCAGCAGAGAAAGCAACTGTTCCCTTCTCAGGGTAGACTTGAACATCACCAAGAAGAGGATCTTCATAGGTGGCCATGATGACATTAGCATTTTCAATCACTCTTTGGAATGTCTGGTAAGCCTCCTCACCATCAACCTGGAGCTCAAGGAAGCACCTGTCCATCTTGTTAACAGTCAAGACAGGCCTGATCCTTTCTCCAAGAGCCTGACGGAGGACAGTCTCTGTTTGCACACATACACCTTCAATACAGTCGACCACCACAAGGGCACCATCGGTAATACGAAGAGCAGCAGTGACCTCAGATGAAAAGTCAACGTGCCCAGGGGAATCAATCAGATTGATGAGGTACTCATTCCCTACTCTCTCTCCCTTGTAGCTCTTCAAAGATTCATCAGACATTTCATAATACAGAGAGATACCAGTGGACTTGATTGTGATACCACGCTCAGCTTCATCAGCACGGGTATCTGTCATACGAACATCACCAGCAACTTCTTGTGCAATAATTCCAGCAGCAGCAACAAGAGAATCAGTAAGAGTCGACTTCCCTGCACATCACAAAAACTAGAAGAATTGAGAACTAATGCCAATACTTTAAAGAGGGCAGAACAATTTGCAACACTTGGCAATCATCAACATCTGAAGAACGATTGCATTAAACTGATTCTCAATTCAAGACTAGTCTTAGCATAACTTCCATGCAGGTTTCATCTTCAAATTACTGTTAATAACTTACCAATTAATTCAACATAAAATTTCATTAAAAATACCCATAAAAACAAATAAAATGAAGTGAAAATTAGTTAAACAAGCTTTAATCAATTTAAAACAAAGTTGGGTGATATTTGATAAACAAACAGGAACTGAAAGAAGCTTACCGTGGTCAACGTGGGCAATAACAGACATATTACGAATGTTATGCTTACGGTCCATAATGGCCCGAAGCTCCTCAGCTGTAAACTTCACCTGTAACATATCCAACATGAAAAATCAAATGAAAATCACAGAAAAAAAACAAAATGAAAACAAAAACACAGTTCAGTCAACTTACCATCTTGGCTTGCCTTTAAAAATGAATAAAAAACCTGCACAACGAACAAAACACATAAGTTCTCATCTTCCAAAAAGTATACATTCACAGTGCCAACAGAAAGCGCTTAATCCCAAATACACAAATTCAACCATAAAAAGTAGAATATCCGAGATCTGAAATCATGTTACCTATTTATAGATGCTAAAAAACTTTCAGCTACATGTTTTAGAGCTAAGTAACTACATGAATTACTAGTAAACAGAATCAGATTCTACAGAACATGAAGAAAAGAAATTCAAAACCAGTATCTAAGATCACATCAATAAGAAATGAACATACATGGATCTAAACGGAAACAGATCTTAATAAAATGGAAGAGAAAATTAGCGAACCTGAAAGAGAAAAACGGCACGCGAGAGAAAGAGATGAAGATTGTTAGAGTACAGACTCTTTTTCTCTCTCTCGAATAGAGGGGAACGATAAAAGAATGGATATTCGCAACTTATATGCGATGAGATGGCGACGAAATGAGTGAGCGTGAGCGAAGGATATTCGCTAAATTCGGCTAGGGTTTTTTTTCTCTTTTTCTGTTTTGGGCTTTGGTTTCGTGGGCTTTCTAATGGTGCTAGTGGTACAGCACATCTAAAAATATCTTTTGACTTTTGAAAATGGAAATACAACATTTAATCCCTAAAGTTTGAAAATATTATATTATGAACCATCTTCATTAGAGGTGGGCAAAAAAACCGGTTTCCCAGACCCGGTGGATCTTTGTCCGGTATTAGTTTCGGTGCAACTGGGACCAGCTCTAAAATTTAGGTCCTTATTACGACCGGGACCGAGATTAGATCTCGATTTTCTGAACTCGATACCTGGTGGGTACTTGATACTGGTCTGTTAGGATCACTTTAACTGATGTTTTGGTGGATGTAGGCTTAAAGTTCGTTAGTTTATTCTTTCTCTTTATGTATAAATATTATTAGTATGACTCATTTTAAGACTTCAACCTTCAAGCCTACAATATTCTGATTTTGTTATTTAATATTATTATTAGTGGTTGAAATTTTTTCCCCTGCTGCTTAAATTTTCTTAATAGTAGACTAATTAACTGAGTACCTGATACTGGTTCTCACTAGTACCGGGATCAGTTCTTAGAATATGGGACCCGATCTGATCGAGACTGGGACTGGTTTCTGTTTCCAAGAACTAGTGGCTACCGAGACCGAGACTAATTTTAAGCAAACTGACCGAGTACCCGATCTTGCCCACCCATACTCTTCGCCACATTAGTCGTGATCCAAACTGATAAAAACTACCAAGTGAGTGATTTATAATATATGAGACTATAGTTGATGTGATAAATAAAGTCAATGATATAATTTTTTTCTGATTTTGATGCTTTTCTCAACTTAATTCTTAAACTTTTCTTTTGTCTGCATTAATTTTAAACTTGATATATACTTTTTATTTTTAGTCCTTTTGATAATTTATTTCTTTGAGATTGTCGTATGACACAGTCTTAAAGTGTTACGTCAATAAAATACTAACCATTCAAGTTCAGAAATTAACGTGGATAAGAAAAATTTAGAGGCCAAATTATTTAAGTTCTAAACTCAGGGATTAAATATTATTTTATCCCTTTTGAAAACTTTTTTCTTTGGATATTTTCAACTCTTTGATTTATTTATTAATTTTTTGTGGAATTTTATTGTTCTTCTTGCACTCCAAGTTTCAAGCCGTATGAATATGTGTTTAAATTCGAACATAACATGTAACTGTATGAACTAACAGGGATAAGTTCCGACCTAACAAAATAGAACGATTTGAATCTACAAAAGAATCCATTTCTGAATCATAAACAACAGGGAAATATGACTGTAAAAGCCCCGCGGCAAATGATACGGCAAAAAGGCTTTGTGAATGGTGAAGATGCTACGGAATGATGTTAGTTTTACATGCGGGGGTAATCAGCCTTCCTAAGGAGGATGGAAGTCCGAAACTTCGCGTCGTCCCTAATGAAGCTCCACCACAGGTAGGTAAGTGGGATAGTTGTGGCATGCCATACAGAATGGGCATCAAAGAATCCTTGATAAGGAGGGAAATCGTAGACCTCTAGAAGCATCGCGAGGCCACCTCCGATGACCACCACCCAACACTTCCAACGATAAGGATGGCGAGTAACACCAGCCCAAATTGCCCAAATCAGAAGTTGAGCAACCCCCATCACTACACAAACTTTCATGTTCCACCCTGTACAATGTTTCGTGTCATGTTATTCTGCCCGGTAATGCAAGAAAACCATGTACATAGAGCATTGAACCCTCGGACCAACTAAATGTTACTAGAAACAAACTATTAAAGAATAGCGATCTTACCATAGTCAAACGCATAAAAGTTGAGGTACAATATATGGGTAGTCACAAAGGCAAGAAATGGGGCAGCGACCATCACTCTAGCAGCCTCGACTCTCACATTGAAACATCTTAGTATGGCTAGAATAAGAGAGTACCCAAGCAGTGCCACAGCAGATGAGTAGTCCAACTTTTCTGTCAAATCCACATCACTGTGGTTTCAAACAAACATGTCAGAGTCAGAAACAAGATCATCATTTGGGGTACATGCAGTCGCTCACCTGGGGGAGCTTAGAGTTTCTAAGCATGCGCATGATTTATGATTTGACCAAATAGGCCAAACATTTTGCAATCTAGACAAAACATCAATGAAAATGCAACATAACCAAATGTGTACCAATTAATAGAGAGAATGCATTCATTTATAAAACAACTCCAGCTGCAGAGCATAATGACAAATTACATTATTCTTAACTGTTCTGTTTTTCCAGACACCTATATTATTGGATGCGTTAAGCTAGACATCATAACGATGATACGATCTTCCAAATATAGGGAACACCTTGTTAAAAGTTAAAACTTTAAAACATACCACGTCTGGTACATCCGACTGTGACACTTGAATCCAAGCACTTGCAACAAAGCATACAGACCTGAGTAAGGAGAGAGAACACAACTAGGTTCTATTTAGAATGCCAGTTTAAGGATCTGGTTTTGGAAAGGCAGTATTGGGGGCAAGAAGCATCTTATTCGCCAGATTAGTTTCTTGTAGTTCCCCTTGTTACATTGGTTTTATGATTTTAAGCAAAAAAAGATCCACCCAAACTGACAAATAATCTCTACTATGTAGCAGACCAATATTTCAAAGCCGAAAGTTTGAAGGTACTATCTCAAAAGAATCGCCTACGTTATGGATGCAAAGTTCAATCGAATCTCATCTTCATGGGAAATAGTGGGAGAAGTGGAGAGAGGAAGAAATGATTACCGACTATGGAAAACAGCACTCCAGAGCCATGAGTTCATTGACATGAGTCCATATACGTGCCACAAAGTTGCAAATTCATAGTATGCCTTCTTACTTTGTCTTAAAGGCAAGTTATAGTAAACAAGGATGAAGAAAGATAGCCAACCATGAAAATGCATTGCTAGGTTGAGTGCAGAGAAAGCAACAGAAGCTGGTTCCTGAGCAAATTAACAGTGAGCTCAATATGGATACTGCAAAAAAAAGAGCATAAAATTCCATGAAAACCAAAAATATGTTTAATAGGGTAAAAGGAATGAAGCAAACCTGAATTCCAAAAACTCGCTTGAAGGGCCATTTACCATGATACTTGACAGGCCCATTACCAACAGCTTCTCTTTCTTTCTCTCTGTCAACCATGCAATTGTAACGACAATCACTTTGGCAATCCCATTGTTTCCACTTCAAGTAAAGTGGTTCTTGCATATACCATGGACCCTCATTGGCAACGCCATCAGAAGGAAATTTGCACTGTGGAAAGCATCTTCCCCCAACACATCCAGTTTTCTCACATTCTGCCACACAAGCCCTAAAATAAAAGGCAATGCATGTTTAGACTACTTAAATGTCTAATCAATTCATCAAAAAAAGGTATAGGAACCAGGATTAAAATTTCAAGTCAGATAAAGAATGTAGCATATTGCAATCCATAGCAAGTAAAACTCTAGCCCCACTTCAAATTACACCGAGAATTAAGGTGTGACTCAATTTACTTTATTCCTTTATCATTAATTTCCTTTCTTTTGTTCTTTCTCTCTTTTTTTCTTTAAACAGCGTCATAAAGCTTAATGCTGTTAGAGTACTCCCACAAACCAGTGATATATGAGCATTTCTCATTCAAAATATAACTTTCCCAAGGATATATACACCTTTCAGCTAACTTTTAGGTGGAATCAACAAACTGCTGATGACTTCCATAAATGCCCAACAAAACGATAAAATCAACAGACTTCAAACCTAGGGAAGCTCATAAATAATCCACATAATGTAAATAACACTCTAGTAATTTAGACAAGCAATACTTACAGTTCTGAGAGGTCATATCACCTTACGTATTTATCCTAGCACTGCAAGTTTACCGTGTGATACTCCGGTATAGGGTGCAAACTCGTTTTTTTTCTTTCTTTTTGTTATTATCCCTTATCAAGCAAATGATAGTATAATTGGTTATTATTCCAGGAATCAATCAAGCAAATTGTAAAAAATTATCCAGATAAACAATCATGTGTGAGAGGTCAAAACCTAGTACCATTGTAAAGCAATTAATAAATACCCTATAACATATTTGTTACTTTCCAACTTTCCATGAGGAGCTAAACTTGATTACTTATCACCTCAGCTTTGAGTGCCTTGTTGAGTTGCCTTGCGTTAAGGACTTTAGGTCGTTCAATATAATATCTAAACTCATTTGAGAAAGCTTTCAAGCACCTGAAAGCTTGCTGTTTGACAACAAAGACGAGTAAAGTAACTTCAAGTTCTTCTCCCATTAAAATCATTAGGACTAATAGAAAAAAATACTATAGACTTTAACTCACATCCACAGGTTTTAACAAGAAACATCGAAACTCCTCAACTTACACATAATCAAAATGAAGCACACATCCATAAAGGGCGCAAAGACTAATGTCTGGGACTTGCATCAACAACATATCTATTAAGGCAGCAACACAAACCCATCACATTAAAGCATCCATTGAAATTTCTTATTGAAGGACATATCCCTACCAGTTAGCCGAATGAATGGTAAAACAATTATTTCTAAGACGACTTCTTTCAATCTAAGATCTAAGTAATATGCATGCCTTTTGCAGTAGGCACTGTAAGTTCCAAACTTTACGAGACTTGGAAAATGAATAACTAAGTATGTTTTTTGATTGAAACGAACACTAAGTAAAAACAATTTCCCCATGATAATTGGAAAATCAATTCTTTTCCCACCATGAACAAACGTGTATGAAGCACAAGCTAAAATCAGAGCATTAATACAATAAAACGAACAAAGAAAAAGGAAATGGAATCCTGGGTAAAAATTAAAATAAGAAGAAAAAAACCCCGAAAACCTGTAAAGTGGATCAGCATCACCAGCACTAGCATCCAAGGCACCAACAAGAAACGAAAAAACCAGAAACAAAGCTATCGAATAACGATCTATCGTCATCTGATTGGAAAACAGGAATAGCAAAAACAAATGTCAGAAACCAAACGAAACCAAGCAAATGGAGCTTAAAAAACTGTGGATGGGCAAGTTTGAAATCTGGGTAGTTTCGGTTCTAAAGGAAAAGAAAGGATTTGAAGAAAAAAAGAAGGTAGTGACAGATCAAATGAAGAATATGAATGAAAAGAGAGCAAATTGCTTACCTTTTGGTTGGACAATCCAGTTGGGCAGCCTGGGAAGATTGCAAAGTTTGATTATAATAAAAGAAAGAAATTGAGAAACGATGGTCGATAGCCTGCAGCTGACTTCTTTGGACTTTTCAGACAGGCTTTTGGGGAAATTAATGTTTTGAGGCCCAATTTCACTTTTTGTTGGATTTCCTTGGTTTGCTTCTTTTAGCTTAATTGGGCTAGACCTATGAGATTCAGTGGACTTCTTCCTTTAAACTAAAATGCAAATCAATCATAATTTATATATAAAAAAACACTAAAATGGAAATCAATCATAATTTTTATATAAAACAATGTCTCTTGTCTACCCCTCTTGAATCAACAAAGAACATCATATATATTCAGGTATAAATCCTTTAATTAACTTAAACTAAATAATTATTAAAAGCCCCGCCCCAAACTAAAAACTATAGTTGACCACCTTTTCCAATTAATCACCTCTTAATCAACTTTTGTTCTAAGGCTTGACTTCAAACACCAAATATGTTTATTTTATATGATAATGTTTAAGTATACATCAATTTGGTTAATTTATTAATGTTGTCTTTACTTGTAACCGATTGTTAAGACATATGAAATTAAATTATATTAGATTTATCGTATGCATCTTTTCGTTTTTCGTCTGGATGCAAAGCTAGGGGAGTTGTTTTATAAAATATATTAGATTTAATTCGGTTCATTTTTATAGATGTAGTTGGCTAAGATTTAAACTTGATATTTAATATTAATTATGTAAAATTAATGAATTGATTTTGATATAACAAAGTATTTAATGACTAAAATGAAAAAGAAAATGAATTTTTAAGTCCTCAAAACTTCTCCAAGTGTTTAAGAAAAATATCCAAGTCAAGACCTAAGCTTACTCAAATTATTCTAAGTGTTTACCAAGTCAAAATAGTGATTTTCGAGTCACCGTTTCGGAACGGCCTTCAGGCGTTTCGGAACGTTTTGAAACTGTTAATCTCTGTTTCGGAACTAGCTTTCCCATTTCGATACGGGTGTATCGAAACCGGTCTTTGTGTTTCAAAACGGATGAAGAACAACAGAACAGTTTGAACCGTTTCGATACGGCTGTATCGAAACGACCTCAAACGTTTCGAAACGAATTTCAAACTTGGTTTCAAAATATGACCGTTGCAATTTCATAACTAATTTTAAAGAGACAGTTAAAACGTATCGAAACGCTGTTAAGTCGTTTCGATACATGTTTTGACGATGACAAAATGTTTCAAAACGGGCTTCAGCACGTTTTGGAACAAGCTCTTAACGTATCGAAACGATCGTGTCCATTTCGGTATGGCCTATTAATTACACCCCAACGACTATTTCTATTTTGGTCTGTTTCGATACAGGGTCGGGCGTTTCAGAACGGGTAGTTGCAGACTGCATTTATGGTGGGAAGATAACATCCCAACGGCTATAATAATGAAGGCGACAACCCCAATGACTAGAATTCAATGAGAAGGTATAAAAATGACTTCTAAAAGCACCAACAACAACTATTGATCCAAAAAGAAATATCCAAACATAAAATTCAAGCTACTGTGCTAAAATCCCATATTTTCTTGTAAACCCCAATTATAGAATCTTGTATTTTCAATCTTATTTGTTCAATTGGGTTGAGTGCTTGTACAAAGGGCTACATTTGTATTGAGAGATACTAGCTATTAGCCTTAAACTTCTTTGTAATCTTTGAGTGAGGATTGAGTCAATTTTTGGGTAGAAAAATTGACCATTTTGTAAAGATTTCCTCCTAAGCCTAGAAAAGGGGAATATCAACTAGTGGAGCTGTTGGAAAATCCTTAGTGGAGCTAAGGTAGTGGATGTAGAGTTCAATTGGAACTTGAACCACTCTAAATCTCTTGTCTAGAAAACTTTTACTTTCCACTCCACCACCAAAATTTCTAAAAATCTAATTCAAGCCCCTCTTGGCTTAAATCGATTCTATGATCCACTCAACAGTTAGTATCAGAGCCTACCTATTTGAAGGATTAACAACCACAAGATGAGTTCCTAGGAGAGTGTGATCTATTCTAAAGATAAGCCATGACATCTACTTCAACCTCCAACCTCTATGAGTCACAATCAACCACTAAACCACCCTTCTTCAATTGAGACAACTACCCATATTGGAAGAATCAGATGCGTCTCTTCATCAAGTCAACAAATTATATGGTTTGTGATGTAGTGGAAGAATGCCCCTACATTTCGGTTAATAGAACTGATGAAGGAAGACTAGTTCTGAAAGTAAAGTAAGAGATGACCGAGGAAGATAGAAGAAGGATGCAAGTCAACGACAAAGCTCTACATATCATATTTTGTGCACTTGGTCCGGATATCTATTCAAATGTTTCATCTATCGAAAGCGCGAAGAAAATGTGAGACACTTTGGAGACGACTTATGAAGGCACTAGCGATGTGAAAGAGACAAAGATTGGGTTGCTAAACTTGAGCTATGAGAATTTTAAGATGGACCCTGATGAGAGCGTCTCAAAGATGTTTGATCGTTTTCGATCATCGTCAATGATCTTAAAGGATTTGGTGAAGTAATTCCCGAAGATAAGCTAGTGAGGAAGCTTCTATACTCTCTCCCAGAATCTTGGGATGGTAAGAGGATGACCATCATTGAAGCAAAGAATTTGAAAACCTTGAAGCTTGATGAGCTTGTTGGGTCTCTTCTTACACACAAGATCATGAAGGAAGGAAGAGAGGAGGAGAAGAAGAAGGAAGAGAGAATGATAGAGAAGAATGAGGTAGAAAAGAAGAAGAAGCTAAGAGTTGCTCTCAAAGCCTCTCTACAAGAGGAGAGCTCTTCTAGTGAGGAGGAAGATTTTGAGGAATTGGCTATGATAGCCAAACGATTCTCATGGTTCATGAAGTCCAACAGAGGGAGAAAATTTCAAAGAAAGATGGACTTCAAGAACAAAAGCAAAGGAGAAAAAAGGGATCCAATCATTTGCTTTAAGTGCAAGAAGTCGGGTCACATACGTTTCGATTGCCCTCAACTCAAGAAGAAGGGCTTTGAGAAGAAGAAGAAGATCAAAGCCAAGCTTGCTACTTGGAGTGATGAGGAGTCATCCGAGAATGAGGAACATAAGTGGCCAACCTTTGCCTCATGGCTCTTGAGGAGGATTCAATGGTAACCTCTAACTCATCTTGTGTTGATTTTACTTTTGATGAATTGCATGATGCTTATGATGAGTTGCAAGAGGTATATGATGAGTTGATTGAGAAATACAAGGAGTCAATTTTAAAAAATAAGAAAATGATTTCGGTTTTAAGGACCCAAAATGACTCTCTTTCTAAAACCAACTCGGAATTAGAAAAGAAGGTCTTGGTTTTACAAAATTCCTCAAATGAGTTTGAAAAGAAATCAAATGATTTAAATGACCTTCTTGAAAAATACCATGTTTACCACCAAGAGGAGGTGAGTAAACTCAAAGCTTCTCTAACCAGTGTTGGGAAAAATGGTTTTGAAAAAGCATCTTCTTCAAAATCCCAACATGTGAAGAGAAACTTTGTTAACCACAAACAAAGAGGCTCCCATAAGTATCACAAGAACAAGAAAGAAGTGTATGGGTTCCTAAGGAACTTGTAGTTTCTAACAATATTGTAGTCATTTCATCTTGGATTCCTAAGGGAACCAAGTATTTGGGAACTAACACACATGGACCCAAAATGATTTGGGTACCAAAAATCAAAGCTTAACTCTTTATTTGTAGGGGAGCATTGCTACAAGGCCAAAGCACAAAGCCAAAACTCATGGTACCTTAATAGTGGATGCTCGAGGCACATGACCGGAGACAAGAGTCAATTCATGGACTTAAAGCCAAAATATGGTGGAGTAGTGACATTTGGTGACAACTCCAAAGGCCACATTGAAGGCATTGGCTCCATAGGTAATCACTCTATCATACTCATTGAAATGTATTGTATGTCAATGGTCTAAAACACAATTTATTTAGCATTAGTCAATTGTGTGATAAAGGGTTTAATGTCTTATTTGATAAAAATGGGTGTAAAATTGTTGACATTAAATCTAATAAAACAATGCTCATTGGTCATCGCATAGGAAACATATACATGGTGCATCTAGATGGCATTCATACATCCAATGCATGTTTTGTTGCACAAAATGAAAATGATGCATGATTATGGCATATGAAACTAGGACATGCTAGCATTAGTGTTTTAGAAAACTTAGTTTCCCTAAATCTAGTTAGAGGCTTACCCAAGATTAAGTTCTCAAATGATAAAATATGTGATACATACTCTAAGGGTAAACAATATAGATCATCCTTTAAATCCATTAATGATGTTTCTACAAGTAGGTGTTTGCAATTAATTTATATGGATCTATTTGGGCCAATTAGGACAACTAGCTTGGGTGAAAAATCATATGCTTTTGTGCTTATTGATGATTACTCTAGATATACTTGTGTTCTCTTTTTAAGCACCAAGGATGAGGCTTTAGAAAACTTCATCACATTTTCAAAAATAACTCAAAATGATCTTGAACTTAAAATTTCACATATTAGAAGGGATCATGAAACGAAATTTCAAAACATGGGTTTTAATGAATTTTGTAATGAAAATGGGATTAGCCATAATTTTTCAGCTCCTCGAACTCCTCAACAAAACGGGGTAGTTGAGAGGAAAAATAGAACTTTAGAAGAATTGGCTAGGACTATGCTTTGTGAAAACAATTTACCTAAGTATTTTTGGGCGAAAGCCACTAACACCGCTTGCTATATTATTAACCGAGTAATGATTAAGCCTATTTTAAAGAAAACTCCTTATGGGATTTTAAAATCTAAAAAGCCTAACATTAGCTATTTTCATCCTTTTGGTTGCAAGTGTTTTGTTTTAAATAATGGAAAAGATAATTTAGGTAAATTTGATGCAAAAAGTGATGAAGCTATTTTCTAGGTTACTCTTTAAACTCTAAAGCCTATCGTGTGTTTAAAAAAAGAACTTTAGTTGTAGAGGAATCTATACATGTTGTTTTCGATGATAACCTCCTTCCGAGGAAGGAATCTTGTGATGACGATGATGTAGGAATTCTTGATGCCTTTGATGGAGACAAACTTCAAAGGAGGATGAGATTCCAACTAAAGAAGAAGATGCAAAAAACCCACCTCTTGAAGCCTTGAAGGACTTGGATCTTGAGGAAAAAGAAGTGAGATACCCAATGGAGTACAACTATGTCAATGGTGGTGAAATCTTGAGTGATCCATCCAAGGGGGTAACTACTCGCTCTTCTCTTAAAATGCTTAATCATGTTGCATTTATCTCATGCATTGAGCCTAAGAATATTAAAGAAGCATTAAAAGATGAATTTTGGATTATGACCATGCAAGATGAGTTAAATCAATTTGAGAGGAGTAATGTATGGATATTGGTTGAATGGCCTAGAAATCAATCTACTATAGGAACTAAATGAGTATTTAGGAATAAACTAGATGTGAGTGGTAACATAGTGAGAAACAAAGCTAGACTAGTTGCTTAAGGTTACACTCAAGAAGAGGGAATAGATTTTGATGAAATCTATGCACCCGTAGCTAGAATGGAAGCTATTAGGATGTTGCTTGCATATGCATGTTATCATGATTTCAAGCTTTTTCAAATGGACGTAAAAAGTGCATTTTTAAATGGTTTTGTAAATGAAGAAGTGTATGTGGAACAATTACCGGGTTTTGAGGATTCAAAATTTCCAAATCATGTTTTAAGCTAGCAAAAGCATTTTATGGTTTAAAACAAGCTCCTAGAGCTTGGTATGAAAGTCTTTCAAACTTTTTAATTGAAAAAGGTTTTGAAAAAGGCAAGGTGGACACTACATTTTTCATAAAATGATATAAAAATGACATTTTAGTAGTGCAAATATATGTTGATGATATTATCTTTGGATCTACTAATGAATGTCATTGTAAAGAGTTTGCTAAGTTAATGCAAGGTAAATTCGAGATGAGCATGATGGGGGAGCTCTCATTCTTCTTAGGACTCCAAATCAAACAAAGGAAGGATGACACATTCATAAATCAAGCAAAGTACGTGAAAGATATGCTCAAGAAGTTTGGCTTGGAGAATGCAAAGCCTCAAGCCACACCTATGAGCTCATCTACAAAGCTTGACAAAGAAGAATGAGGTAAGTGTGTTGACTCTAAGCTTTATCGCTCTATGATTGGATCATTGCTTTACCTTACCGCAAGTAGACCGGATATATTGTTTAGTGTTTGTTTGTGTGCTAGGTTTCAAGCTAGTCCTAGAGAGTCTCACCTTATAGTCGTTAAAAGGATATTTAGGTACCTTAGAGACACTCTTTGTTTAGGTCTTTGGTACCCTAAAGATTCAACCTTTAACCTTCATGCTTATTCGGATGCGGATTATGGGGGTTTCAAAATGGATAGGAAAAGTACTTCCAACACTTGCCAATTCTTAGGTAGTATGCTCATATCTCGATTCTCTAAGAAACAAAATAGTGTAGCTCTATCTACCACCGAAGCCGAGTACATATCCTTAGGGAGTTGTTGTGCTCAAGTCCTTTGGATGAGCAACAACTCTTAGATTATGAAGTTAAAGTTGAAACCATACCCTTTAAGTGTGACAACACTAGTGCTATATGCCTAACCAAAAATCCCATCCAACACTCTAGAACCAAACACATAGAAATAAGACATCATTTCATTAGAGATCATGTCCTTAAGGAAGATGTTGTTTTAGAGTTCATAGACACCTTAAATCAATTAGTGGACATCTTTACAAAACCTCTAGATAAGGAGCGTTTTTGGTCCCGTAGGAGAGAGTTAGGTTTAACTAGCCTATCTTGACCTTTTAGGACATTTTTATGCTTAAATTGCTTGATTTTTTTGCAAAATGCCATGCTTATGTGTTTTTAATCTTAATTTCATCTATGCTTATAGTTAGGGGGAGTATGTTTATGTTTTTACATGTTTCTCTTGCTCATACATAGCATTTATGCATCTAGGACTTATTAGAATTCATCTTTTCTGCAATTTAGAGCCTCATATGCACCTCTAGGCCTAGGCGTATCGAAACGGGTCAATCTGTTTCGATACGAGTGCCTTAAAAGAATGCTTAGTGACCAGGGTGTTTCGACGCCCTAAAGGGTTTCGAAACATTTTGCTTCTGCCAAGGAATGTATCGAAACGACCCAAATGCGTTTCGATACGGTATGTCTCGTAGGATTCGGTACTGTCAAATCCGTATTGGAACGGTCAATAGGGTTTGAAACGTCAGTCAACGTTTCGGTATGCCTGTTTCGAAATGGTTGTGCCTGTTTCGAAACGCGTATCCGAATAGCTTTTTAAGGGCTTTAATTGCTAAAGTTTAATTTTCATTCAAATTCCCCAAAACCCTAAAACTGATTTTTCTCTATAAAAACCTTCTAAACCTCATTGTTTTTCATCAAGTCTTGGGGGCTTTTACTCACAAACTAAAGTCTAAGCAAGCTTCAACAACTTGGTGCAATTTCTTTCATTTATCCCCTTTTGAGGTATTTTTCTAACCTTTTCTTTTCATTTGATTTTATTCGAATCTTAGGTTAGAAAATATTATTTTTGTATAGAATATATGTTTTACATCTTGGGTTTTTCATAACTTGTAAAAAAATTTAAATCTTAAAATTTTTTATTCGAATATAATTGTTTCTACTCGTATTTTTCTTTACTGTTTTTCAAAATTTGTTTCTCCTTCAATTTTTTCTTCTTTTTGTTGCTATATGTATATACGTTTCAAGTGTTTTTAAAACCTTAATGTGATTTTTCATTGGATTGAATTAAGGATTTAAATGCATACATTTAAATTTTTTTGCTTGCTTTGTGTTTTTAGGAATTTCATGAAAAACGTTAACAAGAAACGCAAGACTCAAACGGGTGAAGGTTCAACCCAAGCAAATATTCGTCCTAACCTTACCCTCATTTTTCAAAAGAGTCTTAGGAATCAAGAGACTAAGGACCGTTTCAAAATCATCATTGATTTAGCCGTTCGCCGAGAGCGAGTTATGGATGCCGGGTTCCTTGACTCTGAGCGCTTTGAATTTTGTTATCTACCTCTCTTGCAAGAATGAAATTTCTTAGCCTTTTTTAGCATTCCAGATATTGTCTACAAGCACATGGTCTTGCTATTCTACTTCAATGCCGTTCTTATTGATAATGAAGATCATGACGAGGTCATTGGGATTGAGTCGTACCTTTTGGGCAGAAAATTCACTATTAATATATCCGTTTTAGAGAAAGCTCTTGGGCTCAAAGATGAAGGTATTGAGGATGAGAACCACTTTGGTGCTCACACCGGATCCGTTCTCACATTGGATGCTCATGACTGATTTCTCCATTTGATGATCTCTTGGTTCTTTCGCCCTTTAGGAGGTAAATTTTCCTACATTCGTCAAGTTGATTACCTTTGTTTAGAGTGTTTTCGGAAAGCACAACGCCCAAACTTGGTCAAAATCATGTTCGCCGAGATGGTCCATCAAGTGAAGTTTCGCACCACCGATGCACTTACATCCTTCACTTATGGGGATGTGTTGAGCTATGTCTTTGGTAGCCTCGGTTTTGACTGTTCTTATGATTCTTCAGAACCCCGCAAGCAAAAGATTGGAAAATCTTCTCTTATCAATTCTGGGTTTCGCTATACTCTTGGCTAATGGGTTTGCGTTGATAGGAGAGCTCCGCCACCTCAAGTTGACCCTCAACCTCAAGCTCCGGCTCCTAACAACGATGCTCTTATGGCCTTCCTTACCGAGTGGTTCAACTCAATAGACACGAACATGGCTTCAGTTTTGGTGCTCTCAACACTCGCATTCAATCTTTGGAGGAACGCGTCTCCACTCTCGAGAATCAACAATCGTCTATGGATTTATCTTTCTCCACATTCTATGGTGATTGGAGGAACTATCGTCGTGCTCAAGATAAAGACAATGATGATTCTCTTGATGATGGTGGTGACGATGATGACGAGGCTTATGACTCATATTGCATTTCATATTAGGATTAAGTTTGCACCTATATATCTTTTTTATGTTTTTCAAGACCTATGCTTTGATTTTTTTTGGGGATTGAGCTTAAACTCTAATGCTTTAAGTATTTATGTTTATGATGTTGTTTCCTGAACCTTATTGCTATCAAATTAGCCTTGATTATTAATTTTTGATCTAACAAAAAGAAGAAGTAATCTAAGAGCCACAATATTTTTAAAGTTGTTTTTAAGTTTCAAACACTTGATTTTTAAATCTTTTCAAACTTAAAAACCCATCTTACATTGAGGGGGAGTTAGAACTTTTTCAAAGATTTAAAAATTCTTAAAAATTCATACTTGGTTTTGTTATATCAAAAAGGGGATTGTAAAACTAATGAATTGATTTTGACATAACAAAGGATTTAAGGACTAAATTGAAAAAGAAAATCAATTTTTAAGTCCTCAAAACTTCCCTAAGTGTTTAAGAAAAATATCCAAGTCAAGACCTAAGCTTACTCAAAATTTTCTAAGTGTTTACCAAGTTCATACAGTGATTTTCGAGTCACCATTTCGGAACGGACTTCAGGCGTTTTAGAACGTTTTGAAACTGTTAGCCTCTGTTTTAGAACTAGCTTTCCCGTTTCGATACGGGTGTATTGAAACAGGTCTTTGTGTTTCGAAACGAATGAAGAACAACAGAATGATTTAAACTTTTTCGATACGGCTGTATCGAAATGACCTCAAATGTTTCGAAACGAATTTCAAACTTGGTTTCAAAATATGACCGTTGCAATTTCATAACTAATTTTTAAGAGACAGTTAAAGCGTATCGAAACGCTGTTGAGCCGTTTTGATATAGGTTTTGATAGTGGCAAAATGTTTTGAAACGGGCTTCAGCACGTTTTGGAGCAAGCTCTTAGCGCATCGAAACGATCGTGTCCGTTTCGGTACAGCCTATTAATTACACCCCAACGACTATTTCTATTTTGGTCTGTTTCGAAACAAGTTCGGACGTTTCAAAACAGGTAGTTGCAGACTGCATTTATGGTGGAAAGATAACATCCCAACGGCTATAATAATGAAGGCAACAACCCCAACGGCTAGAATTCAATGAGAAGATATAAAAAGGACTTCTAAAAGCAACATCAATAACTATTGATCCAAAAAGAAATATCCAAACATCAAATTTAAGCTATTGTGCTAAAATCCCATATTTTCTTGTAAACCCCAATTGTAGAATTTTGTATTTCTAATCTTATTTGTTCAATTGGATTGAGTGCTTGTAAAAAGGGCTACATTTGTATTGAGAGATACTAGCTATTAGCCTTAAACTTCTTTGTAATCTTTGAGTGAGGATTTGGTCAATTTTTGGGTAGAAAAATTGACCATCTTGTAAAGGTTTCCTCTTAAGCCTAGAAAAGGGGAAGATCAACTAGTGGAGTTGTTGAAAAATCCTTAGTGGAGCTAAGGTAGTGGATGCAAAGTTCAATTGGAACTTGAACCACTCTAAATCTCTTGTCTAGCAAATTTTTACTTTCCACTCCACCACCAAAATTTCTAAAAATCTAATTCACCCACTCTTGGCTTAAATCGATTCTACGATCCACTCAACAAATTAAGATTAAGATAATGTCTACAAGGAGACACGAGTTCAAATTGTTTTGTCTAAAAGGTGTATACATATTGTTAAAGGGTTAAGATTATATATGAACAAATACTACCTTGTAATCACCTTAAGACCATTCAAAAATAAAGATTAAGATAATGTATCTTGTCTATTCTTCTTGGATTAAGAAAGAGCAGGAAAATTTTACAACGTTCGACGAACACCGCTAAACATCACTAACGCTGAACAATATTAAATTGGTTAATAAAGATTAAAAACTCAAGGACTCAACATATAACTATAAATAATTTTAATTAAATTATTTTTCATGTATATAATATTTTTTAATTTTTTTTTAAATAATTGCATCAAATACCAACCTTAATCAATTTAAAAATAAAAACTCGAAATCTGAAACCTTGAACCGTAAATCCTAAACCCTAAAACCTAAAAATAATAAACTCTAAACCCTAAATTCAAATGTTGAATTTAGGTTTTAGGGTTAATGATGTAAGGTTTAAGGGTTTGAGTTTAGGGTTTAGTGTTTCATGTTTTTTATGTTTTAAATTGACTAATGTTGGTATTTGATCCAATCATTTAAAAAAATTTAAAATATATAATATATACGAAAAATATTTTAATTGAAATTTTATTTGAAATAATTTATTATATGTTGAGTTATTGAAATTTTTAATCATTATTAATCAATTTAATGACGTTCAATGATATTTATCGTTAATAGTGTTCAGCGGTGTTCGTCGAACATTATAGACTCGTCTATATATATAATATCATTTAATTAATTCAATAAAAAATGTGAACCAACGCAAACTAAATAATTATTAAAAGATTGTAGTGATTATTAATAGATGGAGTGAAAATAAATCTCCACCCTCAAACTAAAAACTGTAACTAATTGTCAACAATTAATAAAACATGTGATTAAAGCTATTAGCAGACATGTTCTTCCTTTTCTTGATTATGAGTTTAAGACTTATTAAAAATAAAATTTTCTTTCCTCTTAGAAAATGTTCAAAATAAAAATTGTATAATTAATATTCATCTAGTGACGAAATTTAACGAAATTTGTAGGAGAGTCATTCAAAGATTTATAAATTTAGAATGTCTAGTAGTATATTATATATATTTTTAGAGACCAAAAAAGTAATTTTTATCATTATTTTGATTTTAATTTTTAATATTTTAATAGGTCATGTCCCAACTAATCCTCCTATGCACCGCCCCTGTTTCCACCTTTGCAATTAATTATCTCTTAATTAACTTTTGTTCTAAGGTTTGAATTCAAACACCAAGATAATTTATTTTATATGATAATATTTAAATACACATCAATTTGGTTAATTTATTAATATTTTTTTGACAAATCTTAATTCTAATTTTAATCTCACTTAAAGAGGAGAGAAAAGAAAGGTGTGTTTTAATGGGTCTAAAACCCACGACCTAAGAGAAATAAGGAAATAAAAATGAGCAATTCGGTCAACCGGTCAAATTTTCTTACTCAAAATATATGCAATTAAAAATCTCCCAATTGTAGTAAGCATGATTAGGAGTTTGTTTATTATTAATATCACTATTTTGATTAAATAGTGACATATTAAATTTCCATGCGGAGATTAGAACCCATACAAGATGGGATAAGATGAACATTTTTAACCAGGCCAACCAGTATATTTTTTATTATTATTTTACACATCAGAGTGGAGCATTTCTTTAAACTTTGATTTGATACATAGGTAAAGGACAAAAATCAAACGACATATAGAAATTTAAGAAAATGTTGGTCTAAATTGAGTATTTTCATATCCCATCAACCAATTTTTGCAAAATTAAGTAACCTTTTGCCATCGAGTGCATTTTCGTAAATGTTGTTCATATAATCACCAAACATAAACTCTTTGTAACGAGCAATTCCATCTTTCTCCACCACTTGAGGCAAAGGTGCCATCTTTGCTGTTTCTAGTGGCATTGTAAAAATTGGTACCGACACCCTTGAATTTGTGCTTGTATTACGAACCGCATGCTCTGCACTTCTGTACTTCCCATTACTCAGTACCTGCAAATAACACAAATTACAAACCTTTGTTATTTGAGTTGTTTGATTTCTTTAACTTTTTTAACAAGTAAAAAGGGTTTTGTAATTTGTATTACTTGTAACATATCGGCAACATTGATGACCAAGGCACCGGGAACAGGAGGGATCTCTATCCACTCTGCTTTGTTTTCATAATCCATGGCTTCTTCGATTTTGACATATAAACCACCAACGTCATCTTGTAACAAGACAGTGAGCATACCTATATCAGAGTGACGTCCAATTCCAACCGTAACATCCGGATTAGGACATGTTGGATAGAAGATCATAGCAACCGTTTTCGTGCCAATAAGTTCATCAATCATTGGATCATCCCGTTTCGCCCCTAAATTTTCTAATAAAATTTGGACCAATTTCTTTACCAGAACGATTGAACACCTCAGGTACTCAAGTAACACCTCTCTAGAAATTAGTGGGGAAAGGGTTAAATGGATTTCGAAAAAAAAACACATTAAAACCAGCAATTAGTTCATATAAATAATAAATCTGACCTGATCTCTTGAGGCCAGTACCGAAGAGCTTCGTCGTCATCGGTGTACTGCATGAGGATATAATCTTTCCATCCCAAAGCTTTCTCCTTCTCCGGCAAGTAGCTGGTACCGTACTTCACTGTTGGACTTGGAGTTACCGGTGCTAGATAAACAGCCTTCCTTTCAAGTGGCAAGCTGAAGAATTTATGCGCAGTGTCCTTAAGGGATTCGAGTAGATGAAGAGGGACTCCATGGTTAATAACTTGGAAGAAACCCAGAGTCTCTGCAGCTCTCACGATTTGCTCCGCCACTTGGTCGTCCAGTTTCGACAAATCGATGGGAGGCAACTCAAGTTTGATGGCCTTTTCCTTGTCTATCCGTTCATTTGGTGGTTGCACGTAGACCCCTGGCACCTTTGAAAGGCCTGAATCCACCAATCCTTTTATACCATTTCCTTGTTTGACAACGAACTCCAAAACAGAGTTGGCATCGTCGAGATTAGGAGCCATTGATATCAGTGGAAAAAGCTTGTGAATTTGATGAAAACAAGTGAGAACACCACACTATATATAATGCATGAGTAATGGTTGGGGTTTCCACATTAAATAATAAATTAATGGGTAAACTGCATTTGTGGTCACTAAACTCATAGGGGGCTTTCAGTATGTCAATGAAATCAAAAACACTTAATATATCCATTTAACTAAAAAAAAAATAAAAACACAGATGACCACCTTATTGAGGGATTTTAATTATTTAATAAGATAAAATAAATTAATCTAATAAAATAAATAAATTATTTAATATATCCATATTTGGTCCTCTATATTTATACAATATATCAATTTAGTCCTAATTTTAATCTAATAAAATAAATTAGTTATTTAATAAGATGGTGACACGTGTCACCATCTTATTGGAGGATTTTAATTATTTTTATTTAATTAAATTAATTAATTTATGTGTTATACATATGGAAAAAGGAAAGGAAGAAGAGGGGAAAAAGGAACAGTGATAAAATGGCAAACCTCTAGATTTGTCAGAAACTATAGACTGGGGATTTAGTCTTTGATCAAACAAATTTAGCATCACAACTGATTTATATGAAGTTCTATGAATATTTTCATTAATATTATAGGAATAGCACTGTTGTTTGAGTAGGTGGAGCTTTCGAATGATATCATCAAGATTGGAATTTTGAGTGTGTTCAAAAATAAAATCTTGACTAGTTTTTCCAATATTATTATATTCTAAGTTTCATTTTCATGCTTTTGTTTTCTCTTATGGAATGCTTTCACATAATTTAGCTGGGTGGGGAATCATGCCATTACTATCCAATAATTGAGATTTTTTTGTAGGCTAAAGTGTATAGATTTGGATGGCAATGGAGTTCTAACACGTAACGAAATGCAATTTTTTACGAGGAGCAGTTGCATCGAATGGAATGCATGGCGCAGGAGCCTGTGTTCTTTGAGGACATCTTGTGTCAGATAATTCACATGATTAAACCAGAGGTTTGCCATTTTATCATTGTTACTTTTTCCTCTCCTTCCTTTTCTTTCTCCATTTGTAGAACACATATATTATTATTAGTACTGCATATCACAAGTATATGTTTAGTTCAGTGGTAAACTCGCGCACGCTACACCCCCAAGGTCCCAGGTTTGATTCCTACCAAGTAGGGATGTAAAAACATGTAATCGGATGGGTTTCAGGTCGGGTAAAACCGGGTACAGGTCATTTCAGGTCATTTTTTTATTTTGACTCGACTCGAGCCGGGTGCGGGTCCATTTCAGGTCGGGTCTATTTAGGTCGGGTTCATTTCAGGTCAGGTCAAAACGGGTCGGGTCCGAAGCAGATAATTGACAGATTAATTCGGGTTCAGATACACTTCAAGTCGGGTCCATTTCAGGTCGGGTCCGTTTCAGGTCGGGTCCGTTTCAGGTCAGGTCCATTTCAGGTCGGGTTCATTTAAGGTCGGTTGCATTTCAGGTCGGGTAATTTTAGGTCGGGTAGTTTCAGGTCGGGTAATTCAGGTCGAGGTATTTTTAGGATTGAAATTCGTATTGAGTTTGAGTTCGGTACAACCGTATAAGTAGTTGATAGACTTTAGGTTGGCCTTCGTCAATCGTCATTGATTTGGAGTTAATTATTTAAAGTCATATAAAATGAAAATTATAAAATATTGGAGTAATTAAAAAATACTGAAAATAAGTCAATTTGAATTAAAAATAAAGTTTCACGGATTATAATGAACAAAAATATCAAATTAAAATTATAAAACATTAGACAAATTTAAAAGAAAACACTGAAAAGGGGTCAATTTGGAATAAAAATAGAATTTTGGGGACTGTGATGAACAAAAATATCAAATTAAAAGTATAAAAATTAGAGTAATTAAAAAAAAAGTAGATGTCAATTTAGAATAAAAATAAAGTTTTAAGGTCTAGAATGAACAAAATTTCAAATTAAAATTATAAAACATGATGAATTAATATATATATATATATATGGTCAATATGGAATTAAAATAAAGTTAAGGGACTAGAATGAAGAAAATATCAAATTGAAATAATAAAACATTTGACAAATAAAAAAAAATAAATGTGGGTCAATTTGGAATAAAAATAAAGTTTTAGGGTCTAGAAGATGAAAATATCAAATTAAAATTATAAAACATTGGACGAATTAAAAAATGAATAGGGGTCAATTTGAAATTGAAATAAAGTTAAAGGGACTAGAATGAACAAAGTACAAATTAAAATTATAAAGCATCGGACCAAATAAAAAAAACAATAAATAAGGGTCAATTTGGAATTAAACTAAAGTTTAGGGGACTAGAATGAACAAAATATCAAATTAAAATTATAAAACATCGGACTAATTAAAATAAAGTTAAGAGACTAGAATGAACAAAATATCAAATTAAAATTATAAAACATCGGACTAAAATGAACAAAATGTCAAAGTAAAATTATATATTATTGGACTAATTAAAAAAACAATTAGTAGGGGTAAATTTGGAATATAAATGAAGTTTTAAGGGTTATAATGAACAGAAATATCAAATTAAAATTATAAAACATTGGACGACTCAGGGTTTTGGTGTTTAAAGGGTTTATGTTTTAGGGAAATTTTATTAATGGTTTAGGGTTCATACATTGATAGGTACATACATACATACTTACATACATTTTAGTCTCAATATTAGGCACTAGAATGAACAAAAATATCATCAAATGATTTATATCTAAAATATTAGAGTAAATTACAAAAATTAAAAAATAATAAGAGTAACTTTCTGTGGAAAAATTTTAGGGAATAAAATGAATAAAAATATCATCATATTAAAAATGAATAAAATTTATATCTACATATATATACACACATATACATATAGATATACATATATTATGATATATACATATACATGTATTGTTATAATTAATTAAACATATGCATATATATATATATATATACTAAAACATACATGTATACATACATACTAAAACACATATATATGCATGTATTTAAGTTTTAGTATATATATACATGTATGTATGTATGTATGTATGTATGTAAGTTTTAGTGTATATATATATACTAGAGCATACATATTTGTATGTATATATGTATACCCCTAAACAATACCCATAACCTCAACCCTTAAATCTTATAATCACTAATAATTAGAGTAGAAGCTTAATCCCCTAATCCTTAAACTAATCTCATAACCCCAAATAATTAAGTTGACACATTTACCCCTAAACCCTAAACACGAATATCTAAATCTTATAGACACTATTCACTAATAATTAGAGTGCAAGTCTAATCACATAATCCCTAAACTAATCTCATAGCCCCAAACATTCAACTTGACACACTTACCCTTAAACCTTAAACATAAACCCATAAATCTAACAAACAAAAATAAATTGAAACATAAAAGGACAAATCTAAAAATAAATTAAAACTAAATTATTAATTAGAGCCCAAATCACAAATGAATAAAAATTATTAAACCTAATTACTTACCAAATTTTTATACGATGGTCAAATCAAATTTAAAGCAAACCAAAAAGCTTAATAATTAATTAATTTATGAAGCATAACCTAATTAAATAAAATTTAAAGAAACTAAACCAAAAGTTAAGACTAAAAAAAACAAACTAAAACCTAAAAAACTTAAACCCTAACCATCTAATTAAGGAAGGACCTAAAAGATAATTAACCCCTAAATAAATTTTTTTACCTCCACTCTCAATTTTGTTTGAAATTGGCGGCAAAATCCCCCCCCCCCCCCCCCCCCTTTATTTTTGTTTGATATGGTGCCAAAATCCCTCCCCTAATTTCCTATCAATCAAAAAAACTTTCCCCCCATTAATTCAAAAAAAAAACTTCCCCCTAAACTAAAAAATATTTTTTTTTTATTATTTTAATAGTTATAATTAATTTTTTTAATAAAATATTTTTTAAATTTAATGATCACAATTAATAAATTGATTTAAATTTTAAATAATTTGTTTTAAATTCACCCATCACAACTTATTAATTTAATAAAACTTTTAAATTTTGAATATTTTTAATAAAATAAATTTAAGTATGTTAATTCTTATTAAACTTCACAAACAATTTATATTGAACGAGTTAGTATTAAATTAATTTAATAAATTAATACTTTACATTTATCAACACTTTAAATTTATCAAATCGTAGACTTCTTCAACTATATATCAGGTAAACATCAAGTCAGATCAATATCAGTTTAGGTTAAAAATAGGTCGGGTTTAAAGCAGGTCGGGTCAATTAACAGGTCGGGTTTAAAACATGTCGGGTTCAAAACAGGTCGGGTCCAAAACAGGTCGGGTTCAAAACATGTCGGGTAATATCGGATCTCGGGTCAATTCAGTTGGGTAAAATCGGTTATCTGCCAGGTCGGCTTCAGGTTCGGGTTCGTTTCAGTCGGGCGCAAGTCAGGTTTCAGGTCCACAATAACAGGTCCAATTCGGGTTCGGGTCGTTTTTAGTCGGACTCAGGTCGGGTTCGGTCATTACAGTAACAGGTCGAATTCAGGTTCGGGTCAACAACAGTCGGTTACAGATCGGGTTCATGTCATTAAATTTTCAGGTCAAATCAGGTTCTGACTCGAGCAGGTTTTAGTCGGGTTTTCAGGTCGGGTCAGCTTTTTACATCCCTACTACCAAGGGCAGTTTCGTCTACTTTTTTGTTTTTTTTACGGCGTGTGGCTAAAATGGAACCATTTAAATAGTTGTGTGGTGCGTTTGCGGCAAAAAATAATATAGTGGTCATTTTGACACCAAACCCATAGTTCAGTGGTCATCTGTGTAGTTTACCCAAAAAAATTACTGGCACGCCCTTAAAATTGGGTAAATCACGGATTGAGCCACTTATCTTTTTAAAGTTTTCAAATGTGACATCAAACTTTTCAGATTATACTTTTGACCTTAAATTATCAAAACTTTACAATTTTGTCTTGATTTTGCTAGGATTCAGAGTTTAACTATCACACTTTCAGATTTTTAGAAACCTTAAACGTAAAAAACTTACAATTTAATCTGTAAATTCTATTTTTATCAATTAAGCAAGCCCTTAAATTCCATTTTATGCGTCATAAACTCAAGGCTAAGCATATGGTTTTGTTATATTTTAATAAAGAGTTAATTGCACCATACATCCTCAAACTATGATCTCCATTCTAAATTAGTCCATAAACTTTTAGATGTTCCAATCTCATCCCCAAACTATGACTCTCATTCTAAATTGGACCCTAAACTTTTGAATGTTCCATTTTCATCCCCAAACTATGACCATCGATCTAAATTAGCCCCAAAACTTTTTGAATATTTCAATTTCATCCCCAAATTATCGTTTATACCACATCATATTATTACATAATACACATCAGTGTTTCATGACAATTAATAATTTTTAGAATGGTTTTATTAACATAAGATATGATTAACATATACTAATAATTTGGGGATGAAATTAGAATATTCAAAAAAGTTTGAGGACTAATTTAGAATGAGAGTCATAGTTTGAGGATGAAACTAGAATGCTTAGAACTTTGGGGACAAGTTTAGAATGAAGATCATAATTTGATGATGAAATTAGAATGTTTAAAAGTTTGGGGACCAATTTAGAATGAAGATAATAATTTGAGGATGAAATTAGAATGTTTAAAAGTTTGGGAACCAATTTAAAATGAGAGTCATAATTTCAGGACATGTAGTGCAATTAACTCTTTAATAAAATATTAAACTTAATTATACTGGACAATGAAAATTAGAAAGAAAAAAAATACAAACATGTTTTTATAGGGATTCAAACCCTAGGGGGAGGGTATGCAATACTTATCAACTAGGCTAAGTAAGAATTATCATATAATTTGATGAAAATAGCATTTAAGTTAAAATTTGACAAATAATTTTTTTTGAATAGTCGAAAAGTAATTACAAGGTAGTACATGTTCATAGATATTTTTAACACTTGACAATGCACATACACCTTACAAATAAAGCGATTGAAACCGAGTCTCTTAAGATGAACATCATTTGCTTTTCCATTGGTTTGCTTGTTGGATTCGACAGATAAATTAATTCTTTGTCTTATATAATTATATTAAGGCTAAAGGGTCAAATTTGCCCCTGTAGTAATCCGAAATCAGCAATGTTGCCCCTACTTTTTTCTCTCCGTAATTTTGCCCTCAAAGTCAGTTAATTGTAGCAATGTTGCCCATTTGACCGATTTTGACCGTTAAATGCTGACGTGGCAGTTAACGGTGCTGATGGGGCAATTTTACCCTCGAAGTCATTCATGCAATTTTGCCCTCGAAATCATTAATTGCAGCACTTTTACCCTTGGTTTATTTAGTTTTTGAATAAATTTGGATAAATAATTTGGTTTTTTCGAGTTGAACTTTAACAAACAGAATATATGAAAAATCGATTAACAAATTGATGTAAATATCCTTTGAGTCCCTAGTAATTTTAAAAATAAGCAAAATGAGAACTCTCACAAAAAATCAAAATATTATTCATTTTATAAAAAAACTTAATAAAAATAAATACGATATTCAAAAAAATTATTGAAAATAAAACAACGAGAAGTGTGTTAATTGAACGGTGAACGCGAACTATTCTATTCGAACGACGTTTGATTGACACACTTACCGACGATGGGTTGTTAGGAAAAAATGTACGATGATCTCAGAAAACGACATTAGTGGTGTTCGGCGAAAACGACATGGGAGATAAATACAAGGATATCCAGAAGATAAGCAGAATTCAACCTGAGCCACATGATTCGAGTTCACCGTACATTTTTTCCTAACAACCCATCGTCGGTAAGTGTGTTAATCGAACGCCGTTCGAATAGAATAGTTCGCGTTCACCGTTCAATTAACACGCTTCTCGTTGGTTTATTTTCCATAATTTTTTTGAATATCGTATTTATTTTTATTAAGTTTATAGATTTTTAAAAAAATTGAATAATATTTTAATTTTTTGTGAGAGTTCTCATTTTGCTTATTTTTAAAATTACTAGGGACTCAAAGGATATTTACATCAATTTGCTAATCGATTTTTCATATATTCTGTTTATTAAAGTTCAACTCGAAAAAACAAAATTATTTATCCAATTTTATTCAAAAACTAAGTAAACCAATGGTAAAAGTGCTGCAATTAATGACTTCGAGGGCAAAATTGCATGAATGACTTCAAGGGTAAAATTGCTCCGTCAGCATCGTTAACTGCCACGTCAGCATTTAACGGTCAAAATCGGTCAAAGGGCAACATTGCTATAATTGACTGACTTCGAGGGCAAAATTACGGAGAAAAAAAGTAGGGGCAAAATTGTTGATTTTGGATTACTACAGGGGCAAATTTGACCCTTTAGCCTTATATTAATAATAACATTTATATTTATAAAATATTATATATATTTTGTAGAACTAATGTTTTGATATAATAATTGAAAAATGTTTTTGGACAAAGTTAAAAAGAATTCAAAATCATTTCTAAAGTCCAAACAACTTGAAACTATGTTTAGGGGATATTTTAAAAAGGTTTTAAGTGTTTTCAAAGCCAAATCCAACAAAATCATCCAGGTGTTTCGAAACACCCCTAGGTGTTTTGATACGAGTCTTTACAGTGTCAAAACGTTTCGAATCAGGTTTCAAAACGGGCTTTATTCTAGGTGAAATTTTGCATAGCGTTTCGATACGGCCTCTGCCGTTTCGATACACCTATGTGGCATGACCTTAACGGTCACAAAACCCCCAACGGCTATTTTCCAACTACCTTTTAAATGCAGGACATTTCGATAAGGGGACAAGCGTTTCGATACGCCGTTTCGATACGGGTGTTGCAACAACTCTTTCTATTTCAAGAGTGTTTTGAAACAGGATCGAGCGTTTCAAAACGGGGAGCTGCTGAACTGCATTTATGGTGGGAAATGAAGTCTCAAACGGCTCCAATTCAACCCCAATGGCTAGTAACAACTACAAACTCATTAAGAAGTATAAAAGGGACCTCCAAGCATCTAGTAATGGTTAATGCTTCAATTATAATACAACTTATGATCAAAATAAGTCTTAGTGCTTAATTTTCAATTCATTGTATAGACAAACACTAGTGAGCCAAAATTGTTAGATTTGCTCAAGTGTTTTTAGGATTGGGTGAGTGCTTAATTGTGCAAACAAATATCCATTAGAGGGATTTGAGTTTGCTTATTATTATCTATTTGTAGACAGGGTTTGATCAAGGCTTTGGGTAGAAAGCTTGATCGGTTTGTAAGGGTTTCCTCCTAAGTCAAGAAAAGAGGATGAATCAATAGTGGATTGATTGGAAATCCTTAGTGGGAAGCTAAGGTAGTGGATGTAGACCATGGTTAGAAGGTTGAACCACTATAAATCATCTTGTTTTTATTCATTTTAGCTTCCACACCTCTTACACCCACAATTCCACTTCTCCACCACTTGGCGAGCAAGAACGGTTGAAGGAATCGAGCACCGAAAAACTCAACAATTTGTATCAGAGCTTGACTCAATTGAAGAGGATTAACATCCTATTGAGAAGATCCAGCAAGCTCGATCAACATTCCAAATAACCGGCTCAATGGCGCAATCCATCGACAAATCACCCTTCTTCGACGAACACACTATTCTCATTGGAAGACAAGAATGAATTTCTTCATAAAGTCAAAGGACTACAAGCTTTAGGACATAGTAGAAGATGGTCCGTTCGTGCCTCAACAAAGCAAGGTGGATTGGAGTGCCGATGATCGCAAGAAGATGAAGCTTAATTGCAAAGCCTTGCACACTCTATTTTGTGCTTTTGGCCCGAACATCTATGAGAAGATGTCTTCTTGTGAGAGTGCCAAGGAAGTCTGGGACAAGCTCGAAGTTACATACGAGGGGACACACGAAGTAAATGAGACCAAGATCGGGCTCCTCAACCTAGCGTATGAAAACTTCAAGATGGATCTGGAAGAGGATATTGAGAAGATGTTCGATAGGTTCTCCACCATCACCAATGGACTTAAAGGTTATGGAGAAGCCATCCCGGAAGAGAAACTTGTCTGAAATCTCATTTACTCCCTTCCCGAGTCATCGGACTCAAAAAGGACCGCCATCATCGAAGCCAAGAATCTCAAAACCTTGAAGCTTGATGAGCTCATGGGGTCTCTTCTTACTCACCAAATAATGAAGAAGAATAAAGAAGAGAAGAAGAAGAAGGAAGAGATTAGAGCTATGGGGGAGAAGAAGCTCAAAGGGCTTGACATTAACACAAATGCCATTGCTCTCAAATCCTCTACATGCCATCACGTTGATTCAATTGAAGAGGAGGATGAAGAAGAAGAGATAGTTCATCTCTTCAAGAAGTGTGCCCCTTACATGAAGAAGGCCTTGAAAGAGCTTGAACGAGAATCCATGAAAATAAAGAGGGCAAGTACTTCAAGCCATAAGAAGAAGGCATATATGGCTGCTTGGAGCGACGAAGACTCCACCGACGATGAACAAGCCAACCTTTGCCTTATGACCATCGAAGAAGATTCAAGGGTAACTTCTAATTCATCCACTTCATGTTCATATTCTTTTGATGAATTACAAGATGCATGTGATGATTTGGTTTTAGAGTTTAAAAATCACATTTTCAAAAACAATAAAATGATTTCAAAGTTGAAAATTCAAAATGATTTGATTTCTAAAACCAAACTTGAACTTAAATCAAAACTCGAAGAGTTTGAACAAAAATGTTTTGATTTACAAAATTTGCTTCATAAAGTTCAAGAAGAAAAAGATTTGATTTCTAAAGAGCTTGAAAAGAAAATTAATTTAGGAAAATCAAACTTTTATGTAAGACAATCTAGTGCCCCTAGATTCATAAATGGAAAATGTTTTAGAAGTGTTTGGGTCCCAAAAGGACTAACCACTTCAACTAAAAAGGATGAAATTGAAAAATGGATTTCTAAGGGGACAAAATTTTGTACTACTAACGTCTATGGATCCAAAGCAATTTGGATACCAAAAATTACTTGATTGTCTTATAATAGGTGTGATGGAGAGTAATCAACAAGTCAAACATTGAGGGGGAGCTTCATGCACACAAAGGAAGAACACTTGAAAAAGGAAGGCTTCACATCCTCCCTTGGGTTCAAGTGTGGTAAAATCTAGTTGTTCTTGCTTTTATTTGATTTATTTTTTATTTATTTCAACTAGATGATCATATATGTTGGACTAACAACTTTTGATGATGCTTTGAGTAAGGGGAACCACTTTAAAACCAAAATTCTAAAATTTTGTCATATTTTTAAACCTTTATTGCTATTTTGAGCTTAAAAGTGTTTTAAATTCTTTTTGATATAACAAAAAGGGGGAGAAATGGTTTGAAATGAATAAGGGGAGCTTTAATTGATTTCAAATCTTAATTCTCTTATTCAAAATTTATTTCACAAAGGGGAGAAATCCCAAATAATTTTTCAAGTTAGTTTTATTATATCAAAAAGGGGGAGATTGTAGAACTAATGTTTCGATATAATAATTGAAAAATGTTTTTGGACAAAGTTAAAAAGAATTCAAAACCATTTCTAAAGTCCAAACAACTTGAAATTATGTTTAGGGGATATTTTAAAAAGGTTTTAAGTGTTTTCAAAGTCAAATCCAACAAAATCATCCAGGTGTTTCGAAACACCCCTAGGTGTTTTGATACGAGTCTTTACAGTGCCAAAACGTTTCGAATTAGGTTTCGAAACGGGCTTTATTCTAGGTGAAATTTTGCATAGCGTTTCGATACGGCCTCTGCCGTTTCGATACACCTATGTGGCATGACCTCAATGGTCACAAAACCCCCAACGACTATTTTCCAACTACCTTTTAAATGCAGGACATTTCGATACGGGGACAAGCGTTTCGATACGCCGTTTCAATACGGGTGTTGCAACAACTCTTTCTATTTCAAGAGTGTTTTGAAACGTGATCGAGCGTTTCGAAACGGGGAGCTGCTGAACTGCATTTATGGTGGGAAATAAAGTCTCAAACGGCTCCAATTCAACCCCAATGGCTAGTAACAGCTACAAACTCATTAAGAAGTATAAAAGGGACCTCCAAGCATCTAGTAATGGTTAATGCTTCAATTATAATACAACTTATGATCAAAATGAGTCTTAGTGCTTAATTGTCAATTCATTGTATAGACAAACACTAGTGAGCCAAAATTGTTAGATTTGCTCAAGTGTTTTTAGGATTGGGTGAGTGCTTAATTGTGCAAAAAAATATCGATTAGAGGGATTTGAGTTTGCTTATTATTATCTCTTTGTAGACAGGGTTTGATAAAGGCTTTGGTAGAAAGCTTGATCGGTTTGTAAGGGTTTCCTCCTAAGCTAAGAAAAGAGGACGAATCAATAGTGGATTGATTGGAAATTCTTAGTGGGAAGCTAAGGTAGTGGATGTAGACCTTGGTTAGAAGGTTGAACCACTATAAACCATCTTGTCTTTATTCATTTTAGCTTCCACACCTCTTACACCCACAATTCCACTTCTCCACCACTTGGCGAGCAAGAACGGTTGAAGGAATCGAGCACCGAAAAACTCAACAATTTGTATCAGAGCTTGACTCAATTGAAGAGGATTAACATCCTATTGAGAAGGTCCGGCAAGCTCGATCAACATTCCAAATAACCGGCTCAATGGCGCAATCCATCGACAAACCACCCTTCTTCGACTAACACACTATTCACATTGGAAGACAAGAATGAAGTTCTTCATAAAGTCAAAGGACTACAAGCTTTAGGACATAGTAGAAGATGGTCTGTTCGTGCCTCAACAAAGCAAGGTGGATTGGAGTGCCGACGATCGCAAGAAGATGAAGCTTAATTGCAAAGCCTTGCACACCCTATTTTGTGTTTTTGGCCCGAACATCTATGAGAAGATGTCTTCTTGTGAGAGTGCCAAGGAAGTTTGAGACAAGCTCGAAGTTACATACGAGGGGACACACGAAGTAAATGAGACCAAGATCGAGCTCCTCAACCTAGCGTATGAAAACTTCAAGATGGATCCGGAAGAGGACATTGAGAAGATGTTCGATAGGTTCTCCACCATCACCAATGGACTTAAAGGTTATGGAGAAGCCATCCCGGAAGAGAAACTTGTCCGAAAGCTCATCTACTCCCTTCCCTAGTCATCGGACTCAAAAAGGACCGCCATCATCAAAGCCAAGGATCTCAAAACCTTGAAGCTTGATGAGCTCATGAGGTCTCTTCTTACTCACCAAATAATGAAGAAGAATAAAGAAGAGAAGAAGAAGAAGGAAGAGATTAGAGCTGTGGGGGAGAAGAAGCTCAAAGGGCTTGACATTAACACAAATGCCATTGCTCTCAAATCCTCTACATGCCATCACGTTGATTCAAGTGAAGAGGAGGATGAAGAAGAAGAGATAGTTCATCTCTTCAAGAAGTGTGTCCCTTACATGAAGAAGGCCTTGAAAGAGCTTGAACGAGAATCCATGAAAATAAAGAGGGCAAGTACTTCAAGCCATAAGAAGAAGACATATGTGGCTGCTTGGAGCGACGAAGACTCCACCGACGATGAACAAGCCAACCTTTGCCTTATGACCATCGAAGAAGATTCAAGGGTAACTTCTAATTCATCCACTTCATGTTCATATTCTTTTGATGAATTACAAGATGCCTATGATGATTTGGTTTTAGAGTTTAAAAATCACATTTTCAAAAACAATAAAATGATTTCAAAGTTGAAAATTCAAAATGATTTGATTTCTAAAACCAAACTTGAACTTAAATCAAAACTCGAAGAGTTTGAACAAAAATTTTTTGATTTACAAAATTTGCTTCATAAAGTTCAAGAAGAAAAAGATTTGATTTCTAAAGAGCTTGAAAAGAAAATTAATTTAGGAAAATCAAACTTTTATGTAAGACAATCTAGTGCCCCTAGATTCATAAATGGAAAATGTTTTAGAAGTGTTTGGGTCCCAAAAGGACTAACCACTTCAACTAAAAAGGATGAAATTGAAAAATGGATTTCTAAGAGGACAAAATTTTGTACTACTAACGTCTATGGATCCAAAGAAATTTGGATACCAAAAATTACTTGATTGTCTTATAATAGGTGTGATGGAGAGTAATCAACAAGTCAAACATTGAGGGAGAGCTCCATGCACACAAAGGAAGAACACTTGAAGAAGGAAGGCTTCACATCCTCCCTTGGGTTCAAGTGTGGTAAAATCTAGTTGTTCTTGCTTTTATTTGATTTATTTTTTATTTATTTCAACTAGATGATCATATATGTTGGACTAACAACTTTTGATGATGCTTTGAGTAAGGGGAGCCACTTTAAAACCAAAAGTCTAAATTTTTGTCATCTTTTTAAACCTTTATTGCTATTTTGAGCTTAAAAGTGTTTTAAATTCTTTTTGATATAAAAAAAGGGGGAGAAATGGTTTGAAATGAATAAGGGGAGCTTTAATTGATTTCAAATCTTAATTCTCTTATTCAAAATTTATTTCACAAAGGGGAGAAATCCCAAATAATTTTTCAAGTTAGTTTTATTATATCAAAAAGGGGGAGATTGTAGAACTAATGTTTTGATATAATAATTGAAAATTGTTTTTGGACAAAGTTAAAAAGAATTCAAAACCATTTCTAAAGTCCAAACAACTTGAAACTATGTTTAGGGGATATTTTAAAAAGGTTTTAAGTGTTTTCAAAGCCAAATCCAACAAAATCATCCAGGTGTTTCGAAACACCCCTAGGTGTTTTGATACGAGTCTTTACAGTGTCAAAACGTTTCGAAACAGGTTTCGAAACGGGCTTTATTCTGGGTGAAATTTTGCATAGCGTTTCGATACGGCCTCTGCCGTTTCGATACACCTATGTGGCATAACCTTAACGGTCACAAAACCCCTAACGACTATTTCCCAACTACCTTTTAAATGCATGACATTTCGATACGGGGACAAGCGTTTTGATACGCCGTTTCAATACGGCCAAGAGCGTTTCGATACGGGTGCTGCAATGGCTCTTTCTATTTCAAGAGTGTTTCGAAACGGGGTCCAGCGTTTCGAAACATGGAGCTGCAGAACTGCATTTATGGTGGGAAATGAAGTCTCCAACGGCTCTAATTCAACCCCAACGGCTAGTAACGACTACAAACTCATTAAGGAGTATAAAAGAGACCTCCAAGCATCTAGTAATGGTTAATGGTTCAATTGTAATACAACATATGATCAAAATGAGTCTTAGTGCTTAATTGCCAATTCATTGTATAGACAAACACTAGTGAGCCAAAATTGTTAGATTTGCTCAAGTGTTTTTAGGATTGGATGCGTGTTTAATTGTGCAAACAAATACCTATTAGAGGGATTTGAGTTTGCTTATTATTATCTCTTTGTAGAGAGGGTTTGATCAAGGCTTTGGGTAGAAAGCTTGATCGGTTTGTAAGTGTTTCCTCCTAAGCTAGAAAAAGGGACGAATCAATAGTGGATTGATTGGAAATTCTTAGTGGGAAGCTAAGGTAGTGGATGTAGACCTTGGTTAGAAGGTTGAACCACTATAAATCATCTTGTCTTTATTCATTTTAGCTTCCACACCTTTTACACCCACAATTCCACTTCTCCACCACTTGGCGAGCAAGAACGGTTGAAAGAATCGAGCACCGAAAAACTCAACATATTTAAATTCTAAAATATTAAAAGAATGTATTACTAAAATAAATTATAATATATATATATATATATATATATTAACATTTGAGTTTATTATAATATAATTTAAATAAACAATATATAGATTTGGATATGTTTTGTTGTGCCTTTTCTTATCATCTTTAATGAAATTCAGCTTTTATTTAAAAAAATAACTTTTCTCCACTCTTCTCGGATCCACAGAGAACAATTACATATATATAATATATTTAAGTATAAATCCTAATTAACTCAAACTAAATATGAATCAATGCAAACTAAATAATTTAAAAGATCGTAGTGACGATTGATAGATGAAGTGAAAATAAATCTCCACCCCAAACTAAATTCGTAGGAGTTTGATCAAAAAAAAAATCGTAGGAGGTGTATTTTAAAAGTTATAAATTTAGGAATTTCATAAGTCAATTCCATATCTTTTAGAGGATTAAAAACAATTTGACCATTGTATCAACTTAATATTTTAGCTGGTCATATATAATTACCTCTTATATATATATACCTCCCCTTCTCCACCTTTCCAATTGATTATCTCTAAATTAACTTTTGTTCAAAGGTCCGACTTCAAACCCCAAATAATTTTTTTAATATACTAGTATAATTACAAGGTAGTATCTGTTCAATTTTTTTAGTCTTTTAATAACGCACACACGGTGCACATATAATGCTCGAACCTAAGTCACCTGAATAAAATACATCATCCCTTATCACTAGAACCACTCCACGGGTTCCCAAATAAATTTATTTTTACCTATGACCAGTTCAAGGCATATGCAATAAGTGTAATCACATGCAACTTTTTTTATTATTTAACACATCAAAGTGCAACATTTCTTTAAATTTGATACATATACATAACATAAAAGATCAAACAACATACTATTTTTTTAATAAAAATGTTGGTCTAAATTGAGAACGGGTTTTCTTTTATATTTATTATTTAACACATCTATAACCTTAGCCGCCTAGTTTTTTTGGGGGGATTTTTCCTTAAAATTTTCTTTTCATGATTTATGAGGGTGACAATTTTTTTAATAAATATAGAATACTATTATAGGCCTCTTTAATTTTTTCTCCAAATTTAAGTAAAGAAAAAAATACTTACGATAATATTACAAAACTTAAGATCATAAAAAAAAGAAAAGAAAAACACAACGATACCTCGAGAGTCGAGAGAGCAATACACGGCGATTTTAATCTTCAGTCAACCCGTTATAGTTCATATTTTGTCATAATTTGTGATGTGTTCTCCTTCATGCTCTCTTCTTTCTCTTTTCTCTTTTTTATTTTTTTAACTTTGTAGATTTTTATTGTATTTTTATTATATTTCTTATTTATAAATAAAACTGGTCGTTATTATTTGTAAAAAAAAAACTACATCAAAACATATGTTTTTTAAGTTTTGATTTTTTATTAAATAAAAATATATTACATTCCCAAAATAATACTGCATTTTTTAGATTTGATTTGATATATAGATGAAACATAAAAGATAATTCACGTAATGTAAAAAAATATTTTTAACGTTTGACTCAATAGTCACTTTAGTCTTTATTTTTTTGAAGCAATTTAACTCTTAATGTTTCATTTTGGGTCAAAATGGTCTATCTACAGATGAAAATTGTTAGTCAACTAACGATAAATGACTTGAAATGACGTGGCAAACATACATGATAGTGCACATTGACATGACAAAATCATATAGATAAAGATGTTAACGTGAAAGAATGTCACATCAATCAAAAAATAATTTTATAAAATTATATAAAATATAAAATTATTATTCTACTAACGTGTCATTCTGTCAAATTATTTCAAGTTGTTTATCGTCAGTTGACTAACAATTTTCATCCGCTGACTGCTAATGTCCATTTTAACCAAAAAAATGAAACGTCAAAATTAAATTACTTAAAAAAATAAAATATAGGTCAAATAATTATTCAGTCAAGTGCTATAGTTTTTTTGATATTATACATGACAAAACGACATATTAAAATTTTTGGTCCATTTGGAGTCTTTTTTTTTTTTATCAAAGGAAAGTCAACTTCATTAAGAAAAAAGAAGGAAAACAACCACCAAAGCTGAACTGAATCACACACAAAGGCATGCAGGCGCATGCAACCACCAGCAAGGGATGCTGAAACCCTCCGCAAGCCGAGCCAACAAACAATAACAACATGAGCATCATTAAAGATAACAAAACCTAAAGGCACGTAGCCTACAAAGACAAAAACAAAGACCTGGGTGAATCCTACACACAAGATCATCCCTAACAAAGAGAAAGGTGACATAAGAGGACAATAACATCTCACCATTTCCAAAGCTGGACTAAGAGCACGATCCCGAAATCCTAGTGAGAGCTCCATCCGGAGGCAGGCTCCCTTGTCGTACGCTGAGAGTCTTGTCAACTCGGACGGGGAAATTGTCAGACCATGCAACGGAAATTGAAGAGCGAGAAAAGAGACACCAGCAACCAGCAATGCCTTGCGCTTGGTATTGAAATAACAAAGAGAAACGATCTTAAAACCTGAGAACCTTAATCAACAGCGCCTGGGTTGCACCATTTGATCCTAGGGGAAGGTTCGGATAAAACCACCATCTTCCACACCTTCCTGATGAAAGTGGTGGTGCAAATGAGAATCATGGAAGCTGCGGATAACCCCCAAGGGAGCTATCCACTTGGCCAGTTGTGGTGCATCTTGAATCCCCTAAGGGCGTGATTCGATCCAGTGTGGTAGGGGCTTCCTCATCACTAAGGACAAACTCATCACAGTATACTTTACAAGGGCTTACCGGGAACCCCAAATATCCGAGAAATTGTTTTGACTTTACTATTGAAAACGGCAAGGATATTTTTGATCCTAAAAACTTTCAAAGAGAAGACGGGCTGAGTTTCAAATTTTGGGCCAAAATCTGGTGCAATTACCATCGTGAGTACTAAGAAATAGTCTGAGGCTCGCTTAAAGACCTTTGGAAAAGGCAAAGAAAAATTGACCAAACCAAGAAACATAGGATATAAAATCCTATGAAGCCCGGTTTTATGCTGCAGAAAGGGACAAAGGATCCCCTGAAAGCCGGTCCTACAAAGAAAAAAAAGACATAACTCATTAAAGATTAATAGGCTTGCCAGTAGGATAAGACAATACAAGAAAGGAAAGGACCAAAGTGCCCTTATCGTCTTTCCCAGGCAAGAACTGAGACCCTTCTCCAATGAAGCACCAATCACAACTTCGGCAAACATAGAAGCTCCAAACGAATCCACTTCTTTGGTGACATCATTCAATACAACTTCGACGCTTGCGAAATCGACGCCGCGCAGACCTTTTCCGTCATTCCAAGGGTGGCTCCCGAACCAAAGTTCATCTTCCGCCGTTCCTTTCCCCAGCTGCACCTGTATGGGGTTCACAACGGGAACCTCAACCTCTGTCTGCAGAGAGGGTACCCAACCGCAGCGCCGTCGATGGGTCTCTCATTCAACGCCCCGACGAAACGCAAGCGAGACATCACCCCTACTGGCAGCGCTCGACCAGAACCCCCAACAACACCAAGGGTCTTGACTCCGACGAAACACCGCGAAGCTGGAGATACCAGACAACCGATAGAGCTTTCCGAACATTGTTCTCTGCTGGTTTTCCTCCTCAGCCAGGTTTGTTGCTTGAGCTCGCGGCCAGAGTGTTAAAATCCTCTCTGGTTCAGACCATCGGTTACCGGTTTGAATGGATCCAATTCAAAAAAGGTGCTCCGGAGCCTTAAGGATCGGTTTGAGGTTTTCCTCCGGCCGATCCATTTGGAGTCTGTTAGGTTGAAAGATATGCATGGTTAATCTATCGTTGTGTCATTACTTCTTTAGTTCTGGAAATTCTTGATTGGATTTTGTACCTTTTAGAATTATAGATGATTTTCATTTTTGTTCAGATAGTGAGGAATGAAGGTTTGCTTTTGGCTTCGATTACTGATCTAAAAATTTAAAAATGAAGGTCTAAAATAACTTTTTTAAGATAAATATGTAAAATCATTATTACTTTTACTTTTACACATTAAATTAATTTTTTTAAAAAAACACACACTAATTTATATTTGTTTAAAAAAAATGGGGATGCAGGTGCTCCCTAAAGAGCCAGCTGCATCCGTTCATAGTTCGAATTGTTTTAAATTTTGTCGAATGGGTCAATGTAGGACATTAACTTGGGATGAAAATCGTCTACCCCTAACTATGCCCCTATTAGTGCCTCTATTTTAAAATAGCGAGTTTAGATTTTAGGGTTTGAGGTTTAGGATTAGGGTGTAGGGAATTAAGGGTAGAGTGTATTTTTAGGGTTTAGGATATGGAAATTAGAATTAAGGCTTAAAATTTAATTTTTAAGTATTTTTAGTAGGGAACATAGTTAGGAGGCATAGTTAAGAGTAGAGGATTTTTACTCATTAACTTGGGCGTTGTTGAGGTTGGAACGAGTCAATGTAAAACATTAATTAAGTGTTGTTGAGTGAGTGGATTGGGTGCAGTAACATTGAAAATTCCAAATGAAGAACATCCTAATTTTTTGGCAGTAACTATGTAGGTAGCAAAGTCTTGAGGATTTTATTTATTTATTATTATTTGATACATAGGTAAAACACAAAAGATCAAACGACATACTAGAATTTAAGAAAAGTTTTGTTCAAGTCCCAATCAACCAATCTTTGCAAAATCAAGTGATTTCTTGCCATTAAGCGCATTCTGGAAAATGATGTTCATATAATCACCGTACGCAAACTCTCTGTAACGAGCAATCCCATCTTTGGCCACCATTTGAGGCAAAGGTGCAATCTTTGCTGTTTCTATTGGCATTGTAAAAACTGGTACGGACACCCTTGAATTTGTGCTTGTGTTACGAACTGCATGCTCTGCACTTTTGTACTTTCCATTACTCAGTACCTGCAAATAACACAAATTACAAGAGTTGTTTGATTTGTTTTAGTTTTTAACAAGTACTAAAAAGGGTTTTGTATTACTTGTAACATATCGGCAACATTGATGACTAGAGCACCAGGAATTGAAGGAATCTCTATCCACTCTACTTTGTTTTCATAACCCATGCCTGGTTCGGTTTTGACATATAAACCACCAACTTCATCTTGTAACAAGACGGTAAGCATACCTATATCAGAGTGACGTCCAATCCCAATAGTAAGATCTGGATTAGGACATATCGGATAGAAAATCATACTAAGCATCTTCCTTCCAATAAGTACATCAATCATTGGATCATCAGATTTCACCCCTAAATTTCCCAATAAAACTCCAAGCAACTTCTTCACCAGGATGATTGAAGACTTCAGGTACTCCAGTAACACGTCTCTACAAAAACATATATAAACAAAAAAAGGGTTAAATGGATTTTGAGAAAAGCATATTAAAAACCAGCAATTAACTCACCTGATCTCTTCAGGCCAATATCGAAGAGCTTCCTCATCATCCGTGTATTTCATGAGGATATAATCTTTCCATCCCAAAGCTTTCTCCTTCTCCGGCAAGTAGCTGGTACTGTACTTCACCAGTGGAGTTGGACTAACCGGTGCAAGATAAACAGCCTTCCTTTCAGCGGGCAAGCTGAAGAATTTATGCGCACTCTCTTTAAGGGATTCCAGTAAATGAAGAGGGACTCCATGGTTAATAACTTGGAAGAATCCCAGAGTCTCTGCAGCTCTCACGATTTGCTCCGCCACTTGGTCGTCCAGTTTCGACAAATCGATGGGAGGCAACTCAAGTTTGATGGCGTTTTCCTTGTCTATCCGTTCATTTGGTGGTTGCACGTAGACCCCTGGCACCTTTGAAAGGCCTGAATCCACCAATCCTTTTATTCCATTTCCTTCTTTGACAACGAAATCAAAAACAGAGTTGGCATCGTCGAGATTTGGAGCCATTGATATCAGTGTAAAAGCTGTGGATGGTGAAGAAAAAGCTTATCAATTTGAGAAAACCAGAGAGATATAAATAATGCAGAACTAATGGTTGAAGCTTAAGTTCTCAACCTAACTGAGTGGTTAAGCACAAAGCTCTTGCATGTTCCAGACCTGCATGGACCATTCGATTTTATTTATCAAAATAATATTTGGGTAAACTACTCAAATGACCACTTAACTCTGAGATTAATGTTGATATGGCCACCATATTTTCAATTTTGACAATTTTATCACTTAACTATTTAACTGGTTTCAATCAAGTCATCAACCGTTAAAACATGATGAAGAGGCTGACATGACTGTTAAGCAAAAGTGGTATAATTACACATTTAATCCTAATTATTTACATACTATATCAATTTAGTTTCAAGTTGAATCTAATTTAATAAATTTATCTTCCAGTCAAATAGTAACATGTGTCACTAGTGGTTTATCAAGTAGAAACAAGCCCTTAGAGTTGGATAAATTTGACCTAAAAATACCTGAATTTCAATGAGGGTAAGGGAGTAAGAATAGGCAAAAGTCATGTCTCCAAGTGCATGCATCCTCATCAATGCTAAGACCAAATTTGAGCATCCTGTGGATTCTGTTGTCGAAGGTGTTGGGGTCATTCAGGCTAAAACTAGAGGCAAGGAGAGCGGTCTCAAAGAGTAGGAGAATAAGGTCCTTGACAAATTTGTCATTCTTAGCTTAGCGGTTGTGTTCACTTAATTCCACCCATACCATCATAGGCTCAAAACTTACTAGAGCCAAAGTTTAGTTTAAATTTTTTCATTCTAATTTGATGGTGACACGTGTCACTATTCGCATGGAAGATAATTTTATTAAATTAAATTTAACTTAAGACAAAATTAATATAATATGTAAATAATGAAGATCAAATGTGTGATTATATCAGTTTTGTTTAACAGCCACGCCAATCTTTTCGTTATATTTTTAACGGTTGATGGCTTGATTGAAATCACTTAAATAGTTAAGTGGTAAAATTGCTAAAATTAAAAATATAATAGTTATATCGATACCAACCTCATAATTAAGTGGTCATTTGAGTAATTTATCAAAAAAAAATTCCACATTAAATAATAAAAACACATTAAATAATAAAAACAAAATTCCAATGTGGTCCTTAATTTGCGAGCCTTGCAAATACGACAACTCCATTCTCTTCGGACAAAAGAATACCTACCTCACATCCACAATTATGAGAAATCTTCTTTCAAAATGTATCTAACTTAATTTTTATAATAAGAAATATTGCAAGGTTTCAACAACAACAACTAACATCCACATCCCACACGCAACTACCAAGAACATTGGTAGAGTCACACACAAGGACCAACCCACGTTATATCAATGTTTAAATACTATTATATAGGTTTGTGTTTATTTTTTAAAAATATTTTGATACATACATTTTTTAATTTTACAGTTTAGAATTTTAAGTTAAGGTTTAGAGTTAAGGGGTTTATTGTATATGATATAAATTTTAAAGTTTAGAGTTAGAATTTAGAGTTTAGGGTTTAAGTTTTAAGGTATTAGAGTGTTTTTTTTAAAGCTCGTCTGACCATTTTATTAATCGGACCATTATTTAATAACAAAATCATCGGGCTCGTTAAAAAACCTTCCTAAAACCTATGGAGGAAAAAGAGTGCACGATGAGATTGTTTCACACGACCCAAATACATACATAATTATCACTTGGGTATCGGCATCACAGAAATCGCATTACATTAGGTGAGCTACAGCACTAAGCTTAGAAAGCATCGCAGCCCAGACAAGACAGTAGCAACTTGTCTCCCTTGCTATCCTTGTATGATACGAAGCCACACACCATCCATGCTTTAGCAATTCGCCCCTGACCGCAGATTTTCATCCCAACAGAAGAAAAACAAAAGAAAACGCTAGCCTCCACTACCCTCTAGCACGGAAGTATACCAGCACACATAGGCCTCGATCATTCAAAAACCATTAGCAACTCCCTTGTCCTGTTTATGCCCTTCTTCGCTAACACATCCACACTCGAATTAACCTCTCTTTCAATATACGAAATTGACCAACCGAAGGAACTGCTGGCATGTATGGTTGGGAGGATAATCTCCTTAAAGACTGTAGGAGAGCTCACCGGCTCCTCAAACCATTTGACTACTGCAGAACAATCACTCTCCACGCATAAGTGCTTACCAAGCAACTTGGACGAGCAAGCGAAAATCCTCAGCGCTTCAACCACTGCGAGGATTTCAGCCGTCGCCGCATCACAGTGACCAACCGACTTTGAGAAAATCGCCAGCGTCTTACTATTATGGTCTCGGAGGATACCCCCGATGCCGGCTGCTCCATAGCTGCCTACCGCAGCCCCGTCTACGCTAAACTTCAAACACCCCTCAGCAGGAGGCATCCATTTAACATGTTTCGCTTGATTGGTTGCAGCCGATAAGCACTTGAACCCCGATGGCAGATTGCATAAATCAGTCGATACTAGAGGGCAGTCCTCCCATTTGGCTTTGCACCACGAAGCCAGCCTAAGCACGACGTTATCAAATAATTCCCTTCCGGATGGCTCTCTACCTTTGAAGATTACTTCATTACGATGCAACCACATAGACCAAATCAAAGCAAAAAAAGACATGGACCACACGGATGACATTAAAAAACCAGGATTGAGGCTCTGCCAAACCAACACTAAAGATCTAACATTTTTTGGCATCACTAGATTGACACCCCACAAATTGCACCAACGTTGCCATACTATCCAAGTAACTTCACATTCACAAAATAGATGAGACGGATTTTCAACAGCCTTTTTACACAGATTACAAATAGTTGAGGATAAAGAGTTCAAACCTCGTTTTGCCAGCTCGGACAACGTGGGGACTCTACCATGAACAAGACGCCACGCGAAACTCTCCACCCGTAGAGGCGCTACGTTAGCCCATACTAAACGCCATACCAAGTCCAGTGCTTCGTCGCACTTAACTGACAACTTACAAAAAAGATTAGGACTATACAACCCGTTAGAGGCAGCACGCCATCTAATGCTGTCTCCTATGTGACCGACTGGTTTTGCTCCATTAATTACTCCCACGAATTCTTCCCATACTGCCACTTCCCAATCAAAAAGCACTCTGCGCAAATGAATACTCCACTGCCAAACCCCGTCGATGAAACCTCCAAAGTCTTCAATCTGCCCACTTTTCTTAATAGCGAGAGCATGTATTCTAGGAAATCTGATTTTTAATCTCCTCGCAGCACCATTTCTCCTCCCAAAACTCAATGGATTTTCCATCTCCCACCACATAACTTATGTTGTTTGTCAATAAGTCGGAAGCATTCTTCAGGGGAGCAATAATGTTGCGCCATGTAGTAGACATATTAGCACTATTCAGATTTGTAGGTAAGAAACCATTCGACTTTCTTTCATACTTAGCACAAATATACCTTCTCCAGAAGGAATCGATCTCAGTGCCAAACCGCCACACCCATTTGTTTAGGAGGGCCCTGTTTCTTAACTTCATGTCGAATAGACCCAAACCACCATTGAGCTTCGGTTTGCAGATCTCCTTCCAACCAATCCAATGGATAGGTCTTTTGTCCGTTCCACCCCATAAGAAAGCATTGATCAGTTTGTTAATTTGGTTGCTTATAGAGGCAAGCATCTTAAGAATTGACATAAAGAAGACTGACAGATTGGATAGCACCGCTTTTACAATCACCAATCTTCCACTAAAAGACAGCAACCGCACCTTCCAAACTGCTAATCTGCCTTTCACCTTCTCTAACACCGGATTCCACAACGCTCTCGCATTCTTTGCTATTCCGAGCGGCAATCCAAGGTATTTGCACGGCAAGTATTCCACCGAACAATTCAACAGCTTTGCCCATTTTTTTAGCTCGGCCTACTCAACGTTCACACCAATTAGCTTAGACTTGGCCAAATTCAATCGGAGGCCGGATGCTAATTCGAATCCCCTCAACACTCTGACTAAGTTCCTTAATTGCATCTCGCTAGCTCCACAAAAAGCAATAAGGTCATCGGCAAACTGAATATGAGACACTGCCATATTGCTCGATCCCACTCTAATAGGCTCAATGAACCCCAGGCTATAGGCTTTATTAAGAATAACACTTAGCACCTCAGCGACTAATTGAACAACATAGGCAACATGAGACAGCCTTGCCGCAAACCGCGTCTGATAGAAAAATACGATGTAGGCGAACCGTTCACAAGAACCGCAATCTTCGCTGTAGAAATGCATGCTTGAATCCACGAGATCCATTTTGCAGGGAAACCAAACTGTTCTAAGGCCAGCATAAGGAAATCCCAATCCACCGAATCGTAGGCTTTCCTAAAGTCTGCCTTGAAAATAATCCCAGGGGAGTCTCTTTTTCTTATTAAAACAGTGACTTCATTGGCGATCAGCACGCAGTCTAAAATTTGCTTGCCCGGGCAGAACGCAAATTGTGTTTCTCCGATAATCTCCTGAATATGCCCCCTGAGTCTTAACGACAAAACTTTGGCTACCAATTTATAAATGCAGCCCACGAGACTTATGGGGCGAAAATCATCGAGAGAGGAGGGCGATGATTTCTTTGGGATTAACACAATAAAGGTTTTATTAAACGAAGGGTCCAAGGCCGAACCATTGTAGAAATCCCGGAAAAACATCAGAATTTTATCCTTAATTGAACACCAATACTATTTGAGGAATCCGACGTTGAAACCATCGGGCCCTGGAGCTCTCGTGCCATCCATTGACCAAATTGCATTCTTAATTTCATCCTCTGTAAAATTCCTAACAAGATCATTGGCAGCCTCTAGAGATAGCGATTTCAATACACAGTCCAACTTCTTAACAGGGATTGTCACCGAGGAATTATAAATCCTCTTAAAGAACTCAAACACATGGTTTTTCAACCTTTTCTGATCGGTTACCTCCTCGCCATCGATTTGCAGCGAATGAATATGATTAGCCCTTCTTCTTGAGGAGGCCACCGAGTGGAAATATCTCGTGTTCCGATCCCCGAACTTGAACCACTTTAGGCGGGACTTCTGCAGCCACTCACGTTCTTCTCTCCGATAACACGACCACAAATTGCCCCGAGCACTTCTAAGCCTTCTTTGAATCACAGTGTTCGAAGGGTCTTTCCGCACTGCTGCTTCCAACTCCTCAACCTTCTTTTCCCACACACTACTATTGTCACTGTGAATTAACTTTCTCCTCCTCACCCACTTTATAGGCTCACCTTTGCACTTCTGAAGAAAATCACAAAAACCCATTCCTGTAGATTTGTTCACTACTTCCGACACCACTTCCTCGTACCCCTCCTCCTCTGCCCAATAGTCAAACCACCTGAAAGGCTTGGATTCGCAACTCGGACTGATTTTGCGCAACATAATTGGCTTATGGTCTGATATACCGCTCGCCCCCACCGTTTGGTATAAGTCTGTCATTCGACTCAGAATAATAGGATCCAACAAGAACCTATCCAATCTACAAAAAACAGGATTCTCTCTGTTACTACACCATGTATACTTAGCGCCGGATAAAGGCATATCAGCGAGTCCTAGCTCTTCGATGAAACCATCGAAATCTGCTATCGCTTTCTTACAAGAGGCAACACCCCACTTTTCGCTTTGATTTCTGACGATGTTGAAGTCCCCTCCTATAATAATCGGCAAACCCAACTTGCTTACAACATCCTTGATTTCTACCCACAACACTTTTCTTTCGGCGTGGCAATTAGGTGCGTAAACATTGATGATAGCACACTTTAAATTCATAGAGATAATTTCTCCAGAGATGACGATGAACCTCTCGTGGATGAGCGAACTGTTCTTAGAGAAAAAGTTGGGATCCCAGCACGAGATCAACCCACCGGAAGCACCGTGAGAAGGGGAGAATTCGAACTCATAATTTGTCCTCCTCCCACACACCTGATAGATGAGGATTACATCCACCCTTTCCTTCTTCGTTTCCTGCAGTAACAAAAACCCAGGCTTCGCCATGCTGATACAGTTCCTAACTGCCCCTCTTTTCACACTACTACCTAAACCACGCACATTCCAAGACATGGAGATGGAAGAATTCATTAAACTGAAATTTCTATAGACTCACGCGCAGAAACCGGGAACCTCCGTCCGCACCTCTAATTGTTGGAACGAAACTCCTCTTCTGCTTGAACCAGTGCCTCGATTAAACCTTCCTCGTCGGTATCAAAAACCAGCCCTACCGATTTGCATACTTTAGCGGCAGCTTTTGCTTCCTCCACTCGCATCGCGAGAGGGTCAGAATTCCGAACTTGATCCGCACCACTCACTGCCCTTGACCCCGACGAAAAGGGGCTTGACTGAACTTTGGCAACCATCGGAGAAACCCCCTTAGCAATAGCACAAGGTATTAGGGTGTTAGGGCTAAAGATTAATGTTTTAAATTTTATAGCTTAAATGTGAAGGGCTGTGTAGTTTTTTTACAAAACTTGTGTATCATAATATAACCCTTATTTTTTGACACATCAATTAGACAATTTTATTAATAAATAAAAGTAAAACAATCATCAATATGTAGAGCTAGTGGTTAAAGCTTTCGGTTGACACTCTTTCTTCTTCTCTAGGTTGTGGGTTCAAAACTCATCTCCCTTCCACTCCCCCTAAGTAGAAATTGTTCAAAATAAAAGTAAAACAAGAACATAACATATAAAACGATAAATTTAAAAAGAAAAGATAAATCTTGGACCATACCAGTAAGATATAGACTTTCTCTTTGTACCAAAAATAATCTTTATGGTCCATTGTAGGAATGATCTATAGAAAGTTGTCCAAATATGAACTAGATGAAATCCCCAGAATCGACAATCACCTTTCTCGCCAATTTTTAAAGGCAAGTAACTATAGAAACGTGCCATAAGGCAATGAAGTATCATAAAAGTAGAAGAAACTGTAGCAAGATGTGCGGAGAAAGAAAAACAAATTTAATTAAATACAAAAGATATAAATCATCGAAGGTCGACGACCAGCACTAAAGCTACTGCTGTTATTGATTATTTAAAGAAAACATAAATTACATAGACAAACGGCGGGAGGAGAGAAAAGTTTTTACATTATATTTATATTTAAAATTTTATATATTTATATAAAAGTACTTGATATATGATCATTTATCACATGTTTTCAAAGTAAAATTATAAACATAAATCCAATGTGAGCACTTAATTAAGTAAAAAAACAAGTTTATACGATTAAATAAAGGATATCGTAATCCGAAGAAACCAAACACCCCTAATCGCATTAATAATATATTTTCTATTTTATTTTTGATTTAACCTCCGGTATTTAAGACATAAATTGGGATTTTTAAATCAAAAACTCTTTTTATTAATTATTTGTATAAATGACCCCGTGGTTTTTTATTTGGAAAAATTACCCCAAATCTGCCACATAAGAAGAATTCGCTTTCTGGGAAACGCGAGACGCAATATCGCTTTCTGCAGAAAGCGAGTTATGCATACGTGTCAACGCTTTTCAGAATAATGATTTAACAGGAACTCGCGTTTTGCAAAACGCAAGTTCCCCGAGAATTTGAAAAGTCAGAAAGCGAGTTCTTTGTAAACCGGACTGCCAGATCAAGCATCCATAGGCATGTTCGAGCAATATTTCGAGCTTATTAATCGTATATTTTTAGTAACATTGAGTTTGGTTTCGTAGTACCGAAAATTGTCTTTCATTTGACACCAATATGAACAAGTTCGGTCCATTCTAAACTGACTAAAATTCGCATCGAAAACGGTTACATAACTTGTTTTTCTGAATGATTTTGCTTTTAAAAATGCTTGATAGGCTCGGTTTGTTAACCGAATAATGTAGGTTACTGTTTATCCAAAGAAAATGAAATTAAATATAAATTCTAAAAATTATGTAAAAAAGGCAGAATAAAATATTGGTAATTATAAAATTAAAAAATAATGTCTTGCATAAACATAATTAAATTTTAGACAACCCCTCGTACTAATGATGCTTATGTTCACCCGTTCCGCAATTGGGTGCACGACGATCTCGTGGCGGATTTCTCCGAATGTCATGTGCTCTAGGGTCATTCTCATCAGCAACGACATCATCATCGGCTCTATGAACGTCCTCGAAACGCGGACCACTGCTGGGACCGGGGCCGGTGTAGAACAAGCTCTGCGGCGGCGTATGCTCGACAATGCTGTAGTCGAACTGTGATGACAACGGTGGAACATCGAACACCGGAGGACCACTCGGGTGGAGGCCCATGCTAAAACGTCTCCAGATCACCTATATGCTGAAACACTATTCCAGACGACGAGGCCCCTGGAGTGTAAATTCAATGTCTCTAGCTTTTAGGCCCCATTCTCGGACCGCGCTGCGTCGGCTGGCTCTGGGTGGCTTGACGTTGTGTGGACGGGCGGTTTTTGGGAGGCGCATCATGTAACGCCCCGATTTAGGGTCCGAGAGTTTATCGATTTGATCTAGGACTAGTTCGGGTTAAATTTAGAATTAAAATACTGATTTTATAAAAAATGTCACTATTTATAAAAACGCCATTAATAAAAATTGAAAGAGATTTTGAGATTGAGTGGTCATCTTCTTTTCAAAAGAACTAAAACCTAAAAAAGCTTAAACTTTCTCCCTAAAAGCTCTCCACCATCTTTTCTCTTGACTCAAAGGTTCTTAGAATAATTTTAAAGGTAAACATCACTTTTACATCAGCTTTTAATTATTGAATCTTACCTTTTCGAAAATCACGCAAAATATTGATTTTTTCAAACTTAAGGTTCCAAAGTTTTGATGGAAAGGAGAGGGATTTGTGAAATTTTCGTAGGGGTTTTCAATGGGTACTTGGAGGGGAGTTTTTAAACTATTTTTGGTTGCTAAATAATGTTAATAAGTGGCTTAAACCTATAAAACCCGAAATTACGAGCAGTTGGTAGGTTTTGAAGGTGAAAATGGTGTTTTTGGCTTAGCTTTGGGGTAAAATGAAGGCTGAAGGTATATGGACCTAGGTTGGATCTTTTTAGATGATTTTCGTGTGTTTTGGATGTTTAATTTGATGGGTATTTGTTGGGCTTTGCTTAAGAACGAGTTTGAATGGTATTTTGATGGATTTTGATTTTGAATCGTCGAGAGAATGTTGTGGATTTGTGAACTGATGTTTGACAGTGGATTTATGGAAGATTAGGGGAGTAATACTTTATTTTTGGTTGGTTAGAAACAAGGGAAACGAGCTCGGGTACTTTGGATGAACATCATCCGCTTTTTCACTATGACACTTGTTGGGTTCATATTTTTTAATTTTTATAAATAATTGGATCAAATACCAACCTTAGTTAACTTAAAAATAAAAAACGTAAACTCAAAACTTTAAACCGTAAATCCTAAATCCTAAACTCTAAACCTTAAAATTTAAACACAATGTTCAACTTTATGGTTTAGAATTTAGAGTTTAGAGTTTAGGGTTTAGGGTTTTTATTTTTTATTTTTTAAATTGCCTAAGGTTATTTGATCCAACTATTTAAAAAATTAAAAAATATTATATATATGAAAAATAATTTAATTAAATTTTTATTAAAAATAAAATTTATAATTATATATATGTTGAGTCTTTGAAACTTTTAATCTTTATTAATCAATTTAATGATGTTTGGCGGTGTTCGACGCTAGTAGTGTTCAGTGGTGTTCGTCGAGCGTTGTAAAATTTTCCTTATTTTACAAGGGATGAGTCTACCATGTGCGTCGAACACCGCTGAACACCACTAACGCTGAACACCGCTGAACACCATTAAATTAATTAATAAAGATTAAAAATCTTAAGAGCTCAACATACAATTATAAATTATTTAAAATAAAATTTCAATTAAACTATTTTTCATATATATTATATTTTTGATCTTTTTTCAAATAATTAGATCAAATATCAATCATATTTAATCCCTAAATTAAAAATCCTAAATTTTTCGCCAAATTAGAACCCTAAATTATTCATAGTACAAAAAAACTCTAATTTTTCTTCCCAAATTCCCCCACATCAACTTTCGCCATAATAATAATAATAATAATAATAATAATAATAATAATAATAATAATAATAATAATAATAATAATAATAATAATAATAATAATAAAGATGAGTCTACCACGTACGACGAACACGTTGAACACCACTAATGCTGAACACCGCTAAACACCATTAAATTAATTAATAAAGATTTAAAAGTTCAAGGACCCATCATACAATTAATAATTATTTTTAAAAATTCAATTAAATTATTTTTTATATATATTAAAATTTTTATTTTTAATAAGGGCAAACTATATATTTAGTACCTTACCTATTTCCGTATTTCTATTGAACCCTCATTATTTAAATATCATTTCAGTTTGACCCTATTCTTTATAAAAAATAATTTAACCTTTAACCCTTAACATAAAACCCTAAACTATTAGACCTATACCCTAAACCATATACCCTTAAAAATGATTTCACCATCACCGATTCAACTAATTGATTAATTCAATTCAATGAAGATTCATAAGTGGTTTGGTCTACTACATAGTAAGTTTCTTGCGGTCTTGTGTGGTGTCGTGGTTTTATTTGGTGCAATCTGTTATACCTTAAAAACTGGCTTGGTAGATTTATAATTTCTGAGGGTCGAAATTTATTTTACTCGTCGACAAGTTAAATCAAAGGAAAATACACAAAAGAAGCACAAAAAATTAGGATGATAATACTTAGGACAAGTTTGTTTTTGCTTTAAAAAAGTGAAGGAAAACTATTTTTGAGATGTACGGCTGAATTGTTTAGTTAAAAATTAGAGTTTTGGTATTACTGTAAAAAAATATTTTAAAGTAGATAAGATGTTTATTTTAACTATATCTTTTAAAAATAAAAATGTTGATCATATAAACGAGAACAAGTAACTTAGTTAAAAATGCTTTTGAAAAATATTAAAAGCTAAAAAATTTTACTTCTAAAAAGTATTTTTTAAATCAAACTAAAAATATTGTTAGCCGAAAAATAGTATGTTCTTATTACTTTTAGCCTAAAAAACTATTAAAAAAGAATATAGATCATAATATAAATATACAATAAATTCTCAATAAATTAAAAACTTCATATAAATAATATTTTTTTAGTATTGATTTAAGCTAAAGGGGTAAAATAACAACCTGGTCAAATGTGTAAGATAGTAAATTTTAAAAAAAAATCTTGAAGGGTCCGGTGAAAATATAAAATAACAATTCATTAAATATACTTACAGTTTTATATACAATTCATTGAATTGAATTAATCGATGAATTGAATCGATGATGGTGAAATTATTTTTAATGGTATATGGTTTAGGGTATATGTTTAAGAGTTTAAGGGTTTAAAGTTTAACAGTGTAGGGTTTTATGTTGAGGGTTAAATTATTTTTTTATAAAGAATATTGTCAAAATGAAATTTATTTAAATAATGAGAGTTCAATAGAAATACAAAAATAGGTGAGGTACTAAATATATAGTTTATCCATATTAAAAAAATAAAATTTTAATATATAAAAATAATTTAATTGAATTTTTAAAATAATTATTAATTGTATGATGGGTCCTTGAAATTTTAAATTTTTATTAATTAATTTAATGATGTTCAGCGGTGTTCAATATTAGTAGTGTTCAGCGATGTTCATCGCACGTTGTAGATATTTCCTACTACTACTACTACTACTACTACTAATAATAATAATAATAATAATAATAATAATAATAATATGAACAAATAATAGAGGAGAAGAATTATGAAGGGTATTCGAATTCGGTGGTATTGAAAGAGTTGGAAATGAGTGCTTAAAATACAAAGTGAGATAAGTGTATTAATTTAGGATTAAAATTTAGTATTAGTTCTTCCCAATTAAGAAATTCAGGGTATTAATTTAGAAATTCAAGTTTTAATTTGGGAATTAAAGTTTTAATTTGGAGAAAAATATTTAAGGTTTTTTTAATTAAGGGATTGACTATGTTGGTATTTGATCTAATTATTTAATATATATATATATATATATATATGAAAAAATTTATTTAAAATTTTATTTTAAATAATTTATAAGTGTATGACGAGTCTTTAAAATTATAATTTTTATTAATCAATTTAATTGTGTTCAACGTTAGCGGTGTTCAACAATGTTCGACGTCCGTTGTAGAATTTTCCTTTTACAAGACATTTGATAACTCTAACACATGCAAAGGCAAATGTCTCCCTCATTAGGTTTCCTTTTATTATTTAATACATCACAATTCTTATAAATAATGAAAAAGGATAAGTTATCTTTTAGCTCTTAAATTTGTCCATTTTTTTCATATTGATACCTAATTTTTCTTCACATTGATACTCAAAATTTCTACTTTTCTCACATCGATACATATTTTATAGTATTTTTAGTTGCTATAATTTTAAAAGTTTTTAATTTTTTTTTTATAATTTTCTATACTTTCTTGTATATTAAAATTTACCGAGAAAAAAAAAACTAATAAAGTTATCAAATTTACATTAAAATTGTTGTTAACACTAATTTCATATTTGAACCTTCAACAACAATCAATTACCCTTTTAAAAGATAGATAGGTTTCTATCTTAAACAATCATAAATACATGAAAAGAGGGATAGATATGTAAACACCAAAGCTTGAGAACATCAAAATTAAGAAAATGTTGACCCAAACTAGAGCTTTTAAAGCCTGAACCAATTAATCTTCGCAAAATCAAGTGACTTCTTGCCATCGTGTGCATTTCCAAAAAAGTTGTTCATATAATCAGCAAGCACAAACTCTCTGTAATAAGCAATCCCATCTTTGTCTACCACTTGAGGCAAAGGTGCAATCTTTGTTGCTTCAAGTGGCATTGTAAAAATTGGTACCGACACCCTTGAATTTGTGCTTGTGGTACGTACTCTATGCTCTGCACTCTTGTACTTTCCATTGCTTAATATCTGCAATTAAAACGTAAATTATAAATGTGGTTTAGAGAAGCTTGAATTTTTTAGCTTTAATGAAGCAAAAAGGTCTCAAAATTACCTGTAACATATCGGCAACATTGATAACCAAGGCACCGGGGGTAGGAGGAATCTCTATCCACTCCCCTTTCTTTCCATAATCCGTATCTTCTTCGATTTTGACATATAAACCACCTATTCCATCTTGTAATAAAACGGTAAGTGTACCCATATCGGAATGACGTCCTACTCCAACGGTAAGGTCCGGACTAGGACATATTGGATAGAAGTTCATACTAACCATCTTCTTACCAATAAGTACATCAATCATTGAATCATCCGACTTCACTCCGAAATTTCCCAGCAAAACTTGAACCAATTTTTTCACCATGCTAATTGAAGACCTCAAGTAGTCAAGTAGCACCCCTCTAAAAATTAGTGAAAAAACAAGGTAAAATAGATTTCGAAAAAAGAATATTAACAACCAACAATTAATTTATATAAATCTCACTTGATCTCTTCAGGCCAATGCTGAAGAGCTTCGCCATCATTAGTGTATTGCATGAGGATATAATCTTTCCATTCTAAAGCTTTCTCTTTCTCCGGCATAAAGCTGGTGCCGTACTTCACCAGTGGAGTTGGACTAACTGGTGACCGATAAACAGCCTTCCTTTCAGGGGGCAAGCTGAAGAATTTATGCGCGGTGTCTTTAAGGGATTCAAGCAGATGAAGAGGGACTCCATGGTTAACAACTTGGAAGAAACCCAGAGTTTCTGCAGCTCTAACGATTTGCTTGGCCACTTCATCGTGGCCTTGGCCGTCCAGCTTCGACAAATCGATGGGAGGCAGCCCAAGTTTGATGGCGTTTCCCTTGTCTATCCGTTCATTTGGTGGTTGCACGTAAGCCCCTGGAACCTTGGAAAGGCCTGAATCCACCATTCCTTTCACGCCATTTCCTTCTTTGACAACGAACTCAAAGATAGAGCTGGCATCGTCTAGATTTGGAGCCATTATATTTGTTATCAGCAGAGAGAAGGCCACAAAACATTATAAATAATGCAGAAATGGTTCAAGTTTCTTCACTCCAATGGCACGTGATGACGTTTGATCTGATTAAACAATTCCAGTAGGACAAGAAGCTGGGCGTTTAACGTTAAGCAGATTAATTAAGTGGACAAGTAGGGTGAGGGTGACTGAGGCAGACACTGTAAAAGTCAATAATCATATGTTACTTAGCGCAAGCAAATTTGAAAGAAATATTTTAAGGCTACAAAAGTCTTAACACTAACCTTAAACTATAAATTTTAATCTCTAAACTTTAAAAACTAGACTATTGAGGAAAATAAGTTTTCTAACACCAGTGTATAGAATATTTTCTCTTATATTATATATAAATATTAATATATTGTTTGAGCCGATTAAGCCCATTGAATCGATTGATTTTCATAGTTATAATTGATTTAATTCAACTGATTTAATATCGATCAGTTTAATTAATTAAGTTAATTGATTTAATTATAAATTTTAATACTTGATAGTCGACTGACAAAATCAACTCAACCACATTAACTAAAACCAACTTAACCGAACAGATAAATTAAAAATTAATTTTAACCACTTGTACTCCGTTTAATCTGATGAATAATTTACAAAGACGTTTACTTGTTCTAAGTCTTGACCCAGTAAAAAATAATTTGTTGCATTTTTATTTTCAATGCTCTGAATTTTTTTCAAAGTGACTTAGATTTTTTTTAAAATTATTAATTTGGTCAACTCATATATACCATTAATCTAATTTTATCGACATTATCCACTTCACTGCAAACGTTAGATTCTTTGTTTGATTTGAATTAAGTCGAATTTGAGATATGTTTTAGACAATTCGATTTAGTCTGTATTTTTTGAAATGTTTAATCTATATATTTATATTATATTTGTGAAACCGGGTGTTTGTAATTTTTATGTTATATTTGTATTTAAAATTATATATATATATATATATATATATATATATATATATTTGATCGGCGAAACGTATAATTTTTATTAAAGTTGAATCATATGATTCCTACACTATCACAATCCTCATTAAAAAATCTCGCTAATCCTAGGTGGAGAAAAAGAGTACTTATGATAGCGTTGAAAATGGGTAAATACGCGCAAAAGAACAAAACAAGCCATGACCAACACAAGACGAATACTCTTAAAACAAGACACATCCTAAAAAGGCCCCAAAAGAAAACACACGCCGAAACAAACAAAATTCATCATATGAAGCTATGACGATCAAACTACACCCCCTTTAGCAAGAACATTAATCAAACCATTCGTCTCCATATATATATATATATGAAATACTCACGGGAGTGACAAGCACGCTGCATCAATTAGACCAAACCACTTTTAAAACTTCCATGGACAACTAGCATAATAACACTAGTGCATGGCATATCGCATGGCTTTTCACACACCGAGCCATCGATGTTAAACTCATCACACACCAAAAGAATCGCTTACCCTGGAAAGTCATGCCTATAAAAGCATTACAGTCCACAAATCCATACCTCGATATAGACTTGTGCAACCTTGTCGGTCCACCGCCTTCAACACCATGTAAAATCCCCCCTAAAAACCACGCAATATAACACTACCAAACAATGATACCCAACTCTTGCCAACATGGGGCATACACGCCCATAACGCCGCAGACCCAATCCTCTAAAAGCCATTCACCTTCGATAATTACTCCGCTTGTTCAAGTTTGTTTATATGATACACGAAATCTGTTTGTATCCCAATCCACAAGCACACCACCCGAGCACCCAATCAATGGCTAAAAAGTTTAGTCAAATTTCAATGCACAATGCTATCAACCAGGTTCTCCAATTTTGTTTCTTGAAAAGGAGCCATCTCGCATCGTTGTTGTCGCAAAAGACGTTGAAATTCGACGTTGAACCTATTCCCCTCACATGCCATGAGAACAGCCACATACTATACGTGCTAATAATTTTTCTCTCATGCCTCAATAAGACGCGCAATATCCTTCACTATCTTCTCTTTATTACTCACGGTTTTAGCCCCAATCAGCTTTCCGAACTTCATTGTTTCTCTTGCTTCTTGTAAAATGGCTTGTTTACGACTCAAAAAATTCGAGTCCGAAAGCGAACCATTCGCGACTGGTGGTGATCGCAGAGCGTTCTTTCTTGGCCGACCCATCCCTTTCTTAGACAATCTTTTCTCAGCCTCATACCTCTCGCTCGGAGATAAGAAACTAAGCATAACTTTTGCGACTTTTCGTACACGTCGGAACTCACCATTAAGTTCAATAGTCGTTGCTTTGTCCGCCCTAGGTATCCCGGGCTGTGTCCCATCAATAATTTGTCTATCTTGTATTTGCAAATCTAATCCTGCTCGGTCACCTATACCCCCTCTAACAAGGAATTGCGCTCATCTGACATCGCATCTACGCTAGGCTATGACTCACTCGAACGATCGACCAACCCCACATCCTCATAAGCCATCCAACCTATCTATTGCGAAGGTGCAATTACTCGCAAATCAACTCTCTTATTTTCCTCCCAAATGCGATCCAACAAGTCAGACTCGACCACCAATGGTGAGTACAAGTTTGGCACCACAGTTCATGTCGTCGATGTCCTCTCAAATCCATGGCTCGGACTGGAGAATTCAGCATGAATCCCCCTATTCGTATCAACTTTAATAAGATATAATGCCTATGAAGTTGGCACTGATGTCTTGCCCGATGAAGACTCGACATGTCCTACACTAAGCATAATATCCTCCATTCCTTCATCCCCCCTCTGGTAACAGTGTAGCAAAACCAGTCCCCACATCCAGCTCCACCGAAGTATTATCTTCCAAACCTCGCCATGGATCAATTTCCTGTACATGTATTGGTAAAGAATTCTCTTTCACTACAAAATTAAGTATCCCGTCAATACGATTTAGGATTGATGTTTGTAGCAGAATTTGCCCTCGTTCAAAAGACGTGAGTCTTTTCGTGTTATCTGCCAAACAAACTAAAGAGCCCCACAACCCTGCCACATTAGCAAAGGTTTGTTGTGACCATAAGTGAATGGGATGCCGCTTATTGATAGCCATACACTCATGGACGACATCGCAAGATCCGGCGTCCAATCTGACAAACGAGTGAACCATCGGCTCATATTGCTATTCTCCAAAAATTCTGTTTAACACCTTTATTATTACACATAATCAGGACTATCGCACTAGCAAAACGCATTATGGAAAAGCCACTCAAACCTATATTACTCATTTCTGTTGTCAAAATCGTGATCTTCTCTGTGCGATCTGTCCACCCAACTAAACTTTTATGTAGTATTGCTACGTTATTCAGATTGATGGATCCAAACACTTTCCGTATCGCTTGTCGTGATTTTTCAATCTTGCTAGGTTTCGTGACTGATATCGAAGATGAATCTTTGCGCTGCCAAAAAGAACTTTGATCACCTCCTTGTGCCCACGCAACTCTAATCTTTGATCCGTGTAACCAAAATCCATCCAACCTCTCCATTACCCGTTCAATATCACTTTTAGATTCCATCCTCACAAAGCCAAAGCGAGACCCATCTTTTGCTTTTTTTTAGGAATGAACACGTCCACTACTACACCATGGCGATCAAAGGCTCACCACAGATCTTTCTAGTGAAAGCGATGCAGGATATTGCCCACAAAACACGTCCATACACGCCGTCGGCCTTGATCCATTTCTTTGAAAAAATTTATCGAACACTTGGTAGAGTATCTCTCTATCAAGCAAGTTTTTGGAAAAGTCTTCCAACTTGCTTTTCTTTTGCTTTTGCTGCACACTCACTTTATCTTGCTTCCTCACGCATACAAAGAGAACTAAATTCATGAATTGAACATTTATCACTGCAACAGCTTTAATGCAGGCAGCAGAGGTGTTGAGTGTATAAATGTTCTATATTTTAGCCCTCATTTACCCATATTATTGATGCACTCAAGCATGTTTAGTTGCATTTAGGATAGATTTCACATAAACATCACAAATGGATAATATTGCACAGATGCTGCTGATTTTGGTTTATTTTTGCAGGTACCTGTCGTGGCAGCATCCAGGGGAACAGATGATAGTTGCAGAGCTGGAGTGAAGGGTTGAAGAAGTCTGTCGGTTACAACACTGTCGTGACGTCTGTCGTGGCAAAAGAAGCGACAATGAAGACTAAGGTGATGGAAAATACGAAGTGGAGTTTGATCGATAGAGCACTTAAAGCCTGATTTTTGTGGACCACTCGCATAACTGTCGGAGCCTAGAAGCACAAGGAAGGCCTTGCCCTAAGTTTGAGGAAAAAGTCAAAGCAAGAAGATAGGGCGAATTAAAAGACATCTACTCAGAGATTTAGTCTTTAATAGAGTTGTACTTTAATTCAAACTTGTATTCTTGGCCATTAAGAAAACTCAAGACCAAGGCCTATATATATTGTCACGGGCCAAACTATTGGGACCGAGTCATTGGTGCAAACATCGAGCATCGAGGTTGTGCGCGGAGCATCGGGCTCGCCAAGACCATCAGACTTGGCCTGGCACTTGGAGAATGCTAGAAAGCCCGCGAGCCCACCAGACTTAATAAATTCCATTGAGTATTTACCGGGGTAACTTGGATGGTAAAATGCGATAAGCCATTGTGATTATCACTTATATTATTTGTAATTATCGAAGAGATAATGTTTGTGATAATTAGAGATTTAAACTAAGAGATAGGGTAGATCTCGACCGTCGATGTAATATAAACTGTATCGTTGGATCTAGGGGAGTTCAACTATAAATAGAGCCTCCCTAGCTCATTTGTAATCTCATTCAATTCATTCTCTCTAAGTAATAGAGGAAACATTTACTCTAAACTCTCTTGTGTTCTTCGTTGTTCTTGAGTGTTCTTGTGCCAATCTGTTTCAGAGTTCATTTGATTAGCTTCTACATAGAAAGATCTTTCGTTCGAGGGCTTTAGAAGTGTTTGATCTTCTAGAGCGAGAATCCAGCTTAACTTAGGCGTTTTCCAGGGGAGCTTTGCCTAAGGTCGCGTGGTTTTGTTAGCAGGAGTCTAGCCCCGTGACAAGTGGATTTAGGATTACTTAGTCGCACAAGTTTCCGCGAGTCTACTAAGGCCGCACGTCCGGGTAGCGAAAGTCTACGGGCGTGACAAGTGGTATTAGAGCGAGTCGAGGGGACTTGCGTTCGAGCCAGCTTGCAGTTGCAGACAAGTGTGATGAGAGTTTTCCGCTGGAGTTAGTTGAAGTGATCAAGGATTAGACTAGTTCTTGGCAAACGAGATGGCACCGAGGAATAGGTTAGCGACGATGGACCAGGTAGAAGAATCTATCGAAGAATATAAAGGGAAAATCAGAGACGAGATTGAGGTCCTTCTTGCTGAGTTGTACGACAAGCTTGATGGTCGTGATAACTCTCTTGAGGCTGAGGTAGCCTCAGTGAAGGAGAGACACTGTAGAGACATTTCATCGTTGGAGAATAGGGTCGATAGACTTGTAGAATCCGAAAGGGAGGCCAAGAAGTTCCTAAGTTATGTGAAGTCACATTCTGAAGAATGGAAATCTATTGAGCGCGGGTTCAATGACACGAACCGACATATCCTCGATGAGTTATGAATAGTTCAAGAGAGTTGTGTTCGTAGAGTCGAGATGGAGGCTTTGCGAAAGGAGATGAATGAGCTCAAGAGTGAGCTGCTTAGTTGCAAGATCGCATTGAGTGAATGGGGTGTGCTCAAAACTTTCTTAGAAGAGCTTAGACCGGGGGCGAAGCTCGCATTAGAGAAAGGTGATGCCAAGAGGCTTGTAGAAGCACTCGGCATTGCCAAACCTCCGACCAAGCCTGCAGGATGCAAGAAAGCTCGTGTTGAATCGACCAAGCCCGGTTCGGAAGACAAGGGGAATGGTGAGTCTAAGTTTGTGCCGAAGAAGAAGGGGAGCAAGAAGTTGTAGTGCCATTTCTGTGATGGTCCTCATTTGATAAGGGGATGTCCCGAGAAGAACCACCTTGCTGCCATAGTGAAGACAGCAGGCGAGTCAGAAGTAGTGAGACTCGGGGCGATCAGGTATGCTAGTGCCGCCAAGCCGAGAGAGAGTCATGGTTCGACTATGAATGCCAAAGTAGTCAAGCCAAGACCAAGACCTGGTGCGATAACGAATGAGGAAGCTGTTAAGCCGAGGGAGAAGAAGCAATTGGAGTGCTACCAGTGTAAGTGGCCTCACAAGTTGCGAGATTGTCCGTTGAGGAATTCTGCCAAGGCGTATCTTGAATGAGAGCAGAATAAGTTAGAAATGTCTGAGAAGGCTATGAAAGTGTCCGCCGAGCATGTTCGTGGGAAGAACATGGCTTTAGAGACCACAGTGAGAAAAGGGTCAAAGGGGGACAAGCCAAAGAGGGACATAGTTACCATTGAGACACAACCTATGGACAAGGTTGGAAATGAGCGAAGGACTTCAAGTAAGAAGCGTCGACGCAAGAGGAAGCATCGGACTTCAAGTAAGAAGGGTTGATGCTAGAAGAAAGCACCAAACTTCAAGTCCAAAGGGTGGATGCTACAAGGGGTAACGGACTTCGTGGAAGAAGAGCCGATGCGAGCAACGAACTTCAGTGGAAAAGGTTCAATGCAAAGGGGGCCAGACTTCAAGGAGAAAGGAAGGCTGACCCATTTTAGAGTAAATGTGACAGAAAGGAAGGTACATTTCAAACACGTTCCTAGTGTTTTTTATTTTGATTTACCGTCTTTGATGAGCGTAGGTCGAGTAAGACCTAGCCTTCGGTGCGGGGGAAAAGATTGGAAGGGACCTTTTAGAGTTCTAGGAGCTTGATAGGTGTTTAATGTTGTGACTTCCAAGTCTTAGCCGCGAGATCAAGAGGATCCGAGTTGAGGTAAATTAGAGTTTGTGGGAAAGAGTTCCTACGGTGGTGATGTACCAAGTGGCGTCTTAGTACGCGATTGTCCAAAGCAGTTTGAACCGAGGCAAGCAATTCGTATGGGAGAATTGCACGAAGCTGAGGCATCGACGAGTAATCAAGTTGACCTTGCCCAGGATCGTTCGAGTGGAGCGACGAGGGCGTCGCTAAGTTCAGTGGGGGAGAATGTCACGGGCCAAACTATTGGGACCGAGTCATTGGCGCAAACATCGAGCAGCGAGGTTGTGCACGGAGCATCGGGCTCGCCAAGACCATCAGACTTGGCCTGGCACTTGGAGAATGCTAGAAGCCCGCGAGCCCACCAGACTTAATAAATTCCATTGAGTATTTACCGAGGTAACTTGGATGGTAAAATGCGATAAGCCATTGTGATTATCACTTATATTATTTGTAATTATCGAAGAGATAATGTTTGTGATAATTAGAGATTGAAACTAAGAGATAGGGTAGATCTCGACCGTCGATGTAATTTAAATTGTACCGTTGGATCTAGGGGAGTTTAACTATAAATAGAGCCTCCCCAGCTCATTTGTAATCTCATTCAATTCATTCTCTCTGAGTAATAGAGGAAACATTTACTTTAAACTCTCTTGTGTTCTTCGTTGTTCTTGAGTGTTCTTGTACCAATCTCTTTCAGAGTTCATTTGATTAGCTTCCGCATAGAACGATCTTTTGTTCGAGGGCTTTAGAAGTGTTTGATCTTCTAGAGCGAGAATCCTGCTTAACTTAGGCGTTTGCCAGGGGAGCTTTGCCTAAGGTCGCGTGGTTTTGTTAGCAGGAGTCTAGCCCCGTGACAAGTGGATTTATGCTTACTTAGTCGCACAAGGTTCCGCGAGTCGACTAAGGCCGCACGTCCCGGGTAGTGAAAGTCTACGGGTGTGACAATATGCTTGTAATTCGACAAGGAAAAGGATATATAGATCCTAGCCGTCTTCCCCCAAAACCCTAGTCGTTTTCCCCTCTTCATCATGTTCTAAATTTTCCCTAGGACAAAGGGTTGATCTTGTAAGGTAGTTGTAAGGATTGTACTGTTTCTTAGGATTTTTTCTGTTCAATTAATACAAGCTTCAAGTTTATTTACTCTGGTTTCAATATCTCATAAGAGTATCGGGAGAGCATTGTGAGGTTATCCATTTACTTAATATCGGGAGATTTAAGTATACGAAAAGAGTAAATACGAGTTTTCCAGTTTATGGTTAAACCATCTTGGCCTAGGGATAGGTACAAGGTTAAGCAGCTAAGGAAGAATTCACAAACATCGGTGTTCATCCTTCGATTCACGCCGGGAGGTATCATCTAAGGCGTGTTCATCAACAGAACTTGGACCTAGGGATAAGACGAGTTACAACAGGGATTCTTGCTGAACTTGAAGTACAGAGTTGTTGATCGCTGCCGCGACATCAACAGACCTCTGCCGCGACAGATGCTACCGCGACAGGCGCGATGACAGACGCAACAGAAAGTCTTCTGAATAGTGCAACACCTGCACCAATGAGCAAATCAATACCAGCCTATTTTCTCAATGTGATTCCTTTATCTATTTTAGTTTATTTCCAAAATTACTCAAAACTCTTTATTAAATTCATCTCTTTCCTTGTGCAGGCTTTTAAAGGTTGAAGTACTTTCACTCCATGTAGAGACGATATTCGATACTTAGTATCACTTTATTACTTGCTACGTGTATACTTGCACCCAATTGCCACAGACTCTTTTACACGCAACATATTTTTGGCGCCGTTGCCGGGGACTGGCAACATACCTTTACCTTTAATTAATGCACCTTTTTTATTTTTGTTTTTATTTCTTTTCTGATTTTAGTTGTTTTATTTCCCTTTGCTTTTCACAAGGTCCTCCTATTGCTTATGCGTAGATCGAGACGCGGTAAAGAACCTGAGTATGAATTAGATCCAGAAATCGATCAGACGTACCATCTCAGGAACCAAGCCTGACTCTTGAGAGAAAGAAACAACTATCTTGAGGAAAGACTTGAAGCAACGGTGAACGGAAGACAAGGCAATGTGGCAGATAACAACAACAAAAACAACAACAACCCAGGGTTGATATTGATCCTCCTAATGATGCCCAAAACAATCGGCAACCCCTGCTGCCCCAGCAGCTCGACAGACTTGTCGAGATTACATGGACAATGACCATGTTGAACTAGAAACTACACTGCCAGATGTGGAAGCTGAACACTTTGAACTAAAACCTATGATGTTCAGCATGATAAATTATGTCGGACAATTTGGTGGTTCTGCTCAGAAGATGCACGCGAACATCTGAAAACCTTCCAGAAGATCTGTGGATCATTCAGACAACCATGAATAATCCCGGAAGTACTGAGACTCCGGCTATTTCCTCATTCATTGAGGGATAGAGCAAAAACCTGGTGGAACAAGTTAACATCGGGTTCAATAAGAACTTGGGCGGATCTCTATCGTGAATTTCTCTCTCGTTTTAACCCTTCTCTCTTATCTAAAAGATTACGTAACTAAATTGCTACTTTTCAACAGGAAGATGATGAACCAATGCACGAGGCATGGGATCGTTTTACAACTCTCTTATGAAACTGCCCGATGCATGGATTCCCTGTATGGAACCAGGTCGTCAAATTCTACAATGCTACCAATGCACACACTCGAATGAGGATAGATTCAACAGCTAATGGTTTGTTACTAGAAAAGAAACCAGAAGATGCAATGCTGGTGTTGAAAAAGTTAGCAAAGAACGATGAACAGTTCCCCACAGCTCGAAGAGGAGGAAGACGAGGAGTATATGTCAAGGAATACGAATCTGATAACTCGGTAAAAACTCAAATATCATACCTCACCAAGGTAGTTGAAAACCTGCAGCAAAAAGAATCTAAGGTTGTATTTTCTACCGAGGTGTGTGAAACTTGCAGCGGAAACCACAATATAGATGAGTGTCCCTTACAACTTGAGACGTGAATGTGTGTTGGAAACTTCAATAAGAATAAGGGCTATGACTCCAACAACTACAACCCAAATTGGAGGAAGGACCCCAAATTTTCCTGGAGTAACCCAAACAATGCATTGAACCCTCTAGTCTAGAATAACCAGAACCAAGGAGGTCCCATAATTCTGTCACGACAGCCACCACAGCAGTAGCCACAACAGCAGCCGGCAACCACCACAAGCATATTGGAGCAGACCCTAGCAACCTTCATGTCTCAAACTGGAGCATATATGGCCAACATGGATCACTTTGTCAAGAAAACTGAAACCTTCATGGATAAGACAGAGATGAGAATGACAAACCATGAGGCTACCTTAAAATCTCTAGAGACACAGATGGGTCAGGTTTCACAGTTCATCAACCCAAGGCAGAATGGAGGATTCCCTAGTGATACTGAGGTCACTAGAAAACCCACACATGAGCAGTGTAAGACCATAACAACAAACAACTACAAGGGCCGAAAATAAAAGAAACATCTAGTAAGGAATCGACCTTACAAACACCTGCCGAGAACACTGCCCCGACAAAAGTGAAACAGCCTGCTGTCGCCACCCCTGCCACGACAGCAGAAGTAGTAGAGGAGCAGACAGAAGAAGCTGAAGATTGTGAGCCTCCTCAGATCCGATTCCCATGTGAAAGACGCCTAGAAGACTGTTGTCCTCCACCCCCTTTTCCACAGCGGTTAAAAAAACAGAAACAAGAGTACCGACTTAAGAAAATCTATGACGTTTTTAAGAAATTACACATTAACATTCCGTTGTTGGAGGCCATAAAGCAGATGCATGGTTATGCAAAGTTCCTTAAAGATGCAATGTCCAGGAGATCCAGTCTTAGGGAATTTGAAACTATAATGATGACAGAAGGATGCATGACAATCCTACATAAGCGCCCACCCCCAAAGAAGAAGGATCTCGAGAGTTTCATCATACCATGCATAATTGGTGATAAGTTTGTGGGTAAGGCACTTTTTGATCTTAGTGCTAGTATTAATCTAATGCCCAAATCTGTTTTTCAGATAGGGACTGGGCTAACCCTTTCCTTCGCTATCTGCACAAGGGGAAAAGAAAAGAGATTAAATAAAATATTTTGGAGTTGTCACGAAAATAAATCAAGTAAAAGAGGAGAATCGGGATAATAAAATAGGCAGGAATTGAATTGCCTCGTAGTGCAGGTATTGCAATGTCCAAGGACTGATGTTCTGTGTCTGGCTCCTGTCACGGCAACACCTGTCGTGGCAGCGGTCCGTTGCTGTCGCGGCAGCGATAAGCAACTCAGTTTCTTCAAGTTCAGCAAGAATCCCTGGATTAACTTGCCCTATCCCTAGGTCCAAGCTCTGTCGATGAACACGTCTTGGATGATACCTCTCGGCGTGAATCGAAGTATGAAAACCGATGTTTATGAATTCTTCTTTAGCCGCTTAACCTCGTCCTATCCCTAGGTTCGAGATAGTTCAACCATAAACTGGAGAACCAGCACTTATCCCTTCCGTATACTTAACTCTCCTGATATTAAGTAAATAGATGATCTCACAATGCTCTCCCGATACTCTTGCAAGATGTTGAAACCAGAATAAGCAAACTTGAAGCTTTATTTTATTGAACAGAAAAATCCTAAGAACAGAACAACCCTTACAACTACTTTACAATATCAACCCTTTGCCCTAGGGGAGGTTTAGAACATGGTGAAGAAAGAGAAACGACTAGGGCTTTTTAGATGAGAGGTATGGGATGTGATGTCTCTTTACCCTTACACACATGGGTATATATAGGCAAAGATCTAGTCTAAGTCCTTCTTGGAGTAGAAGTTCTTCTTTGAGTAGAAATCCTTCTTGGAGTAGAAATCATTGTTCAACAAGTAAATATAAGTTACTTTACTTATCAATATTTGATCAGCTCTATGCTCCGCTCCTGACCTCAGAAAATTGCAAGATTGGACTCAATGGACTCAGAAAAATATCCTCTATCAAACGAGACCCATCTTAACTATGTCGGCGTATTGCCGTCCGGGCGAAATTCTGCGGCGGCAGCGTCCTTGGTGGCAACTGAAACTACTTCAGTACAGCTCCTTCTGCTTCCAGTCTCCAAAAATATGCGAGTGGCCCGTGATAGTCCGGCTTGAAATCCTCTATCTGTCGATCTCCACTTCGCGTTTTCTACCTCAAGTGTTGTCACTGTCGCCACTTCTGCCACGACAGCGGTCGCGAAAGACCACAGATCTTGTCTCCTCACCTCCTGCTCAGCAACTCGCCTCTGCTCCTCAGCTGCCTTTGATGCAGCCACGACAGATACCTGCAAAAGTGACCAATTTCAGCAGCATCTGTGCAGTTTTATCTGAATGTGATGTAAATGCAAAAACTAGCCTAAAATGCAATTAAACGTGCTTGAGTACAACAAAAATAAGGGTAAATGAGGGGTAAAATATAGGACTTTTAGGCACTCAACACACCCCCAAACTCGAATCCTTGCTTGTCCTCAAGCAAATGCATCCTAACTAACATGCATGCATAAATATGTATATATATACATCTATATATTTTTTTCTTGGCTTAAGTCTGTGAACAATCCTTACCCACAACACCATCCCTATCATGTTTAGCACCTGTTCAAATATTTAAGGATCTACTTAGAGCAAAAGTATAGTTCTCGTGCATGTGTGTGCATTTATTGTGAACATACATGAATATAGACTTCCCTAGCAACCAGAATATTATACTTAGCTTGTTTAGAGTTTTCCTTCGAGACTTAATTCTTTTTTCTTTTTTTACTAGAGCCAGTATCGGGCACCTCTAGTTGTTTTCCTTCTTTTTTTTTTGAATTTTTCTCTTTTCTACTAGAGCCAGTATTTCAGGCACCTCTAGTTAACTATCTAGAGCCGGTGATAGGCACCTCTAGAAGTTTTTCTCTGGTTATTTTCCTAGAGCCAGTGATAGGCACCTCTAGGTTTCCTGAGTTTCTAGTCTCTTTCTACTCTAAGTTCTAAGTTTTCTATTCTAAGTATGCTAGAGAAAGTCTTTTATCAAGTAAGTCACAAAGTGTTTCAATTTTTCAGAACTATACTAAGGCTATACTTACTTCCTATAATATTTTTAAGGGGCTATCACGACAGAGATGGCAGCAGCAGATAATAAAATTTCAATAAATTAAGCCATTTTAAAAAAAAATTAGCATAAAAAATAAATGCGACACAATTAAAACTAAATACAATATTATATTAATAATGAGGAGGACTGCCTACCCCCAAACACAAGGGTTGCATTGTCCTCAATGCATGACACAAGGCATAAAAATGAAAAACAGAAAATAAAAATGACAGAAAAGTGAAACATCACAAAAAGATAATATATACACCAGGCGACAGAGAAACATAAAACTTAAGTTGTGCGGCTATCGTCGCTACTGCTGGAGCTTTGGATGAGGAGCTGTCGACGGGCAGTCTCCTTGAACTTTGTCGGAGGAGTTGTGGGTGCTGCCCTGGGAGTTGGAGACGCGGAGGCTGCCTTCTTCCTTGCGTCACTATCTTCACTGTTGTTGGCGGTAGTCACTTTGGGATTCATCTCAGGGAGTATGAGTGCTGCCGCGGCAGGGGTGGAGGCAGAGCTTCCTCGGGTTGCTTGTATCGTCGTTGCAAGGGTTCTCTCTGTTTACCTAATAACATAAACAAACTAAAAAATAATATCAAATTTCTAATTCCTAAAATAATAAAGATAAAATAAGATAAAAATAAATACAATAAAATAAATTAAGTTAAATTAGGAGTGCCTTGAGAGGCATCTCCTAAAGTAACTGCTCCCTGTTCTATTGATGCTTGAAAGGTCATTTCCAATACTTCTTGAAGTCCATCCGTACCCTCCATCTGGTGATTATTCTCATGGTGGGGGCTCCTTTCTTTCTCTTCCCTTTGTAGTCCATGAAATCCTCCCTTCGTTGAATGTTGTTGTGGTTGAATGTAACCCTTGTTGTTGTGTCTGCTGCTGTGGCAGCCAGTTATTTTGACAGTCCTTTATCAGGTTACTTTGCAGGTCAAGGGGACATTGGAAATTACCATAATTCTCCATATCAAATTCTATAGGCCATTCGTAAATCTCCATCAGTAGAGACTTCGATGATTCTGAGTCCACCAGCTTTGGTTCCTCTAATACCTGCAATAGAATTTGTAAGTTTTTAATGAATTCAAAATGTTCGTTTATTACCTGCTCGTATTCCATTTGCGAGGCATTGTCATTGGGTGGCTCTTCTAGGTGGTCGTGCAAGAGCCATGACAGGGGTGGATGTGTGCAATCTTGGTCGGGCATAACCGAGGTAGTGGGTTGAGAGTTTGCCTCGGATGTGGTTGCCGCAGTGACATTCTCTTGAATTTCACTCAGCGTTAATAGGGGTTGATGTGTGCAATCTTGGTCGGGCATAACCGAGGTAGTGGTTTGAGAGTTTGCCTCGGATGTGGTTGCCGCAGTGACATTCTTTTGAATTTCACTCAGCGTTATTGCGGTGTTGCTCCATTCCGGCTCCTCGATCATTGCCATGACAAGTTGTTGCTCAAACTCATCAAGTGTTGGGTATTCTTTCACATGGGCATCCTCGTCATCTTGCTTCAGGATTTAAGGTTCATCCGTGGCATGAATGAGGACCGGTCTGCTCAAGAGTTCATCCATCTTGGCGATACCTGCATTCGTAGAAGCTGACAGTTTTTGCACGAGTGCCACGAAGGCTTGAAGTGTACCTTCTAAGGAATTCGTTTGCTCTTGAAGAGGATTATTTTCCCATGGCATGTCAGTTTCTTCACGGTAATTGCGAGAATTCTCCCACATCAGCTCTCGAGTAGTTTTTCCTGACATGTTGATGCTCCTTAAACCTGTATTTCACCTGAGTTTTTGATAAAAATAGAAAAAGAAAAAGAAAAAATAAAAATAAAAATAAAAATAAAACTAAAATAAAGAGAAAAGAAAAGTGCAGAAGTTAAAGGTAAGAGTATGTTGCCAGTCCCCGGCAACAGCGCCAAAAACTTGTTGCGTGTGAATAAGACTATCGCAAATAGTGCAAGTGTACATGACGCAAGTAGTAAAGTGATACTAGAGTATCAAATATCGTCTCCACAGGGAGTGGGCTAACCCTTTCCTTCGCTATCTGCACAAGGGGAAAAGAAAAGAGATTAAATAAAATATTTTGGAGTTGTCACGAAAATAAATCAATTAAAAGAGGAGAATCAGGATAATAAAATAGGCAGGAATTGAATTGCTCCGTAGTTCAGGTATTGCAATGTTCAAGGACTTCTATTCTGTGTCTGGCTCCTGTCAGGGTAGCACCTACCGTGGCAGCGGTCCGTTGCTGTCGCGACAGCGATAAGCAACTCAGTTTCTTCAAGTTCGGCAAGAATCCCTGGATTGACTTGTCCTATCCCTAGGTCCAAGCTCTGTCGATGAACACGTCTTGGATGATACCTCCCGGCGTGAATCGAAGTATGAACACTGATGTTTATGAATTCTTCTTTAGCCGCTTAACCTCGTCCTATCCCTAGGTCCGAGATAGTTCAACCATAAACTGGAGAACCAACACTTATCCCTTTTGTATACTTAACTCTCCCGATATTAAGTAAATAGATGATCTCACAATGCTCTCTCGATACTCTTGCAAGATGTTGAAACCAGAATAAGCAAACTTGAAGCTTTATTTTATTGAATTGAAAAATCCTAAGAACAGAACAACCCTTACAACTACTTTACAATATCAACCCTTTGCCCTAGGGGAGGTTTAGAACATGGTGAAGAAAGAGAAACGACTAGGGCTTTTTAGATGAGAGGTATGGGATGTGATGTCTCTTTACCCTTACATACATGGGTATATATAGGCAAAGATCTAGTCTAAGTCCTTCTTGGAGTAGAAGTTCTTCTTGGAGTAGAAATCCTTCTTGGAGTAGAAATCCTTGTTCAACAAGTAAAGATAAGTTACTTTACTTATCGATCTTTGATCAGCTCTATGCTCCGCTCCCGACCTCAAAAAATTGCAAGATTGGACTGAATGGACTCAGAAAAAATATCTTCTATCAAACGAGACCCATCTTGACTATGTCGGTGTATTGTCGTCCGAGTGACATTCTGCGGCGACAGCGTCCTTGGTGGCAACTGAAACTGCTTCAGTACAGCTCCTTCTGCTTCTAGTCTCCAAAAATATGTGAGTGGCCCGCGATAGTCCGGCTTGAAATCCTCTATCTGTCGATCTCCACCTCGCGTTTTCTACCTCAAGTGTTGTCAATGTTGCCACTTCTGCCACGACAGTGGTCACGAAAGACCACAGATCTTGTCTCCTCACCTCTTGCTCCGCAACTCGCCTATTCTCCTCAGCTGCCTTCGATGCTGCCTCGGCAGATACCTGCAAAAGTGACCAATTTCAGCAGCATCTGTGCAGTTTTATCTGAATGTGATGTAAATGCAAAAACTAGCCTAAAATGCAATTAAACGTGCTTGAGTACAGAAAAAATAAGGATAAATGAGGGGTAAAATATAGGACTTTTAGGAACTCATCAATAACCTCACAATCGCTTTCTAGTGATTTTCACTTGTATTGCTTGTGAATCTACTTGAACTGTTCACAGTAAAAGCAATATCCAGTCTAGTGCAGCTCATTAGACTGCCTATGACTCTTGCATATTGCACATGGCCAACATTTTGACCTTTATTCTTGGATAGATCTTGGCTCGTGTCTATTGGAGTTTTGGCTATACCAGAATCATCCTTGCTAAATTTCTCAAGAATTCGTCCACATAGTGTGGCTAAGTCAATATGAGACCTTTAGGTGACCGTTTGATTTGGATGCCCAAAATCATATCATCTAGTTGTTACCTCCTCAAAAGTATTGTTTTTCATGCCTATATTGATATGCTTTTGCTTGTTTTCAGGTACATTTTGTTGCATAAATTTTTTAGGATCATGTATTTTCATCAAGGAGTTAGTAAGTTGCCTATGCCAGAGTGAAGGTTTTTTTGTGGCTATTTTGCAGGTTTGGCATAGGATTTGGTAGAGGAATGGACATAGGAAAGCAACACAGTTAGGAATGAAGTTAGGAATGCCAAGGTGAATGCCAAGAGCTGTGGGCACAAATGGACCAGTGGTGTGCCAAGCACTTGTTGGCAGAGAGATGCCAGTGATGCCATGCCAATAGATAATGAACCCCCCTAAAAAATAGGAAAGGACCAGGCTCTTAAAAGATCGCAATTGGATCAACTTTCGAAAAAGTAACGGATAAGGTGGTGCCAAGTGAAGTTGGCAACGTTGTGCCAAGCTTGGATGCCAAGGCGATATCGGCAAGATGATGTCAACCCTAGCCTGACAAGCTATTACACCGAGCTGATATGATGTCCAAATGATCGAACAGAGCTCTATCTCTTATCCCTTGATCATTTCAAATTCAAATGCAAAAGCATATCTCATCCTTTCCCACTCACGCCTATATAAAGACCAACCGATCAAGTATTACAGACATAGAGAGAAATGGGGAGAGTGATCCGGTGAAGACCTAGAGTGATCAGAGTACGGCTTTGGAGTGACCGGCGAGTGACAGCCGGCTGCACTAAGGAAGGGTGGTTCAACCTCTTGGCCGAGAGCCTGGCGTGGAGGGCTGCATCGAGAGACCCCTCTCCATATTCCCTTAGCACAAGTTGTTATTCTTTAGATTTTTTTATGATGATGTTTTTGAAAAAGATTATGGTTGTGTTGGTTAACCCCCTCACCATGAACTAGTTTTCATAGTTGGTTGGGGATGTTTTGGATTGAATATTGGCTTTATGCCTTAGTTCCTTTGTAATAATTCTATTTTTGGCAAAGTTTTTCTATTTGACATACTCTAATTTATCCTAAACACTTTACCAAGCGAGAGTTGGCACAATACGCCTATTGCCTCCCAATATCTTAACAGACTTGAGTTGACGACGATTAAGTTGTTGAATACTTGGGAGAGAAGCTTTGAGAGAAGTCATTCAAGTAGATTAACTTACTTCGGAAGTGAAATCTACCTTCTCAGAGTATAGATTGGTTTTAATCAAATTTGTTTAAGAAAAATATACAATATAGAGATATATGAGTTTTTACTTGGCCAATTTAGGGCAACGACCATCGAGAAAGACTTTGCTATTGTTGAATCTGTTCAGGAAACAATGCAAAGACAGTTTTTCCAATAAAGGCTGGCATGAGCCATGTTGAATCCATGCATTCCATGCCAACAATCATCACTCATTTAGAAAAACCTTCCTTGCCAACATTTTACTTCATTTTTCTTTTCTTTTCTTTAGTTTCAAAACAACCTTTAAAACCAACATCTTTTCTTCCAAAGCAAGTAACAATCAAATTCAAGTCAATCTCTGTGAGATCGATAAATCAGATTATCAAGTTGTATTACTTGTAGACCGTGTATACTTGCACGCAAAAGACTCTTGGCATAACTTTCCCAATACATATCATTTATACCTTTTGCCAGCATTCATTTTACACATCTTCTACAGAGTCTACAAGTTTTTGGTGTCGTTCCTAGGGATTACAATATATTTGATTATTTTTAAATTTTTACTTGTTTTGTTTTTATTTTATTTTTGTTTTAATTGGTGTATGAAAAAGAACCGTATTGAGAAGGAAGCTTGACCATTAGACCCTGAGATTGAACGCACTTTGCGTAGATTGAAAAAGTGAATTCGAGAGATGAATTGCAGAAATCAAGGAAACTTATGGGCAAATAGTGTTAACAACAATCAGAATCCACCAGGAAACAATAACCATGCCGCTCCTCATGCCGAAGAAGAAAGACCAATCCGAGAACATTCAGCACCTGGCATTACAAATATAATGCCAAACTTGTTGGTACTGATGGCAATGAGCCAAATTTTGAACTTAAACCTGTAATGATCCAAATTTTGAACATTCATGGAGATATGTCAACTATTTTAGCAAATTGGAGTATCTGCAGATACCGTGAAGCTGAGGTTATTTACTTTTTCTTTAAGAGACAGAGTCAAGGCGTGGCTTAATTCTTTGCCACCAGGTTCAGTTACTTCCTAGGCAGACCTGTGCCGGAAGTTCTTGACACGATTCCAGCCACCAACACTCACTGCCAAGCTGCATGGTGAGATCATTACATTCAAGCAGGCTGAGGATGAAACTCTATACGGAGCTTGGGAATGATTTAAGGATCTATTGAGAAGGTGTCCAATGCATGGATTCTCAAATTGGACCCAAATACAAACATTTTTATAACGGACTAAATGCACAAACAAGGACTATTGTGGATGCTTCAGCAGTTGGCTCATTGCTAGACAAGAGGTACACAAAAGCTGTTGATATCCTTGAGAGGATATCGATCAATGATTTTGAATATCCTGTTGCTAGACTTGAGACCGAAACTTGGGAAAATTGATAATGCAATTTTCCAAAGACCACAAGGTGTTTTGCCAAGCGACATTGAAGATGCTCGGCACAAAGGAAATGAGCAATGCAAGGCAATAACTCTTCGGAGTGGTAAGCAGTGCAAAGCTGAGATGCTGCCAAGCAGCCAGTTGATAGCCAGTATGAGTTGATGAGAAAGCCTAGTGATGTTTGGATTAAGGTGGGGATTCGTGGTATGCTCCATCTTGTCGCTCACGCTAAACAGTGTCACGAAGCAAGCTTAAGATAATGTCAAAGATCCTCGACAAATGAAAAAATGGAAATAAGAATCTGAGTTTAGGAAGTACAATTTGTCTAAGGGAGTGAAAGGATAATTAGATTCATATTGCCCACACTTTGCGCACAAATCATGCCCTTAGATTAGAGTTATATTGTTGCACTTGAATTATTTTCTGCTTGGCGTTTGTAAACACAGACGCCACTAAAGAACATGTTTCTCGCGGCGTTTGTAAAAACAAACACCACTAAAAGAACGATTATTTGTGACATTTGTGAACACAAACTCCACTAAAGAACAAGTTTCTCGCGGCGTTTTTTACAAATGCCACTAAAGAACAGTTATTCGCCGCTATAGATCTTGACCTATTGCGGTGTTTTTTGTCCACGAACGCTACAAACTGTTGCAGCATTGGTTTTAGCGGCACTTCTTACGGCGTTTTTTTAAGCGCCAGGAACATTTTTAACGGCGCTTAAAAATGCCACTATAGGGTTGAAAAACGCCGCTAAATACATATTTTGTTGTAGTGAATGTTGGTTCCTAAAACAAACTTATGAAAATTGTGGTCATAAAACAATGATAAATATGGTAATAAAAAAATTAAAGCAACAAAAATTAACAATTGGTTGCTTGGTAAAAATAAGAATAATCAGAACCATGTTCCATCGCGGTTTTTGCACTAGTAGCAAATCACGACATACTCTCTAAATCATATATCACCGTATATAACGTAAAAATCAATCTACTCGTCAGGGATTAAAACCAAAACCCGCCTTAAGAATGTTAGAAGAGCGTTAGTCCTAAAACAATATAAACAATAAAACATAAATATTATATTGAAACATTGAATCGAACAGAATCAAAATAGATACAAATTGTTTAAACAAATCGAATATAACAATATTAAATCGTTTATTTGTAGTAGACAGAAAAACCGATTAGTGGGAAACAAGTTGAGGCATGCAATCACGCAGTTTTCTTAAGATAGATTTTCGACCACTCCTATGGTGCTTGAGATCCTTGGTCGTCTGTCTCCCATGATACAAAAACTAGATGATTAACTACAGTTGTAGAGATCACGAACTGTAACTTGTCTTCGTCATCACCAAAAAACTACTTTTGAAAATCACATAGTAAAACAATATAAAAATCTATGTGATTTTGAGTTGTGTTTAACCTAGTAGGTTAACAAGGTATTTATAGGGGTTTCACGTAGAGAACCATTGCAAATTTGACCTAATGGAGCATTTAATCAATGAACCTTTAAAGAGCAATTTTCAAAATTATTGTTTCAATTAAAGGAACCTTTTAATATTTATCCTTTTAATTCCAAAACATAATTTAGAAAAGATATACTTTATTTGAAGAAAAATTATTTGGATTAAAATATATGTAAGTGTCGCAGCCATTTAGATCTCGACATTAAAAAAAAACTACTGAGTCGCCACCAATCTTTTATCGAGGTGTGATTGGATCACTAAAAAACGGGTCATTTTAATAAAAATAATTTGTTTTTATTAAAACAACAATTTTGGTCTGTGAAAATACAAAAACGAGTTCGAGAGTCGGTTACGCGTAGGGAACGATGAGCACCCCCATAGTGCCCGAAAATTAGTACTTAGCCGATTAAAAATTATCTTTTCATCGGAATTTGCAAGTACGTGTAAAATTTAAAATATCATCCATTTATAAATTTGAGCTCATTTTAATGGTCTCACTATATGAGAAATAAACAGTAATCACCTCCAACATTTCTGGTGCTAACTTGTTACTCCTTTTGATGAGACATCTCATTACAAATCATACCCATTAAGCACGACACCAGAGAAACAAATTTATTAAAATTAGAGGTTAAAGTGTTTTATTATCCCTATGTTAATTATTAAACCTAATTAATATTTAGGGAAAACTACACCGGTGGTCCCCAAACTATTATCATTTTCCTATTTTGGTCCTCAAACTATGTTTTTCGGCAAAATCGTCCCTTCTGTTACATAGTTCTCCTGTTTTAGTCCCCAGCGTTAAATAGCTAACGGTTTTGCTGACGTGGCATTTTTTAAGAGGAGAGAGAAATGATTAAAAAATATTTAAAAAATGTCACGTCAGCAAAACCGTTAGCTATTTAATGTCGGGGGACCAAAACAGGAGAACTATATAACAGAAGGGACGATTTTACCGAAAAATATAGTTTAGAGATCAAAATAGAAAAATAGTAATAGTTAAGGGACCACCGATGTAGTTTTCCCTAATATTTAACATGAAAAGTCTATGTAAGTTTTATTTCAAAATTCAAGTTTGATTAATCATCAATTGAAGGAAATCAATTCTACGATAAAAAAATGTTACTAAACTATACTAAAAGCTTTTACTAAAAAGATTTCTAAAATTAACTAAAGAACATATTCCTAAAGGTTTTTTTTTATAAAAAAAGCTAAACTAGAGGGAAAAAAAACTACTATCTTTAAAGTTTTCCAATAAAACAAGAATAAATTAACAAGATAATATAAAAACATAAATCTAAATCACATGAAATTAAAAAATGGTAATAATATCCAAAAGAAAAGAGAATTGAGCCGAAACAATGACTAATTCGAATAAATTAAAGAACTAGAAGGATGGCGGAAAGAAAAAGGATTGAGCGGAGGGGTTTAATGAGGCGAATTAGCCCATTTTGTTTTAAAACATGCGGGTATAAAATTTAATTTTCATAAACACCTTTTATTATTTTCCCTTTAAAAAAATTGGATCAAAACACACATTCTATTTTTATATCCAGTGTTCATCCGGGTTCTTCATTTTTTGAAGAACCGGTGAACCTCTATTGTGTCGGCCGCCGTCTGCCGACGGCGAAAAAAATTAAAAAAATTCTTTTTTGATTTCTTTTAAAAACACTACCCAAAACGTTTTCAAAATAACTTTGAACCAAAAAAAATTCGAATAATCCAAAAATCTGGCGATTTATTCGTTCGAAATCCGGCGGCAAGGGCTCAAAGAAATAGGTAAAAATTTATCCCTTTTCCTTCAACATATTCGAATATAAAATATAAAAAATAAACTAAAGAACAAGATCAGAAAATACCAAAAAGTTGCTTGTTTCTTGTATTATTCCAAAAATTTTAAGTAAATTCGTAGTGAAAATTACAAAAGGATTGATGGGTTTATATATGAATTTTACATGTCAAATTTACAATGAAAAAAATCTTAATTTTCTATTGATTTGGATTTATTGCTTGATAACTTGATTCCCTTCCCTTTTAATCCGGATTGTTTGATTCCTGATTTAGTGACATGCTTCCTTTTTTCCTTGACTGATTTTTTATATTTGCTTCAATCATATTCTGATGATCAACTTTCCCTTCGATTTTTCATACTTGAACAAGATAAAATGGGTCGGATAAAATTAGGTGACTACACCAGCTCAAGGAGGACCTTATCATTTCGGATATTAGCGTTACCACGTCGTGCACGTATGCACATATTTACGAACCAACAATTGGTTCCACGTTTTTTACTCGACAACATTTGGATTAATTTTTCATTCAAAGCTCCCAAAATATCGATATTTTCCAACAAAGTTAAATACATACATAAAGTCCGAAAAACATAATTAATCTCCCAAGTATGAAATTACATCAATGTCTCAAAATAATAAAATAATAATCTGAATAATTAAATAGTTTCGTACTGAATAATAATATAATCGGATAAAATTGAGATCCTCCAAGTACCACGTCGCCTAAAGTCTAAAGATGTCTATAAGAGGAAACTATGGGGGAGTAAGCTAAAGAGCTTAGTGTGTCTCTAAAGTACAAGAAAAATCATAATCATAAAACATAATATTATTTTCTTGAAATTCTCTAAAACATAAAATAAACGATACAATATCACAAGCGTAATGCAATGCACCCAACTACGCCCGCCAAAAAATGAGGAATGTTCCCATAACCTCAACCCTACGTCCGCCATCAGAAGTGGAGTTCAGCCCGAATGGTGAAACCACTGAACTTCCTCTGTAACACCCGGGTTTAGGGGTCGGGTGAAAATAATGTTTTAATAATTCGGGTTCAGTTCTATAATTAAAATAAATCTTTTAAGTTTCGGGTTTCAAGAGCCAACAATTGTTGATGGGCTAAATTGAAATGAAACTTAAATTTCAAGGATTTTACAAAATAGATGAAATGGCCATTCATTAATGGCATTTCTGTAATTTTGAGGACATCTTTTAAAACCCCATTTTATTAAAAGAAAAAACATTGTCTTCTTCCTCCACTCTCCAACATTTGAACGACCAAAGAGCTCTCTCTCTACCCAATCACTATTCCATCACATAGCTCCTCCATTTCAACCCATTTTCGAAAGGTAACACCATTTTTGACTTCTCCTCAACATCCTCTCTTCAAAAGTACACTTAGTTTTCATTTTCGTTAAGGTTTTGGAAAATGGAGTTTTTGGAAATTTTGATTAAAAATGGTAACTTTATGTTGTTAAGCTTAATGTTTTGATTCAATGTTGTTAGTTATGAAGTCTAGGAGCTAAATGGTACCACATATGTGAATTTTGAATGGTTTGAAGCAATTTTCGGATTTGGGTAAACATGAGGGTTTTGGAGGGTTTTGGGTGAGTTTTGGGGGTTGTTTTAGGTGGGTTTTGATAGGCTATTGTTAGTACTATGGATAGGGGTTGAATTGGGATCGATTGTGGATGTAATGGAGGTTGGAAACATGGTTTTTGGGCATGGTTTTGGGACTGTCCGAATTGGTTAAGAATGGGAATTGTTTATAGCTTGCAACATGGTAAATTGTGATTGAATTGTATTCCGGGTTGGTCTTTTGATGTTGGGCTGATTTGGAATTGTTTGAAATGTGTTTGAGGTTGTTTGAATAGCGGAGATTGGTGTTGGAGAAGCTTCGGGAAGAAATCCGGGTTTGTGAGAGTGGTTGCTTGCTTGGCTTGGAGCTTGGAAGCTTAGGTGAGTGGTTAATGTTTTAATTTGATTTCAAAGGTTGGTTCTAGCATGTGGAGGTGAAAATGTTTTCAAGTAAGGTTTTGGTTCAAAGATGGTTTTGAAAGAATTTAGATTTGGCTTGAAAGTGAATTAAACTCAAGAGTAAGTTGTTGTGAAATTTCCTCTTTAATTTCTCCTTTTACCATTTGTTTTCATTGCTTGAAATGATATTCAGTTATGTATGAAATTCCAATACTTTGGGAAAAAGCATGTTGTCTACTATCGTATTCGTTAATCATGTATGATGATAACAATGGTGATGTAGATATACCTTGTAAGGTGTGATAAGTTGGTGCATGTTGTGCACGAAAATGGTGAGTAAGACCATTCGTAATCGGTAAGATTCCAAGTAGTAAGTGATGCTATTGTGGATTTTGTTACATCTTGTTTTGGTTGTGCATGATATAGTGAGTACATGTCGTATGGTAGTAATTGTGCATCGTGTTGCATGGTTGGTGTCGAACCTCACGTGATGGTTGTCGTTGCTCCGGTGATGTGTAGTCCCGCCGGTAGCAAGTGGTATAAGACTCCGGTGATGTGTAGTCCCACCGGTAGTGACTAGTAGAAGAGTACTTTGATGTGTAGTCCCATTGGAAAACTACTAGTCGAAACGGTGATGTGTAGTCCCACCGTGTGTGTTTTGGTTATGCTTGTGCATGCCATGTAATGTTCATGTTGTATCTCACTATATCATTATCCCTATATTGTTTTGCTTTAATCTAGGACCATGTCCTTATGCATGCTATGATAAATGCCTTTATGGTTGACCTTTGGTTGAACTTGTATGTAGTAGAAGGTTTAGGTTGTAGGATGATTTGTATGTGTTGACCTTTATTTTAAAAGAAAGCTTTGAACCCTGCATTGTCGTAGTTATGTTTTAGAGCTCCGCTCACTAAGCTTTATGCTTATGCTCTCCTTTTTCCGACAATGTAGATCTTTAGCTTGGAGTTAGCAAGGAGCAAGATGAGGGCGTCCAAGCGTGTGGTAGTTTGCTCGAGTATGATTTGATTAAATAATGTAATAGTCTAGCAATGAGAAATGCTACGTGTCTTAGGAGCTTGTATCTAGACTCCTTTGTTTTGGCCACATGTTGTAATGCCTTATGTTGATGTTTTGGTTTGATTATGGTTTGTAATGCATGGTATGCTATGATGGATGGTGTATGTGTTGGCATGTTTATCGGTGTTTAGGTTGCCTTGTTAGAGAGGGCCAAAACCTCTATGTGCTTGTCTTGTGCCTTAGAGGCTTTGAGATCCTTGTTTGGCTTAATTTGATCGAATGTCTCTTGTTAGAATGTCATGCTTGAAAGCCTAAATTGCTTGTATGCTTGAATCCTCCTCATGTGTGAAACGTGTTGTAATTGTAAGCTTAAGCATGCCTAAACTCTTGGGTTGTTATTAGGATGCATGTTAGTGTGTTGGTTGAAGTGTTAGAGGGATTTAGGGGCCTCCTTGTGCTCTAAATCAGCTCAAACCTGCAGATTCGTGGCTGGGGTATCGATACCGTTGGTCTGGTATCGATACTGCCCTTTGGTTTCAAGCCTCGTGTATCGATACTCGAAGGATAGTATCGATACCTTTTTGGCCACTGGTGCCACTGTCGATTTCGGTATCGATACCGGCCTCGAGGGTATCGATACCGTTGTCTTATCTTTGACCGTGGGAAGTCAACTCTTGGAAAGGGTATCGATACCTTTGAGGGAGGTATCGATACTGTCTCCTCAGGTTGACCAAACCCTGTTGACCTAGTCAAGGGGTATCGATACCCCCCCTAAGGGTATCGATACCGCCTGTAGGTTAACTTTAAAAAATGGGCTTTTGAATGTTAGTTTGGGTTCGTTTGACTGCTTTGTAAATATCGTTCCGCTGTATGATCACTTAGGATGTAATTTTCATCTAGACAAGATTAAAATGGAAAAAAAAAATATAGGGTTGCTAACCGAGGGAGAGTTCCTTAGGGAGTTTTCACTCGGTTTTCCCCGTGTAGCTCACTCGGACCGGTCATCCGGCCAGACCGGGACGAGGGGGTTACATTTATTGGTATCAGAGCCTGAGGTTTCCGAGACCTCGGGTAGGTAAGTGAGGTAAGTTTGATGTGTTATGTTGTTGTTATGTCTCAGTGAATGTTTTGCCATGTATGCTTAATGTTTGCTTGTTAGTACGGTGTTTGAAAGCATGTGTTAGCGTGATGCTTGTGTTGAAGCGTAGTGTCGGGTTCCCATTGCTACTATTACTTATTTAAAAAGATTTTTGTAAAGGAATATACTTGAGCACCTTGGACCCTTGCTCTTGTTAACCCTAAATATTCTTTCTTGTGTGTTTTGTTTATTGTTGTATGGTTGTTTTCGGTAAGTTGGAGGCCGAGGTGTGGGCCTGGAGTTGGTAATCATGAATCGGAGGTTTTAGAGGATGTGAACGACGATTGAGCTCATCGCTTTAGTTCAGGGTAGTATGACCGTACCAGAGTTGGGAGTGCAGTTTGTCTGTTTGGGTCAACATGCATATGAGCTGGTTTCTGTTGAGGGAGAACAATGTGACCAATCTTGATATGATATGGTAATAGAAGTGAAGACTTAAGAGTTGGCTTCGGAAGGATGTCGATGTTGTAGCAAGTAATTCCTCGACACAGTCTTTGGGCTTGTTGTTCTGATTGATTCTGGATCTACGCGTCCGTGTATTTTGAGTGAACATACGAAGTTGTTGAATCTACCTTGTGGGGCACTAGGGGTAGGTGTTGGTGTTGCTAGCTCCTTCGGGGATACAGTCGTGGTCAGAAAGATGTACAAGGGATGTCCGTTGATGGTTCAGTGGCACGTGTTTTCAGTTGATGCGATGGAATTGCTTCTTACGGTTTTGATGTGAGGCTGTGTATGGATTGGTTTGAAGAACATAGAGTTAGGGTAGACTTTGAGACATTGAAAGATTTCTTAGAGCTTTCGGATGACTATGAGATTGTAACGGAAGATAGGAATGTGGGTTTTGTATCGAATGTTAAATCCAGCTTTAGAAGTCAAAGATTGATTGACTTTGGTTGACAGGCTTGCCTAGCAAACGTTATAGATGTGATTTTTGAATGAGGATTAGACCACATAATGTTGGAATAGGTTGTGTTTATCCTAGAGGTGTTTGGAAGAATTGCCTGGTCTGTCTCTTGTTAGGGAAGGAGAGTTTGTTTTCGAGACCGTCTCTGAGTTTGCTCCCGTTCTAGTTTGCTCTGTATCTTATGGTTTCCGAAGGAATTGAGAATGTTGAAGAACCAACTTGGAGGTTTGTTGGACCTTAGACTCGTTAAGCCTAGTACGTCATCTTATAGTACGACAGTACAATTTGTGAAGAAGAAAGAGTGACAGTACGAGAATGTGTTTAGAATTCAGACAGTTGAAACAAGTGACAATGAATAATTAGTATCCGTTTTCGAGTGTCAGTGGTTTGTTGGTCAGTTAGTGTGTGCTTCAGTTTATTTGAAGATTAATTTGAGATCTGATTATTACCAGTTGAAAGTGAGAGAAGTTGAAGTATCGAAGACAGCTTTCGGGGCAGATGTGATCACTTTGGGTTTTGTGCCGTTTGATTGACTAGTGTGTTAGTTACTTTCAGAGAGATGTTGAGCATGATGTTTTCCTAAGTCCTTGATCAGCTTGTAGTAGCTCTCTTAGATGATCCGTGGGTATATTCATGTACCGAAGATGACCATGACAAGCCTTGAAGTAGAGTTGTAGATTCTATTAGAAAATCAGTTGTATGCTAAGTTGAGCAAGTGTGGACTCCGAGTCGAGGAAGATGTCCTCCTAAGACATGTAGATTAGCCGAGTGTATTAGAGTAAATCCCAAGTAGTCAGAAGAAGATGTGAGTCGGAAGAAGTTTGAAGACTGTGACATGTATCTATAGTTCCTAGGTCTAGCATTGTTACTCTCAGAGAATTATAAATAGTCTTCTGAAGTTATCTGCTCCTTTGATAATTTGCTACAGAAGAATGTTCAGTTGTGTGGTCAGATGCAAGACAATGAGCCCTTGGGAAATCGAAAGAAACTTAGAAGAGAAATTTCGACCTTGATTTAGCTTACATCAAAGAAAAAGTTTGTGAACCATGGTGATGCGTACACGTAGAGTTAGGTTGTGTGCTTATGCAAGGCAGAAGATTGTGACCTATTCATTGAGATAGTTGAAAGACCGTGAGAAGAGTTATCCGATATGAGACATAGAGTTAATTACAGTTGTGTTTGCTTTGAAGACTTAGAGACAAAGCTTGTATAGTAAGAAATGCACAGTGTGTCTGTACATATCATCAGAACTTGAAATATTTGAAGACCTAGGAAGGGTTGAAACTTGAATAGCATAAAGTGTAGAACTGCTTGAAGACTATAATCTCGGAATTGAGTACCATCCGAAGAGAGTTAATGTAGTAACCGATGTTCCGAGCCGTATTTGTTGTTAGATTAGTAGTTGAGTTGTGAGTTGTAATTGCCGCGTTTCAGGTTGAACCTACATAGAGTCAGAATGTTTGAAGAGAAACAGTTGCAAGATAGATTCTTGGCACCCCACGTGCAAGGCATATCAGAAAGAAAACCTTCAGAGTACAGTTCAGAGATGGTGGAATTTGTATTGTTAGAGACAGAAATGTTGTACCGATTGACATAGTGTTTTGAGACGTATTGTGTTGGCCGAAGCATATGACAATTTATTTGTATGGCATCAGAATAGTATGAAGAGGTATTGTGGGTCGAAGATGAGTACTTCTGGGTTGAGTTGGTGAATGACGTGGTTCAGTATGCGAGTAAGTGTATAGTTTGCCTGTGTGTCAATATCGAGCATCAGTTTCTTCTAGTTTGTTACATCTGTGGGAGATTCGTAATGAAAGTGGGAAATAGATTTGAGGGACTTTGTGTCCGGTTCGCCTTTGATTTCTCACGAGAGAGTTTAGCCGAGTAAGCAATGATAGTTACATCGAGTGTGCTCATTTTATACATGTTCAAGCTACTTGTACCGTGGGTAAGATGGTGGAGTTGTGCCTTAGCAAGATCATGAATTGTACAGTGTCTTGAGATCAATAGTGACCGATAGAGATTCGAGTTTTCTGCTAGATTTTTGAAGACGTCTGCGTAGTGTTTGGTTACCTGTTGAAGTCAGATGGTCAGCTAGAGAAGATTATGAGTCAAGAATTCAAACAGTGTTGTATGGGATTGTGAATCGGGCTAGTTCAGTTGTTTATTTGTTGCGGTTACCATCGGAGTTAGAAAGGGGTTTGCGATGTGTTCTGTGTGTCTATGATTCAGAAGTGTGAGCCGGTTTTGTTCCGTGTTATGTTGTTGAAAAGATTGAGTTGGAATTCAAATGGTCATGCATTGAAGGACCCGTTGAGATCTTGGCATCAGTTAGCTAATGTTGTGTGGTGAGTCTACCGAGTTGGTGGGTATGTAGTGGTGAGAGAAAGTGTGGAGGAGCTTGTGTCAGTGACTCTTCCTGTCTGATAAATTTCGGGGACGAAATTTCCTTAAGTAGGGGAGAGTTGTAACACCCGGGTTTAGGGGTCGGGTGAAAATAATGTTTTAATAATTCGGGTTCGGTTCTATAATTAAAATAAATCTTTTAAGTTTCAGGTTTCAAGAGCCAACAATTGTTGATGGGCTAAATTGAAATGAAACTTAAATTTCAAGGATTTTACAAAATAGATGAAATGGCCATTCATTAATGGCATTTCTGTAATTTTGAGGACATCTTTTAAAACCCCATTTTATTAAAAGAAAAAACATTGTCTTCTTCCTCCACTCTCCAACATTTGAACGACCAAAGAGCTCTCTCTCTACCCAATCACTATTCCATCACATAGCTCCTCCATTTCAACCCATTTTCGAAAGGTAACACCATTTTTGACTTCTCCTCAACATCCTCTCTTCAAAAGTACACTTAGTTTTCATTTTCGTTAAGGTTTTGGAAAATGGAGTTTTTGGAAATTTTGATTAAAAATGGTAACTTTATGTTGTTAAGCTTAATGTTTTGATTCAATGTTGTTAGTTATGAAGTCTAGGAGCTAAATGGTACCACATATGTGAATTTTGAATGGTTTGAAGCAATTTTCGGATTTGGGTAAACATGAGGGTTTTGGAGGGTTTTGGGTGAGTTTTGGGGGTTGTTTTAGGTGGGTTTTGATAGGCTATTGTTAGTACTATGGATAGGGGTTGAATTGGGATCGATTGTGGATGTAATGGAGGTTGGAAACATGGTTTTTGGGCATGGTTTTGGGACTGTCCGAATTGGTTAAGAATGGGAATTGTTTATAGCTTGCAACATGGTAAATTGTGATTGAATTGTATTCCGGGTTGGTCTTTTGATGTTGGGCTGATTTGGAATTGTTTGAAATGTGTTTGAGGTTGTTTGAATAGCGGAGATTGGTGTTGGAGAAGCTTCGGGAAGAAATCCGGGTTTGTGAGAGTGGTTGCTTGCTTGGCTTGGAGCTTGGAAGCTTAGGTGAGTGGTTAATGTTTTAATTTGATTTCAAAGGTTGGTTCTAGCATGTGGAGGTGAAAATGTTTTCAAGTAAGGTTTTGGTTCAAAGATGGTTTTGAAAGAATTTAGATTTGGCTTGAAAGTGAATTAAACTCAAGAGTAAGTTGTTGTGAAATTTCCTCTTTAATTTCTCCTTTTACCATTTGTTTTCATTGCTTGAAATGATATTCAGTTATGTATGAAATTCCAATACTTTGGGAAAAAGCATGTTGTCTACTATCGTATTCGTTAATCATGTATGATGATAACAATGGTGATGTAGATATACCTTGTAAGGTGTGATAAGTTGGTGCATGTTGTGCACGAAAATGGTGAGTAAGACCATTCGTAATTGGTAAGATTCCAAGTAGTAAGTGATGCTATTGTGGATTTTGTTACATCTTGTTTTGGTTGTGCATGATATAGTGAGTACATGTCGTATGGTAGTAATTGTGCATCGTGTTGCATGGTTGGTGTCGAACCTCACGTGATGGTTGTCGTTGCTCCGGTGATGTGTAGTCCCGCCGGTAGCAAGTGGTATAAGACTCCGGTGATGTGTAGTCCCACCGGTAGTGACTAGTAGAAGAGTACTTTGATGTGTAGTCCCATTGGAAAACTACTAGTCGAAACGGTGATGTGTAGTCCCACCGTGTGTGTTTTGGTTACTCTTGTGCATGCCATGTAATGTTCATGTTGTATCTCACTATATCATTGTCCCTATATTGTTTTGCTTTAATCTAGGACTATGTCCTTATGCATGCTATGATAAATGCCTTTATGGTTGACCTTTGGTTGAACTTGTATGTAGTAGAAGGTTTAGGTTGTAGGATGATTTGTATGTGTTGACCTTTATTTTAAAAGAAAGCTTTGAACCCTGCATTGTCGTAGTTATGTTTTAGAGCTCCGCTCACTAAGCTTTATGCTTACGCTCTCCTTTTTCCGACAATGCAGATCTTTAGCTTGGAGTTAGCAAGGAGCAAGATGAGGGCGTCCAAGCGTGTGGTAGTTTGCTCAAGTATGATTTGATTAAATAATGTAATAGTCTAGCAATGGGAAATGCTACGTGTCTTAGGAGCTTGTATCTAGACTCCTTTGTTTTGGCCACATGTTGTAATGCCTTATGTTGATGTTTTGGTTTGATTATGGTTTGTAATGCATGGTATGCTATGATGGATGGTGTATGTGTTGGCATGTTTATCGGTGTTTAGGTTGCCTTGTTAGAGAGGGCCAAAACCTCTATGTGCTTGTCTTGTGCCTTAGAGGCTTTGAGATCCTTGTTTGGCTTAATTTGATCGAATGTCTCTTGTTAGAATGTCATGCTTGAAAGCCTAAATTGCTTGTATGCTTGAATCCTCCTCATGTGTGAAACGTGTTGTAATTGTAAGCTTAAGCATGCCTAAACTCTTGGGTTGTTATTAGGATGCATGTTAGTGTGTTGGTTGAAGTGTTAGAGGGATTTAGGGGCCTCCTTGTGCTCTAAATCAGCTCAAACCTGTAGATTCGTGGCTGGGGTATCGATACCGTTGGTCTGGTATCGATACTGCCCTTTGGTTTCAGGCCTCGTGTATCGATACTCGAAGGATAGTATCGATACCTTTTTGGCCACTGGTGCCACTGTCGATTTCGGTATCGATACCGGCCTCGAGGGTATCGATACCGTTGTCTTATCTTTGACCGTGGGAAGTCAACTCTTGGAAAGGGTATCGATACCTTTGAGGGAGGTATCGATACTGTCTCCTCAGGTTGACCAAACCCTGTTGACCTAGTCAAGGGGTATCGATACCCCCCCTAAGGGTATCGATACCGCCTGTAGGTTAACTTTAAAAAATGGGCTTTTGAATGTTAGTTTGGGTTCATTTGACTGCTTTGTAAATATCGTTCCGCTGTATGATCACTTAGGATGTAATTTTCATCTAGACAAGATTAAAATGGAAAAAAAAAATATAGGGTTGCTAACCGAGGGAGAGTTCCTTAGGGAGTTTTCACTCGGTTTTCCCCGTGTAGCTCACTCGGACCGGTCATCCGGCCAGACCGGGACGAGGGGGTTACATCCTCCTTACAAATCCCAGCCCATGCTCATGCATATATGATGTTTAAAATTCAAGTTCCATAAAACTCAATTCCATAAATCTGATATTCCATAAAACATACATCATAATCGTAGTCCATAAATCTATAAATTATAGTACCGTAAATCTGATGTTCCATAAATCAAATTTTTTATAAATCATAATTAAAATACATTATGAAATCGTATGCACATGATGTCAACCATACAAGACATAAAACATATAGATAATCACATAAGGGATAAAACCCCATCACAAAAAAATAACATATAATTTATTTATAGCACCAGAAGAAACACACCTCGCAACAATAAAACTCTAACGACGAATAAAGGGCGGTTGCGGCTTCGATGTAAGGTGATGGCAGCATCAATCCGAGAGGAATCATAAAACATGGGAATAAATAAGAGAGAAAACACTTTAAAACTTAAGGCTTATGTTTATTTTTGTATGTAGTAACTATGACTATATATATAGTTGAGCGGTTGTAATCTAAACAAATTAGGTTTAGAATATAATAACAACAACAATAATTACAAAAATTTAAGTTGAAAAAAGAAAAAGATGAATTAGAATTCAATTTGAAATTAAAGAGTATATATATATATATATATATATATATATATATATTAAACAATAAAAAAAAGAATACGGAAGGAAGGAAGAAAACAAAGTAAGTTAAAGTTCATTTTGACAAAGGGTTATTTATGGTGTCAATCTTTAAACTTTCAAGAAATTTTATATTAGCTTCCAAGTTTGATAAAAAAATCTTATTTAGTCCTTTATAAAATTTAGGGTTCTGAACTAAAAATTCTCAATTGTTAGGGTTTACAATTAGGGATTTTAAAATTAGCTTTTTAAATTAGGGATTTTTCGAATCTAGGGTTTACAATTTAGGCGTATTTTTTGGGGTGTTACACTTCAGGAGCACCCGCCTTCAATATATGACCATCTCATACTATTTTTCATTTACGAGAATTTTGATCATTGGAACAAATTTTCATGCTTCATGCATGATTTACATATGTTCGCTCTAACATGTAATTCAAATTTAGAGCATTTCAGCTGGTATACGAGACTTAGTTACTCTCATTGGGCTAGTAAATATGTCTGACAGTTGACATGTAATAGCATGAATTATCTTATGAACTTCTGGTTCATATACGAGGATCTATGTAACACCCGGGTTTAGGGGTCAAGTGAAAATAATATTTTAATATTATTTGGGCTCGGGTTTATAATCAAAATGATCCTTTAAAATTTCGGGTTTCAAAGTAAATGTTTGAAATGGGACCAAATTGATTTAATTGCAAGTTGAAGAGCTATTTAAAGAACAAGGGAATAGCCATTCATTAATGGCCTTTTGGTAATTTACCCATTTTCTAATTTAAATCCCCCTTTATACAAATAAAACACCCTTTTACTATTCATCATCTTCTTCTTCAACGAGTTTGAAGAGCTCCCTCCCCCTTTCACTATTCCATCTCCTTCCTCCCTCATTTTGGCTCGGTTTTGAAAGGTAAACACGTTTTCAACTTGCTCTCACCTTCCTCTTTTCAAAAGTACAAGTAACTTTCATTTTCATCCATGTTTTAGAATTTGGATTTTTGGGAGTTTTGAATAAAAGTGGTAGCTTTATGGTGTTTAACTTGAGATTTTGATTTAATATTGATAGATATGGTGTTTATGAATCTAATGGTCCAACATATATGATTTTTATAGTGTTTTAAATGAATTCCCGAATTTGGGTTTTGGTGGGTTTTTAGGAGGGTTTTTAGTTGAGTTTTGGGTGTGGTTTGTGTTGGAAATTGAGGGTTGATGTTAGGGTATTGGTTGGGGGTCGTTTTGGGAGCATTTGGAAGTGTTAAATGTGTTGAAATCGCAAGTTTTAGATTGTGCAAAGGGGCTGCTCGGGAATGGCTTTTTGGGGGTTGTTCTTGGTTCGAAAACAAGTGTTTGATGTTTGAATTTCATTCCGGGTTTGCTACATTGTGTTGTGGACTGATTTGAGGTTAATTTACTTGTGTTGAGGCGATTAGAAGCAAGTATTTGCATTGGTAAAGCTTTGAGATCGAATCCAGAAGTGAGGAGGCTTGATTCGGCTTTGCTTGTTTTGCTTAAGGAAATGAGGTGAGTGGTTAAAATGTTTTAAATGGCTTTGATCAATTGGTTCGAGCATGTGAATGTGGAAATGTTTTCAAGTAACATTTGGTTCAAAGTTGGTTTTGAAGAAGTTTAGTTTTGAGCTTGAAAAGTCAATTTTAAACTCAAAGAGTAAGTGATGTGAAATGCCTCTTTAAATTTCCCCTTTTATCATTGTTTTTCATCTCTTGGAATGATATTTTGTTATACATGAAATTCCAATACTTTGGGAAGAAGCTTGTTGCTATCTATTATATCGTTGCTCATGTATGATGGTAATAATGTGGGTGTTGTTAATGCCTTATGTTGTTGTATTGGTTTGATTATGGTTTATAACGCATGATATGCTATGATGAATGTTGTGTGTGTTGGCATGTCTACGTGTTTTGGTTGCTAACCGAGGGGGAACCTTAACGGGTTTCGCTTCGGTTTTCCCCGTGTAGCTCACTCGGACCGGTCATCCGGCCAGACCGGGACGAGGGGGTTACAATCTAGATAACGACAATTCATTTCCCTTTGTCCAACTGATTATTATCTCTCCTGGTGTTGAGAAAAAGCCATGTCATAAATGATTCTTCAATTAATATTTAAGAATTTAAACATAAAAGGAGACTCATACTCAATATATATTCTCAACATTTTTATTTACCCATTTATGCGTTGCGGTGGAGCAACTCAATAATATATCGCACATTCTAAAATTATAAAATGAGTATGTATGGCTTCTGACAAAAAATCAATCATAACAGGGAGTTTATTATAACTCGTTGGCTTGATGATTACAAGTGTTGCTATATGGAAATACCATATAAATAATAATTTTCTTGTTCTTATAGTTTAGCTATCAAAGAGGAGGCATCCAAATAAAAAATTTGCTAAACCGTATTTTTCATAATCAATAGGCTTTGTAACAACTGATATAGCCTAAAATATAAACCCACTAGCTTTTGCAAGACGAATAGTCTAATTGCATAATCTGAATCATTTTAGAATCAATCTCACAAACTTGTAGTTGTAAGTTGATAAAAAATGCAGATGCATCTACTAAAATCATATAAAATTTTTCACATTTGTGGATATATGAGCCCATATTTCATTCAGATATGTAAGACATGCAGTCTTAACTTCAGTACAAGAACTTTAAGTTCTAGTTCTTTTGGTATGTGTGATCAACTAAATCTTTTGAGAACAAACAACACAAGAACTTCAGGTTCTTTTAGTAAGTAGAATTTAATCAATTCCTTTAAACAACACAAGAACTTCATGTTCTTTAATAAGCGAAATTTAATTAATTCCTTTGAGAATAAGCACCACGAGAACTCCAGGTTCTTTTAATACATTTGCATGTAAATATCAATAATTTCTGCATCATTATTGATCAGGATGGTCTAACCGATCAGACCTGCTATATACATGTTTGTATATATATTTCTAAATTTGGTAAACTTCTGGTTTACCATAACATTTGATTCAATTTCACACGTACATGTCTAGTACAACCATCAAAACTGTTCCTTTGAATAGGAATATATTTAGCTCTTTCGGGGCTTTCAATGAAAATTATCTTTTGGTAGTAATATATAGCTCTTCTAGAGCTATCCACTAACTTTTGGCTACCAGAACTTATATCCACATTGTCTTATTTCAAATGCCAATGGATAACATATGTTATCTATTATTCCCGAAGGATTATTTTGCGAACTCATATTGCTTTCTTAAAATTTCCACTTCTAGTGGTGACAATATTATTACTATCAACGGTAATTTTTACAATATTCACAATTCTACACTTTTCTTAATGTGCTTTCTCTCAAGAACTTATTGCTCTTCTGGAGCATCAATATTTTCAGTACTTTGAGATATATTACTCACATTTTCCCTTGCATTAAATGGGAAAATATATCTTATGCTTCTACTAAGCATAAATCGTCACCATAAATTGTATTTGATAAGTAAATAAACAAAAAACAAATAAAAAGATAAATAATTCTTTTCAAAGTTATGAGAATAATTAGAAGATGATTTATTCTATTCAAGAGTTATAAGGAAATCAACAACGTCCAAATGAGTTGGACCAACAATGTCCAAATAAGTTGGACCAATATCATCTTCATCATTTTTCGCAAACAAAATTTACTTCTATTTTCTTTCATTTATTATTCAATGATTGTTGATTTTTTAGCATACGACAAGTACGAGACCAATGAGTTATTACATCGCATTGGTAATAAAAAAGATTTTACTTCCTTAGAATGATCTTTTATCACTCTTTTCATTCTTATAACCTCACTACCGGTAGGTAGAAGTATTCTTAAAATGACCATAATGTCTATGTTCATGGCCTCGACCATGACCACAACTACTATTGTGGCATTTATTCTTTCCATTATAAAATCTCATATTCACTTTAGGGAATGAAGTAGAGCTAGTGGGCATTTAAAATCTTTTTCACGATATTGTGTAACGCCCCGGTTTTGGGCTTAGAAGTTTTGGGTTTTGACCGGTTCGGTCAAAGTGCGGTTCGAATATAAAAAGGTGAAATTAGGAAAGCCTAGTTCGGGTTGCATTAAAAATATGGAAAAATGTCTTAAAATTCTCTTTTAATATATATAAGGGTTTGGTGAAATCAATTTTACAAAATGAGGTTTGGAAGGGTGACATTTTGGCTAGTGACCAAAATGTAATTTTTGAAAACTGTGTGACTATTCTAAAAAGGATTGAAACTTTGAATCTTTAAGGAGCTATTTACCCAATGGGAGTTTCTCCAGATTTTTCTAAGATATTAAATGATTAATTAAAGATTTTTAAATAAAATAAAAGTGGAGGGAGGATATTTTGGCCATAACTAACTTTTCTCTCAAATCTTCCATTTTCATTTTCTCTCAAACCAAACACCTTTTCTCCAGAGCTTTTCTCTCTAATTTTGTCACCTAAATAACTCATTTCAATTCCCTTTTGATCTTCAATCATCTCTTCAACAAAACCTCACCATTTGCTAATTGGATTTTCAAGATTTTGGTTCCAAAAAGGGAGGAAACTCAAGTTTGGAGGTAAGAACGTCCTTCTCCTCTAAACTCTCAGTTCTTTACTGAAATTCCTAAGTTCTCAATTCTTAAATTGTGTTTTATAAAAGGTTTTATGGATGTGATCTTGATCTTGGCTTTTAAATGCATGATTTGCTTGATTTTGGTGAAATTTCGTATGATCTGTTTAAGCAGTGATTTGAGGTGTATTTTTGATGTTAAATGAATGTTAAATTGATAAGGAATTGAGGTTTAATTAATGCAATCCCGAATAGGTTGAATTTCCTAAGTTTAGCTTGTGTTCTTGGTTGTTTTTGGAGTGATCTTGTTGATCTGTTTTGGCTGGAGGTATAAGGATGAGTTGAGATCCATTTTGGATGTTAATTGATGTTTAAGAATGTTTAGTTTTGATGGATCATGGCTGGGTAATGTTGTGGAGTTGTTTGGATGCATTTTCGGTTGTGTTTGGTAGCCGAAAATGGAGTATGGATGAGAGCAGCGGGTTAGGTGCTTTCATTGAAGCTATTAATGCAAGATGATGCATTAATCCTCTGCTTTGATGTGTTGAAAACAAGGGAGTCATCTTTGGATCCAAGTGGTGGTGATCCGGAAGCTTGATTGGTGTTTCGGCAAGAGGCGAAACGGAATCGGTGAGTGGATTTTGGTTTTCAGCTTTGAAACCAGTGTTTTGAAGGTTTGGGTGCTTAGTTTAAGTCTAAGCAACTTAGCTAAGCTCAAGAGTAAGTTTTCGGAAAAACTCTCTTGATGATGAACCATGGATTGGTTGTATGCAATGTGGTTGTTTGCATGTTTTAAATCCTGTTTTGAAAGCATATTTAGCATGTTTATTTGCTGAGATTATAAGCCATGTGTTGAAGGATGCTCAAGGTAAGAGATCCTTATTTTTGGACATTGTTTAAATGTGGTTGGATGCTTAAAAATGCATGATGTTTATGGCTTTGATAAATGCTTTAAAACAGTGGATTATTGTTGTTAATGATGCATATTGGCAAGTGATGGTTAAGGTCACAAAGGTGTTTAAAAGTCCTTGTGTGAGCCTTGTTTATTTAAGAACAACATGGTGGTTAAAAGTCCATGGTTGGTTCTTGGTTAAGATCACCAAGGTGGTTAAAATTCCTTGGGTGAGTCTTGTGTATTTAAGGACAATATGGTGTTTAAAAGTCCATGATTGGTCCTTGGTTAAGGTTACAAAGGTGGTTAAAATTCCTTGTGTAAGCCTTGTTATTTAAGAACATCAAGGCGTTTAAAAGTCCTTGGATGGTTCTTGTTAAGGACACAAAGGTGTTTAAAAGTCCTTGTGTGGTCCTTGCCATGGTGTTTAAAAGTCTATGGGGTTAAGGACACAATGGTGTTTAAAAGTCCATGTGTGGTCCTTGGAAATTATAAGATCACAATGGTGTTTAAAAGTCCATGTGTGAGTCTTATGTTGAATGTATCACTTGTTGCCAATATGACATGATATGAATTTGAAGCATGAATTGCTTGTTTTAAATGTTTATGAGCATTTACAAATGATGAATTGGATTTAAGGTTTACAAATGTGTTTTATAAATGCATTATTGTGTGGTTTTAAATGAGCATTCCTCACTAAGCTTTTGCTTACGCTCTCTCTTTTCTTAAACCAATAATGCAGAGCATTAAAGTGCATTGAGGGCAGCAAGGGGGACAAGTATCCAAGTGGTGAACAAAGCTCATGTATGGTGAAGGTTTCTTAAACACTATTAGCTTTTGGTAATTTGGCAATGGGGAACCTATGTTGTTGATTTGGGAGATGTTTTGGACTCCCTAAGTTGGATTTGTGTTGTTGATAATGTTGGCACTTGTAATTGGCCTTTGTGATATGGTTTTGGAATAATGATGCTTGAATGGTTTGCTAAGTAGGAAGCATGCCTATAGATTTGGGGATTTCCATAATTGATGCCATATTGATGTTTGGTTGATGCAACTATGTTCCTTGTATGTTGAATGACTTGTTGGTAAAATTTGGTGGCATTTGGAGCATGTTTGATAAGTCAATTGCATGATAAACCAGCAAATTTGCTGCAATCTGGGCAACCTGTTTCGGAACAGGTGCTACCGTATCGGAACGGGGGCCTGAAATGGCCTGGGCGATCTGAAACGGGAGGCACTGTTCCGGAACGGTTTGGCCACTGCCAGGCCATGTTTCGGTACCAGTTTCGGAACGATCCCGCGTTTCGGAACGGGTCTTCCCTGTTCCGAAACACTCGACCGTTGGACACTGAAATTGATGGTTAAATGTTTTGCAATGTTTGTATTTTGGTCCTGAAACTTGTTTATGCAATTGTGTGAGTTTGGGATGTCCAATTGAGCTGAAATTTGGTAGAGAAGCATGAAACCTGACTAATTTCATATTGGTAACTTTAATTTGGGTTAAGACCTTATAATTTTCGGAATTTACATTTTGGTCCCCAAAGTTGTAATTTGTGCAATTGAGTCCCTGAATGTTCTCTGATTGTTATGATGTTTGAATATGATTATCTTGTGAACATATCTAGGGTTAACATGCATCTAGACAAGAGTAAAAAGAAAAAAAAAAGGGTCGTTAATCAAGGTTGACTTTCGAGTTGACTTTGGTTTTCCCCGTGTGATCTTCTTAATTCGGGTCAACCGTCTAGGCTGGGTTAAGGGGGTTACATATTGTGTCTGAGGACAACATTGTTTGTCGTGAAAAGTGGAATATGTTTTTATTAACATACCATCATCACAAAAAACAAAGATTTAATCCTCGTACGCGGCATTGTTAAATCAGTTCACATGGTCCTTTAAGACCAGTAGCCTCGCAGAACGGGATGTTCAACCAATATACTTGGATTATATCGAAGTAATGTCTCTAATTGAATAATGATTTACCATGTTTGCATTCACTTTAGGGAATGAAACAGATCCAATAATCGCATGGAATAAACATCATGCTTGCATTCACTTCAGGGAATGCCTCCCACAGAAATTCTTGTCAAGATGAATTTTTGTAACATGAACTTGGGAGAAGTCTATAGTCGATTTTTTCCAACGTATAATAAATATTGTTTTCGAGCAAAATCACGATGATTTATCGGACTTTAAAGCAATAATTTAAAGAATAAAATAAAATTAAAATTTACCGATGTTAATTTTCCTCTTAAGGACAATGGAGACATAGCAAACGATCAAAACGACTTCTCATAATATTTTTTCTGTCATGTCTCTTACCACACCATTCAAACATATCATGTAAAACTCAAAACACGGTTAAAAATATCAAATATCATCAATAGGATAAAATAAAATAAATATTGATAAATAAATCACAACAAATATGTAGGGACTAAAGTAAGTAAACCAAAAAAATATGAAGTACTTGACAGAATTTTACCATTTTCTCTTAAAGTTTACGCATATGCAAAATACAACATAGGAAACTATTCTTTTATCGAAACAGTGAAAAACACTAACAAAATAAAAAATAATCGATTGATACTGAAATTAAAATACAACCAATAATGGTATACACATCTTTGTTATAATTCGCCCTTTGTTGAGTTTTTTGGGGCTCGATTTCTTCAACCGATCTTGCTCGCCAAGAATGGAGAAGTGGGATATTTGGCTGTTTTTGTGGGAATGGAAAGATAGACAATTTACACAAGGATTTATAGTGGTTCAACCTTTTAACCAAGGTCTACATCCACTACCTTAGCTTCCACTGAGGATTTCCAAACAAATTCACTAAGAATTTCATTCCCTTTTCTCGGATTAGGAGGAAACCGTTACAACGATCAAGCTTTCTACCCAAAGCTTGATCAAACACTCTCTTACACAAGAAAGACTTAGCAAACTAGAAATCCCTCTAATAGGTATGTGTTTGCACTATAAAGCTCTCACCCAAAACCTAAACACTTGAGCAAATTTAACAATATTTAGCTCACTAGTGTTGTCTAAGCAAGGAATGTACAAATAAAGCTCTAGACACAAATTGTCATCATAATGTTATAACAATTGAAGCATTAACCATCTCTTGATGTTTGGAGGTCCCTTTTATACTTGTCTTTGAGTTTATAGCCGTTACTAGCCGTTGAGGTTGAATTGGAGTCGTTGGAGCTTTTATTTCCCACCATAAATGCAGTTCTGTAGCTTGGCGTATCGATACCCTTCAAACCGTATCAATACGGTCCCGATAAGGAAGTAGCCATTGTGCACTTCAGTTGATGCGTATCGATACGCATACCTAGCGTATCGGTACTGTCCTACAAATTAAAAGACCGTTGGGAAATATGACCGTTGGGGTAGTTAGGCGTATTGGTACGCGATACAACTGTATCGATACGCGACTAGCCGTTGGGCTTTTTCAAAACACACCGTATCGATACGGCTAAGCGTATCGGTACGGGTTTTGGCTACTGCAAAATTCCTGTAGTTGAAACCCTAAGGTGTATCGGTACGGTACCAGACCGTATCGGTACGGGCACTTGAAATGCTTAGTTTTGACTACTTTAAATGCACTTTAAATCATTCCAAAGCCTTGTAAAACCCTTAAACATATTTTCAAGTTGTTTTTTACTAGAAATATATTTTAAATTCTTTTCAATTTAGTCCAAAACATTTTTCAAATATTATATCAAAACACTTAGTTTTACAATCTCCCTCTTTTTGATATAATAAAATCAACTTGAAAAATTGTTTGAGATTCTCCCCCTTTGCATTTTAAAAATTGAATAAGAGACTTAAAATTTAAGTTAGATTAAAGCTCCCCCTCATTCTCTTAAAAAACTTGAAAGATCAATTTTTCAAACCATTTCTCCCCCTTTTTGTTATATCAAAAATAATTTAAAATGACATTGGGCTCAAAATAACATGGGAGGTAAAAAGAAAAATTGACACACTTAAAATTTTGGTTTTAAAAATTGGCTCCCCCTTACTCAAAGCATCAAACAATGTTAGTTCAACATTTATGATCATCTAGTTGAAATAAATGAAAAAATAAATTAAATGAAAACAAAAACAACTAGATTTTACCACACTTGAACCCAAGGGAGGATGTGAAGCCTTCCTTCTTCAAGTGTTCTTCCTTTGTGTGCATGGAGCTCCCCCTCAAAGTTGACTTGTTGATCAATCTCCATCACACCTATCATAAGACAATCAAGTAATTTTTGGTATCCAAATTGCTTTGGATCCATAAACGTTAGTAGCACAAAATTTAGTCCCCTTAGGAATCCATTTTTCAATTTCGTCCTTTTTAGCTGAAGTGGTTAGTCCTTTTAGGACCCCAAACACTTCTAAAACATTTACCATTCATAAATCTAGGGGCACTAGATTGTCTTACATAAAAATTTGATTTTCCAAAACTCTTATTCTTTTCAAGTTCATTGGAAATCAAATCTTTTTCTTTTTGAATTTTAAGAAACAAATTTTGTAAATAAGAACATTTTTGTTCAAAATCTTTTAATTTTGCTTCAAGTTCAAGATTTGTTTTGGAAATCAAATCATTTTCAAATTTTATTTTTGAAACCAACTTTTTGTTCTTGGAAAATAATGCCTTGAATTCCAAAAGCAAATCATCATAGTCATCTTGCAACTCATCAAATGTATATGAATTTGAAATAGATGAGTTAGAAGTTACCTCCCTCTCATTGAGGGCCATCAAGCATAGGTGGGCTACCTCATCATTGATGGAGTCTTCATCACTCCATGTGGCCACATATGCTTGTTTTGAAGATGATCCCTTCTTGTTGGACTTGTGAGATTCCTTCATCTTCTTCCTCAATTCATGCTTGGAGTTTTTCCATTTTGCTCTTCATGAACCGGGCAAATTTGTTGAAGAGATAGGCCATCTCTTCATCTTCAGTTTCCTCCTCACTTGAATCTTCATGATGGTATGTGGAGGATTTTAGAGCAACAACACTTGAATTGATGCCAAGCTCCATGATTTTCTTCTTCCCCATAGCTCTAATTTCTTCCCTCTTCTTCTCCTCTTCCTTGTTCTTCTTCATGATTTGATGAGTGAGAAGTGACCCCATGAGTTCATCAAGCTTCAAGGTTTTGAGATTTTTGGCTTCGATGATGGCGGTCCTTTTTGAGTCCCGTGACTCGGGAAGTGAGTATATGAGCTTTCGGACAAGCTTTTCTTCCAGGATGGCTTCTCCATAGCCTTTTAGATCATTCGTGATTGTGGAGAACCTATCAAACATCTTCTCGATGTTCTCTTCCGGATCCATTTTGAAGTTCTCATACTCTAAGGTGAGGAGCCCAATCTTGGTCTCCTTAACTTTATCGGTTCCCTCGTATGTGACTTTAAGCTTGTCTCATACCTCCTTGACACTCTTACAAGAAGACATCTTCTCATATATGGTTGGGCCAAATGCACAAAAGAGGATGTGCAAGGCTTTGCAATTAAGCTCCATCTTCTTGCGATCTTCGGCACTCTATTCTGTTTTGCTTCGTTGAGGCATGAACGAACCATATTCAACTATGTCCCATAGCTTGTAGTCTCTTGACTTAATGAAGAACTTCATCTTTGTCTTCCAATGGGCATAGTGAGTTCCGTCAAAGAAGGGCGGTTTGTCGATGGATTGCGCCATTGAGCCGGTTGTGTGAAATGATGATCGAGCTTGCCGGATCTTCTCAATAGGATGTTAATCCTCTTCGATTTAGCCAAGCTCTTATACCAATTGTTGAGTTTTTGGGGGCTCGATTTCTTCAACCGATCTTGCTCGCCAAGTATGGAGAAGTGGGATATTTGAGTGTTTTTGTGGGAATGAAAAGATAGACAATTTACACATGAATTTATAGTGGTTCAACCTCATGTTGATAACGTGTTGTGAATAAAATAACGAATACTAATAAAATAACAAAGAGATGAGATAAAGAGGGAGATTCGTATTATTATCAAAACTAGACTTGTGTACAATGTCTTTATCTATTTATAGGCATAAGAAGTACATAATACATTAAACTCTAATTAATGGAAGTAGTATTCCTAATGATAAAGTAAATCAAATATCTAGATAAAGTTCTTATCATTATAGGTATCAGAGAAACAAATTTATTAAAATTAGAGGTTAAAGTGTTTTATTATCCTATGTTAATTATTAAACCTAATTAATATTTAACATGAAAAGTCTATGTAAGTTTTATTTCAAAATTTAAGGTTTTTTTTGAAAACTCAAAATTCAAGTTTGATTAAGTATCAATTGAAGAAAATTAATTCTACGATGAAAAGTGTTACTAAACTATACTAAAAGCTTTAATTAAAATATTTCTAAAATTAATTAAAAACATATTCTTATTTTTTTTAAAAGCTAAATTAGAGAGAGAGAAAATACCTACTATCTTGAAAGTTTTCCAATGAAACAAGAATAAATTAACAAGATAATATAAAAATATTCACGTGAAATTAAATATGTACAAAACAAATAAATATCAAGGTGAAGGGATAAAATGGGTACTTTATCAAATATATATCATTTCCTAAATCGGGTCAATATCTACTACACGAACCAAATTTAAAGAAAGATGTGAATTCTAAAAAAATATAAAAAAAAACCATATTTTTTCTTGATAAACTAGAAAGATTATTAGTTAAAATAAAATGTTAGGAATAAAATGGTAATAAAATCTAAAAGAAAAGAGAATTGAGCCGAAACAGTGACTAATTTGAATAAATTAAAAAATTAGAAGCATCGCGGAAAGAAAAATGATTGGGCAGAGGGGTTTAATGAAGCGAATTAGCCCATTTTGTTTTAAAAACATGCGAGAAGATTTACAAAATTATTGTAATTGCATTTTATTATTTCCCAATGTATTGCTGTTGGGATTTTATTCTCGAAAATATTGTGATTGGAATAGTGAAGTAGAAGTCGGACTCTTATGAATTGGCATTTAATTTTTTCCCTAAAGTCAATCTCATGTGAATCCGACTTTAGGGTTCTTAAAGTTGGTTCCATTTGAATCTGACTTTGGTGGTATTTTGGGGAAAAATTCCCTAAAGTCGGACTCTTATGGCCTAGTCAACTTCATTACAATCCGACTTTGGGTGAAACCAACACTGATTTCTGATTTCGACGAGACCAGTCAACTTCAAAAGGTTTAGGTTAGGTTTACTGTTTATTTTTGGGAAGAGCGGGAAGCAAATTAATTTTTTGGGTGTGGTGGATCTGATTTTTGAATGGTGATGGGTTTATGATATTTTAAAATGTATAGTGGTAGAGGTTAAAAATTTATAGTTGTTAGATAGACAGAGATAGAGTAGTATAAAGGATAAGAAAATTTACTTTTTTGTTAAATAGTTAAGTTAAGGTTGAAAGAAAGTTAAGATTGAAAGAGTAGAAGAAGAAGAAGATAAAGAAAGTAGAGAAAAGAAAATACTGTAAGTAGATTCAAATTTTTTTAGAGTTTCATTTTTTTGGTAAATTTATTTTGTTATTTTGTAAGTAGATTCGAATTTTTGAATTTGGTAATTTATTTCAGTTTGGTATTTTATTTTGTATGTTTCATATATTTTTAATTTTTTCATGTAGTTTATTTGAGTTACTTCGAATTTGGATTGGACAAATGATACATTTTTTCATGTAGTGTTTTTTATGTAGTTTATTTGAGTTAGTTTGGTAGTTTTAAATTTTAATTTCAGTTTATTTTGTAAGTTGATTTACTATGTTAGAAAAAAAATATTCGAAATATATTTATTTTTTTATTTTATTATGAGCATTTTGATTTAGTATGTTTTATTTCGATCATGCATAGAAAATGAGCAACAACAAATATATGGTGATTGTCCATTACAATGGACAAATGATGAAAACTGATGTCTGAGTTGTATTTGATTGTAAAAGCAGTACGAAGATGAGATTCGAGAAAGAAATCATGCTTCGAGAAATGAAGGAGAAAATATCACAGAAAATTAGAAAAGAGATTCATGGTTTACGTTACCGATGGATGACATGTGACAATCCGGTCAGATATTGTGCAATCACTCTCCAAGATGATGACGATGTTTCTTTGATGATCGTATAGCATGATTCTACGAGAATTCGATATATCGAGTTGTTTGACGAGGTGCGTGATGTTCCCAGCCCATCTATAAACGTAGTTGGAGAATCAGCTCAAATGAACTTTGGTGCTGAGATTGATATGCCCGGAGGCAGTTTTGTTGCAATGTTGACAAGTGGGACATCAAATACATTTCATGAAGCCGGGCCTTCAACATATGCTTTATCACACGGGCCGAGTGTTGATCCTGTTGTTGAAGCTGGTGTGAAACCCTCACGAGGTCGATGGGAAGAATCACTTGCCGATTTCAGCGAAGATGAAGATATTGGGATCACGATTTGTTCCTTGATGACGTTAGTGCAGCCCCTAATTTTGGTGTTGGCGAATTTGTTTCATCCGGGGCGACATTACATTTTATGAACCTCCTTCAAAATAAAAATTAAAAAAATTAACGAATTTAAAGTGAACAATATACAACAAAATATTTTTCAAATCCCCACTTATTTAACACAAAATTCAAACAACTTCAAATTTAATCAAACAAATAACTTGACTTACTATATTCTCTTCGATCACCTATTTAACACACAAAAAATTTGAACTTTAACTTAAAAACACAAATATCTGATTTTCGTAATTACTAGAAAATAAAATATACAAAAAAACAAATTACAAAAAATAATACTTACTCATAAAAATAAGAATAAATTATAAAAATAAAACACTTACTTTAATAAAATTCTTCAAATCTTCCTCCTCTTCTACTTCTTCAAAATATTTTCTCTCCCACTATCTACCTTCAACCCACCCCTTTTAACCTCAAAAAAATTAAATTTCAACCACACATACCACCTACCCAATTAAATTCCACCATTTATCCAACAAATTATTTCCCCCTGCCACCCCGTGATCCTCCCATGCATGCTTCAAAATTTTCTGCAAACCTTGCCCCCTCCATGCATGTATTTTTCTACCACCCTGTGCCCCCATGTTGTGGCACCCCGTGAAGAAGTCAAAGTCGGATCCACTTGGCTCCAACTTTAGCCAAAATCGGATCCACTTGACCCTACATGCATGCATGTTTCTGCCCCACTCTACCACCCCGTGAGCTGATGGAAGAAGCCAAAGTCGGAACCACTTGGCTAGGATTTTAGGGGAGCCAAAGTCGGGCCCTAAATGATCCGTTTTTAATTTTTTTTCATCCTCAGACTCAACAAAATCCGACTTCTATTGCACTGTTCAAAGTGCAATATTCTTGGAAATAATCTACGCAGTGCAATAGAGTGGAAAATAAAAAAACCCACCACAATTCTTTTGAGATTTTTCCAAAACATGCGGGTATAAAATTTATTTTTCATAAACACCTTTTATTATTTTTCCTTTAAAATTTTTGGACCAAAACACTCATTCTATTTTTATATCGAGTGTTCATTCAGGTTCTTCATTTTTTTAAGAACCGGTGAACCTCCATTGTGTCGGCTGCTCTCCACCAGCATCGGTCGCCGTTTGTCGGCGGCGAAAAAAATTAAAAAATTCTTTTTAATTTCTTTTAAAAAAACACTACCCAAAACATTTTTAAATAACTTCGAACCAAAAAAATTCAAATAATCCCAAAATCTGGCGATTTATTTGTTCATAATCCGACGGCAAGAGCTCAAAGAAATATGTACAAATTTATCTATTTTCCTTCAACATATTCAAATATAAAAAATAAAACAAAATAAAGAACAAGATCAAAAAATACATAAAAGTTGATTGTTTCTTGTATTATTCGAAAAATTTTAAGTAAATTCGTAGTGAAAATTACAAAGGGATTGATGGGTTTATATAGTAATTTACATGTCAAATTTACAATGGGAAAATCCTAATTTTCTATTGATTTGGATTTAGTGCTTGATAACTTTATTCCCTTCCCTTTTAATTCGGATTGCTTGATTGATTTCTGATTTAGTGATATGGTTCCTTTTACCCTTGACTGATTTTTCATATTTACTTCAATCATATTCTGATGATCTAACTTTCCATTCGACTTTTCATACTTGAACATGAACTTTTGCAATCTTCCTCTATCTTATATAATTAGGATTTTTTATAATTTACAAAAATTAATAATATATAAAAAATAAAATGGGTCGGATAAAATTAGGTGACTACAGCAAGTTTAAAAAAGACCCGACCGATTCAGATTTTAGCGCTACCCACATCGTGCACGTCTGCACATATTTACGAACCAACAATTGTTTCCACGTTTTATCTAACAAAGTTAAATATATACACCCACAGGTGAAGACAGGCCAAGCAGGCAGGCTGCAGGCATGACCGAACCCCGTTTTATTTGAAATCGTAAAAGACAATAGTAAAACCTCGAGGCTGAGGCAATTGGAATTACTATATTCCAAGGATTTTCTTCATGTGCACATAAAACCAGCTATCAGCTTGGTAGGGATGTAAAAAGCTGACCCGACCTGGAAACCCGACTGAAACCTGTTCGAGTCAAAACCTGATTTGACCCGAAGATTTGATGACTCGAACCCGATCTGTAATCGACTGTTGTTGATCCGAACCTGAATTTAACATGTTACTGTAGTAACCGAACCCGATCTGCGTCCGACTGAAAACGACCCGAACCCGAATTGGACCTGTTACTGTGGACCTGAAACCCGACCTGCGTCCGACTGAAACGAACCCGAACCTGAAGCCGACCTGGCAGATAACCGAATTTACCCGACTAAATTGACCCGATATTCGATTTTACCCGACCTGAAATGAACCCGACCTGAAATGGACCCGACCTAAAACGGACCCGACCTGAAATGGACCCGACCTGAAATGGACCCGACCTGAAATGGACCCGACCTATTTTGAATCCGACCTGTTAAGTGACCCGACCTGTTGTTGACCTGAACTGATAAAATACAAGAAGTTTGTTTGTAATAATATAAGCTCTCAGATCTTATAGCAAAGACATAGTTTATCTCACATAAAATACTTTATTTCAATACAAAGGAGAAATCAATATTGAACATTTGATGGAATTAAAATATTGAATTTCAAAATTACAAGGACTTAATAAGTATTCAAACTCAAAATTTAGGGACAATACATAGTTTATCTAATAATTATACTTATATAGACCTAAATTGTTATTAGACCAAAAAATTGAGGACACATGTGAGTTGTGACATGCTCATCTTTTTTTAGTTCAACCGTGTTTAATTAAATCTAAAGAAACTATACCAAAAGTTAGCACTAAAAAAACAAACTAAAACTTAAATAATCTAAACCCTAAACATCTAATTAAGGAAGGGCATAAAAGGTAATTAACCCATAAATAATAAATTCAACTCAAAACCCCGTCAATTTTCAATCAATTTGCCCCCCGCCAAATTCCCCCCCCCCCCCCCCCACCCCCCACAATTTGGCTACAAACTTTCCCCAAATTAAAAATTAAAATATTTTTAACTTTCCTCCTAAACTAAAAACTAAAATATTTTTAATTTTTAACTTCTCCCCTAATTAAAATTTTAATTTATTGATCATAATTAATAAAATGATTTAAATTTTAAATAATTTATTTTTAATTCATCCATTACAAGTTATTAATTTAATAAAATTTAAGTTATTAACGCCACAAATAATTCACATTAAATGAGTTAGTACTAAGCATATTAAATTATTTAACAAAATTTAAAATTTAGAAGCATGAAATGAATATTTAAATATAATTTTTTATACAAATATATTAAATTGACTATATATGTATATTTAACAGAAATATTATTTAACACTTTAAATTGATTTAAAAAATTAATAGTTAAGAATATTTTATGTTTTAAAAGGATGGAAAACCCTAGCAATCCCGTTCCCGACGCAACAGCCCTGGAAACCCTAGGAAGCACCGCCGTATAGATGACGATCCGCCGGACGGCGGAGGCATGCCACAGCATCACCCGCACGCCGCTGCTCCTTCCTACAAAGCCTCGTTGTTATCCAATCAAAACCCTAGTATGCCTGAGGAATTCTTGGAGGATGATGATATCGAAGTTTTGGAGGGCGACGTAACTCGCTCATTAGAAGATGGAATCCCTTCTATCAATTTCTCTGATCGGATCCAATTGTTAGCAGAGCGCAGCCTGGACCAAACCCTTATTGTGAAGCTGCTTGGTAGACGAATTGGATATAATACCTTGCACACGAAGATATATGAACTTTGGAAACCCAAGCAGGCGATAAGGTTGATGGATATAGAGAACGATTACTTTCTCGTAACGTTCTGCCTCAAATCGGACTATCTAAAAGCCCTTACGGATGGCCCCTGGACAGTATTTGGTCACTACTTAACCGTTCAACAATGGTCGCCTGACTTCACGACCGCCACACCATACCCGACGCAGGTAGCTACATGGATCCGCCTCTCCGGCCTGCCGGTGCCCCTGTACAAGAAGAGTCTGATTGAGGAGATAGGGGAGTGCATTGGTCCGGTGTTGAAACTCGATTACCAGACTGAATTAGAGCGTAGAGGTCGTTTTGCGCGGATGGCGGTCACCATTGATCTCTCGCAACCGCTTATCTCCAAGGTAATTGTCAATGGTGATATTCAGTTGATTGAGTATGAATCCTTCCCAGTTATTTGCTTTTCCTGTGGATTGTATGGTCACGGCAAGGACCAATGCCCAACAGCGAACGAAAACATTCCGAAAGCCAACCCTGATCCAAATGTCATGGCAGAGGGTCCTCCCAATCCTACTTCGCCTTGCCCTACTGCTGCTAACGACATCTCAAATGATGAAGCATCCTTTGGTCCTTGGATGGTTGCAGAACGACGACCACGGCGAAACACTAAGCAACAGAAAAACCCGTCATCCACAAATGCCACCGCGACAACTGGTTCACGGTTCAGTCCTCTCATTGTTGAGGATGTCGGTGCAAACACCACAGTTCCCCTGGCCACTACATTTGTTGTTCTGTTGCCCCAGCAGAAACCTAGGAAAATAGTTCAGCCTACTTCCTCAAAGGCGCGTAACAAGGGCAAATTGCTAGCCGTGTCTCATGGAATTAAGTTGGGTACTCAGCGTAAACCTCTCACCGTCAACCTTGGGGATTTTCCGGCTCTTGCGAAATTCACAGCTAAACCAGGCCAACAGCAAGCTGCTTCGAGCTTGAATCCTGCCCTCAACAAAGCCAACCATGCAGCTACGGTTATGTCCGAAAATGCCGATCCGAATGTAATGAATTTAGATTTGGGTTCTACCTCCCATATGAATCCGAACGATGTCATTCCATTGGATAAGCCACCTGACAAAAATCAGTCCCTAGGCGCACAGGTTCACAGCGCCTCCTCAAAGCCGCCGGAGTTGGAACCTCCTAGTATTTCTGATGATACGATTGTGCATGGTTCGCTCGAGGACCGGCCAGTTACCATGATAGAGTGATATGCTCTTTTTCCTCCTTTGTATTATTTTTATGGATTTAAAGATTTTCTGTTGGAATGTTCAAGGTTGCGCTAATACGAAATTCATTCAGGCAGCCAAGCAAATATTGCGTGATAGCAAGCCGGACATAGTGGTCTTTGTTGAGCCACGTATAAGCGGGCGTCGTGCTGAGTCAGTCATTGCCGCGCTGGGTTTCCCTCGCTCTCACCGTGTCGAAGCGGCTGGTTTCTCGGGTGGTATTTGGGTGGCATGGTATGATCTTGTTTCAGTTTCTATCTATATTACTCACTTTCAGTTCATTCATTTCCGGATCACACACAAATCAAGTCAGTCTTCGCTTTTAGCTACTGCTTTCTATGCCTCTCCGTCGGCGGCGGGAAGGAAACTCTTATGGTATCATCTTCGCCATCTCGCGGAAACAATCCGCCGCCCTTGGATCATTTTTGGAGACTTTAATGCTACGCTCTCGTGGGATGAACGCAAGGGGTGCGCTCTATCTGCTAAGCCGAGCAAAGATTTCCAGCATCTCACTCTTGACCATTGCTTGCGTGATATGGGTTACAGTGGGCCGGATTATACATGGACTAGGGGGCTCGCTTCTGTCCGTCTTGATCGTTTCCTCTGTAATAGCTATTTTGATGAGATTTTCCCGGAAGCTTCGGTACAACACTTGCTCCGTTTACGCTCTGACCATCGACCTATCCTCTTACAGATTGGCGCTGCATTTCACAGGCCCTCCTCAACTTCTTTTCGCTATTTTTCTGGGTGGAAGTCGCATGAAGACTTCTCTCGTATGGTTTTAGACAATTGGTTGCCGAGCTCTTCTATTACAGAGACTATTCACTCCTTTACTCGAGCTGCGGATACTTGGAATATGACTGTTTTTGGTTATGTGGGCACAAAAAAGCGAATGATCATGAGCCGACTTCGGGGTATTCAGCGTGTTCTGAGCACAAGATCATCTAGTTTCTTAAAGAAGTTAGAAGATGAGCTACTTATCGAGTTGGAGCACCTATTAGATGAAGAGGAGCTTCTTTGGAGGCAAAAATCGCGCTCTGACTGGATTTCTCACGGTGATCGTAACACGCGTTATTTTCACAGACGCGCAATGGCTCGACGTCAACGCTGTTGCATTAAAGCGTTACAACTTCCAGATGGCACATGGTGTGATGATGACGCCCAATTAAAAGAAGAAGCCGTGAGCTTCTTTGGTAACCTCTTCAAGGTCGACGCCGCACCTATGGGGGCTTTCCCAATCGCTGGCCGGTTTCCATCCATCAACCGTGAGCTGATGGCAGCTCTCGATCACGTCCCCTCCCCGGAGGAAATTCATACGGCTTTAATGGACATGGCGCCCCTAAAATCACCTGGTTGGGATGGGCTTCATGCAGAATTTTATCAGAAGCAATGGTCGGTAGTAGGTCCGTCGATTGTGTCCATGATTCAAGGCATCTTCCGGGGCAATCACATTGAGGTAGAATTAAATCGCACCATTATTGTTTTGCTACCCAAGTGCAATCGGCCCTCATCTTTTGTTGATTTCAGACCTATAAGTCTCTGTACCGTGCTCTATAAGCTGTTATCAAAGGTTATCGTCCGTCGGCTCAAGCCTATTTTCCCACAGTTAATTGGACAGAATCAAACAAGCTTCGTTTCTGGGCGGAACATCACTGAAAATATAATCATCAATCAAGAGGTGATTCATTCTATGAGACTATCGAAAGGAAAAAACAAGTGGATGGCTATCAAGGTCGACCTGACCAAAGCTTTCGATAGGGTAAAGTGGGATTTTATATCCGACTCTCTGATTGATGCGGGTTTTCCGGCAACTATCCGAAGGATAATTATGTGCTCTATCACTTCGGCAAGCTTTCATATACAATGGAATGGGTCTTTGTCTCGGCATTTTATTCCGGAGCGGGGTGTTCGGCAAGGCGATCCGCTTTCGCCATATATTTTTGTTTTGGTTATGGAGAGACTTGGGCACCTTATTCATCAGGCGGTCACAACCTCGGAATGGCTCCCATTTTGTTTTATCAGAGATGGTATTCCGGTGTCTCATTTATTTTTTGCTGATGACTTAATATTGTATGCTGCTGCTGATACATCTCAGGCTGCACTGATACAATCCATTCTAGCCACCTTTGGTGCTTATTCGGGCCATTGTGTCAACAGGGCGAAGACTCAGATTTATTTTTTGCCTAATACACCAACTCCGCTTCAAGATGACATTAGTCATCTATTGGGTTACCAGCGAGTTGATTGCCTTGGCAAGTACTTAGGCGTGCCGGTGCTCCACGCGCGTATGAAGTGTTCGGATTATAACTTTATTATTGACAAGATCAAAGAGAAACTTAGTGGTTGGGCTAGCCGCTCCCTCTCGCTAGCAGGCCGTATTACTCTCGCCAAGTCGGTGTTATCAGCTATTCCCGTCTACTTCATGCAAACATCTCTGCTGCCGAAGAAGATTTGTGCTGAGATGGAAAAACTAATCCGGAAGTTCATTTGGGGGTCGACTGAAAATTCCTCTAAAATTTCGCTAGTGAACTGGGAATCAATTTGCCAACCACTAAGGCATGGTGGCCTTGGTTTCCGGCACATCCATGATTTTAATGTGGCCTTCGTCTTAAAGATATGCTACGCAATTGTTTCTGAACCCCATGCCTTTTGGATTCGTCTTCTTCGCCAAAAATACCACCTTCACGACCTTTGCCCAGCGTCGGTTACTCGCCCCTCATGCACGCCCTTGTGGAGGGCTATCTCTATGGCATGGCCGGATTTGAAGGACAGCATATCTTGGTCAATTGGAAACGGCCAAATTGTGAATGCCTTGGATGATGTATGGTTACCGACTCTTGGTCCGCTACGGCAACACCTTCTCCGTCCCCTTGATGATAGCCTAGCCGCGTTAAGTACATGGGAACTCACGGATGGCCATGGTAATTGGGATCGTGAGCGTCTCAAGTCTCTTTTTCAGTCCGCCGTTATACCACACATTATGAGCATCCGTTGTCCAGACTCCTCGAATATCTCCGACTCGCCCACTTGGCGCCATAACGCTACACAAGCTTTCACGGTATCGTCCGCCTATGATACTAAGTGCCACTTGCTATGGGACAACCGTGATGTTTGCTGGAACACTTTGTGGTCTCTCCATGTTCCCCAGCGAGTTCGAATGTTCCTATGGCTATGCTTCAAACAACGGTTAATGTCTAATGCCGAACGGTTTCGTCGCTCGATTGCTCCTTCGCCTTGCTGCCCCTACTGCAACATGGGGGATGAGACAGTGATACATGCACTACGGGACTGCACCGTCGCGAAGCAGGTTTGGCTACTTCTTCTTCCTTCGAATCACACAATAGCTTTTTTTGCTGCGGATATCCGAGATTGGCTGCTTCAGAATCTGGGGCAGCAGCGTCTTTCACAGGTCCCTAACATTCCTTGGGGTCTTTTGTTTGCATCTATTATTTGGAGTATCTGGAAGAGTAGGAATGAGTTGGTGTTCAACGCTAGCCCATCTACACCGGAACAGATTCTTTTGCGTAGCACTGCGTGGGCACGGTATCTTACGGAAGCCTACACCCGTAGTACTCACCCACACAAACCACAAGCTCATACGCACCCTTCGTGTAGACCGGAGCCGGGATGGATCTCCATGACAACGGATGGTGCAGTCTCACAGATGTCAGGCCTTGGTGCCGTGGGTGGTGCTTTCCGAACGGCTGATGGTTCCTGGTTAGTAGGTTTCAACAAAGGTTTGGGTATCACTAACCCTTTGCAGGCCGAATTATGGGGGGTTCTACATGGACTCCGTCTAGCAAAATTTAAGGGCTTTACTCGTATCCTAATTCAGAGTGATAGCAAGATGGTGGTAGATCGTTTGAATGGACCTGCTGCTTCCTTGGACGCCAACCCCATAGTCCGCGACATTGCCAAGCTCCGGAGTCAAGGATGGGAGACTGTGGTTCGATGGTTCCCACGTGAAGAAAACAAACTCGCTGACGCCCTTGCGGCTATGGCTTCCCCTTTAGACTACACAATGACGACCTTCGACGTTCCCCCGCCTTCCCTGGTGCCTCTGCTGGCATCCGATAATACTGTAGTTTTCTAAGCTCTGCGAGCTATCTCTTTTAATTCCAAAAAAAAATTAATAGTTAATATTTTACATTTATCAACACTTTAAATTCATCAAATCATAGACCATAAACCCTAAACTCTAAACTATAATGTATATAAGTATGTATATATCTATCAATGTATGAACTCTAAACCCTTGATGAGTTTTACCTTAAACCTTAAACTCTAAACACTAAAGCCTAAATCATAAACCCTAATGTATGTAAGTATGTATGTATATACCTATCAATATCTAACGCCTAAACCCTTAATGAAGTTTTTCATAAACCCTAAACCCTTAAATCCACAACCTAAACCCCTAAACCATAAACTCTAAACCCTAAAGCCTAATGTATGTAAGTATGTTTATATCTATCAATATATGAACCCTAAACCCTTAATGAATTTTCGCTACACCCTAAACTCTAGACAATTGATCATAAAACATAAACATTAAACTCTAAACCCTAATATATATATATATAAGTATGTATATATGTAGCTATCAATGTATGAGCCCTAAACCCTTAATGAATTTATCCCTAAACCTTAAACACTAAACATAAACCTTAAACCATAAACACTTAATGAAGTTTTCATAAAACTCTAAACTCTAAACCCTTAAATCCACAACATAAACCATTAAAACATAAACTCTAAACCTTAAACCCTAATGTATGTAAGTATGTTTGTATCTATCAATGTATGAACCCTAAACCCTTAATGAGTTTTCGCTACACCCTAAACTCTAAACATTAAAGCTTAAACCTTAAACCTTAAACCTTAAACCCTAATGTATATAAGTATGTATATATGTAGTTATTAATGTATGAGTCCTAAACCCTTTATGAATTTTTCCATAAACCCTAATGCATGTATGTAAATGTACCTATAAATGTATGAACCCTAAACTCATATTCATTATTTTTTAATCCGTCCAATATTTTATAATTTTAATTTGATATTTTCATCATTCTAGACCCTAAAACTTTATTTTTATTCCAATTTGACCAACATTTTTTTATTTTGTCTAATGTTTTATTATTTTAATTTAATATTTCCTTTATTCTAGTCCTTTAACTTTATTTTAATTCCGTATTGACCCTTGTATATATTTTAATTCATCATGTTTTATAATTTTAATTTGAAATTTTGTTCATTCTAGACCCTAAAACTTTATTTTTATTCTAAATTGACATCTACTTATTGTTTTTTTAATTACTCTAATTTTTATACTTTTAATTTGATATTTTTGTTCATTATAGTCCCCAAAACTTTATTTTTATTCCAAATTGACCCATTTTCCTTGTTTTTCTTTTAAATTTGTCTAATGTTTTATAATTTTAATTTGATATTTTTGTTCATTATAATATGTGAAAGTTTATTTTTAATCCAAATTGACCCCTTTTCCGTCCAAATTGACCCATTTTCATTATTTTTTTAATTACTCCAATGTTTTATAATTTTAATTTGATATGACTTTAAACAATTAACTCAAAATCAATGACGATTGACGGAGGTCACCCTATAGTCTATCAACTACATATACGGTTGTACCGAACTCAAACTCAATACGAATTTCAATTCCGAAAATACCTTGACCTGAATTACCCGACCTAAAACTACCCGACCTGAAACTACCCGGCCTGAAATTACCTGACCTGAAATGCACCCGACCTGAAATGCAACCGACCTGAAATGCACCCGACCTGAAATGCAACCGACCTGAAATGAACCCGACCTGAAATGAACCCGACCTGAAATGGACCCGACCTGAAATGGACCCGGCCTGAAACGGACTCGACCTGAAACGGACCCGACCTGAAGTGTATCCGAACCCGAATTAACCTGTCAATTACCTGCTTCGGACCCGACCTGTTTTGACCCGACCTGAAATGGACCCGACCTGAAATAGACCCGACCTGAAATGGACCTGTACCCGACCCGAGTCGAGTCAAAACAGAAAAATGACCTGAAATGACCTGTATCCGATTTTACCCGACCTGAAACCCGTCCGATTACCTGTTTTTACATCCCTACAGCTTGGGGCACTCTGCTTCAATGCTGAAGTCCCCATACTTCTCGTACACATAAAACCAGCAATAAAATGAAACCAAAGCAACAAAAATGTTAATGTGTGAAAACAACAAATACAAACCGAATATAATAGCAACAAACATAAATCAACAGGTGAAGACAAGCCAAGCAGGCAGGCATGCATGACCGAACCTCATTTTATTTGAAATCGTAATAGACAATAGTAAAAGCCCGAGGCTGAGGCAATTGGAAATTGGAATTACTCAATTCCAAGGATTTTCTTCATGTGCAGCATAAATTCATTGACATTTGAAGAATCTGCTTGAAGAGGAGTTTGGATCTTTGGATCGAGTCTGTATTTTTTTTAGTAAGTTTTGATCATATGAGAAGAACTGATGGTCTAAACATACATACGACAGGCTGAGTAGGTGTTTATGTTGGTTCAAGGCTGAGAAGAACTGATGGTCTAAACATACATACCAATTACTTTCAACTCAATAACTCCAGAAATTCCAAATGACAATCCCATACACACAAAGGCAACCAGGCAGGCACAACTAAATGCCCATTTATTTAACATCATAGTTCATAGCAAGCAAAAGCCAGGAATCTAGAATCCCAGAATTGAAATCACTCAATTCCAAATACTTTCTTCAAATGCAAGACAAATTCATAGATTTTTTCTTGGTCAGCAAGGGACTTGGCTACACTCTCCTTTTGCATGCACCTCTTAGCCCATGCTATCAGCTTGGGGCACTCTGCTTCAATGCTGAAGTTCCCACACTGCTCGTACGCATAAAACCAGCAATAAAATGGAACCAAAGCAACATCCACATACCCAAAGTCCTTTCCTCCAAAGTAATGATTATCCCCAAGCTCCCCTTCCAACAATTTCAGACAGTCTATGAACTCTTTCTTTGCTGCTTCTTGTTCTTCTCCCTTTGTCCTCCATATTTTGGACCCCAGGTCATATAACTGCATTTCATCATTTTCAACTCATCCCATTGAACTAACACGAGTATGTAATAAAAAGGAGGAAAGAAAGTACCTTCTTGTCGACAAAATCAGCCCAGAATCTAGCATTAGCCCTTTTGTAAGTGTTAGCAGGGAGCAAAGGGGCTCTATCGTTCCAGACCTCGTCAATGTACTGGACCTGATTGAGTGATTCACAAACAGGCTTACCATTGTGGATAAGGACAGGGATTTTCTTGTGAACAGGGTTCATCTGCAGGAGCAGTTCACCCTTGTTCCACAGATCTTGTTCGCTGTTCTCGTATTTTATGTCTTTCTCGGCCAAAGCAATCCTGGTTCTCATCCCAAACATGCTTGGCCAGAAATCCAACAAAACGACTGCCCCTTCCATTCTTGTAATCTAAACACTCAAAACTCAAGCTAATATCTTCTTTTTTATTTTCTAGCTGATTCTGAAACGGAAGGGCCGTCTGCCATGATATATAGGCAAAGAAACGATTAGGGTTGGTACTTTGTAGGTTTTTCTACGTGTGATCATAAGTAATTCTGGAAAACTAACAAAAGAAAAAACAAAGAAGATATTTTATCTCAAAAGCTCTTAATAATGTCGTATTATTCTGGCTTTACCTATAAGTTTAGTTTGTTAACTTCCAAATTCTGAATATAATGGCAACAAGTTTGTTAGAAGAGCGTTAATCCAAGAACAATATAAACAATAAAATATAAATATTATATTGAAATATTGAATCAAACAGAATCAAAATAGATACAAATTATCTAAACAAATCGAATATAACAATATTAAATCGTTTACTTGTAGTAGACAAACAAATCGATTAGTGAGAAACGAGTTGGGCCTGCAATTACGCAGTTTTCTTAAGATAGATTTTCGACCACTCGTATGGTGCTTGAGATCCTTGGTCGTTTGTCTCCCATGATACAACAACTAGATGATCAGCTACAGTTGTAAAGATCACGAATCGTAACTTGTCTTCGTCTATCACCAAAACTATTTTTGAAAATCACATGGTAGACAGAAAAATTGTCTCGGTTATAACAATATTAACTCGTTTACTTGTAGTAGACAAAAAAATCTATTAGTGGGAAACAGGTTGAGGCCTGCAATTATGCAGTTTTCTTAAGACAAAATTTTGGCCAATCATATGGTGCTTGAGATCATTGGTCGCCTGTCTCCCATAATACAACAACTAGATGATCAAATATTATTGTAGATATTAGTAAAATTACTTTTGAAAGTCACATAGTAAAACAATAAAAAAATCTCTGTGTTTCTGAGTTGTGTTTAACCTAGCAAGTTAACAAGGATGGAAATCCTCTACCCCTTTTCAGTGCCCCTACATATGTCCCCACGCTCAAAATTAACTTTAGGATTTAGGGTTTTAGGTTAGGGGTTGTGGTTAGGGTTTAGGGAATTTAGGGTATGGTGTATTTTTAGGGTATATGGTGTAGGTTTTAGGATTTAGAATTTAGGGTTAGGGCTTAGAATTTAATTTTGTAGTGTTTTTTAGTGTTGGGGCATATGTAGGGGCACCGAAAAGGGGCATACGAATTTTATCCGGTTAACAAGGTATTTATAGGGGTTTCACATAATGAACCATTGAAAAGTTGACCTAATGAAGCATTTAATCAATGAGCCTTTAAAGAGCAATTTCCAAAATTACTGTTTGAATTAAAATAACCTTTTTAATATTTATCCTTTTCATTCCAAAACATAATTTGGAAAAGATATGCTCTATTTAAGGAAAAATTATTTGGGTTAAAATATCTGCAAGTCCACAGAGGACCTGACCGATTTAGATATTAGCGTTGCCCATGTCGTGCACTTCTGCACATATTTACAAACCAACAATTTGTTCCATTTTTTTCCTCAACAACGTTTGGATCAATTTCTCATTCAAAGTTCCAAAAATATCGATTTTTTCCCAACAATGCCCTACATAATTGAAATTGATCATTTAATCAAAACATTTTGACTCGATATGGTGATAGATTCTACGATCGATAGCTGCATAGGATAGGTAGATGTCCACCCTTAACCTTCCCTTGTGAAAGTATATTTACTTTACTCGCTGATCAATAGATGTGATATCCTTGAACTGACTGTCGTTTGTGTAAACGGTGACATACTTCACACAACTACCTCTTTGATCAAGATATCAGTTTTCATGGGTATACCCTCTCACATAGGTGACTTATGTTTCTTGGCTCATCAAAGCACACAATGGTCATTAAAAACACACAATGGTCATTAAAAACACTTCTTAGCCTAAACCACTTTGACCATTGTTTACATCATAGAAACGGACTTGGGAATAAGAACCCCTACAGTGACCGCACATGTCTATGCAATTAGGTTGTCCCTTTGAACCTAGATCTTGGGATCTCTAGTCAACTAGGTAGGGTTTTCCTTCACACAGTGCCTTAAATATCCCCGAGCTTTAGTCACATTCCTTTCGATCTTTTCTCAACTTGATCTCAATTTTAACCTTTCGGTTAGCAGATCCATAACATTATCTTTTGATCTTACATAATCAATAGAGATAACTCCATTAGAGATCATTTGTCTAACGATATTATGTCAACGACGCATCTGTCTAGATTTTCATTTTTACTCTCACTACTACGCCCCGTTATTTGCGCCTGCTGTTACAGCTCCAACGGGCAACAAACTCTTCATCTATATAAACTCCGTTTTACTATTCATTTTCACTTCACTTTTACTTTCACTACTTGCTTCCTCTCTAGATTTTCATTTGCTTTCATTTTTTCTACAGTCCCTTGAAACCATGAGTACCAGAAACACCCGACGTAGTGCTACCTCAGGCTCCGCCCCAGCAGCAGCCACTCCCAGTTCTTTCCAAGGCAGAGATATGTGAGAAGAAAAAGGCTTCATCTACAGCACCCGAACGGAGAATCTCGAGCTCAAACCATTCATAGCCCGTAAGATCAGAGCCCTACATTGGCAAATGTTTGCCGAGCAGCCTGAAGAGATGAATGTCACCTTAGTCAGAGAATTTGATGCTGCCATCGAAAGCATGGAGGCAACAGCAGTGATGGTTCGTGGAAAGGAAGTCCCTTTTGAGCCAGAGTACATCAACACCCTTTATGGATTCTACGTTGGCAGAAGGGAAGATGGGCATCAGCGATTTGTGGAGAGCCTAAAGGCAGCAGATTATGATGCTGTCATGGCGAAACTCACCGAGGAAGGCACCCAGTGGAACACCGATCCCAAACACCCAAGGATGGTGAAACGAGTTCAACTCACCCCCGAAGCCAAGCTGTGGACGCATTCGTCAAAAAGAGGATTATGCCGTCCTCACACAACAGCACGGTAGATCAACCAAGGTTAGCTCTCGTCCATTCAATTCTAAACGATAGGCCTATTAATGTTGGTAGATATGTTCGGGAGGGGATTTTGGATTGTGCATTTCGGCCATCGGGACCACTTGTCTTCCCCTACCTCATAACAGCCCTCTATCGTGGTCATAACGTTCCTGAAGTTGCTGAGGATTTGAGAATCCGAGGAAAAGGATGGACTGAGAGGAACATCCTTAGCTTGATGGAGCTGAAAGTTGCAACGCCAATATCCAGCTTTAACCCGTCTGCCACGGCAGGTGAGCCGACAGAGCCCACCCAAACAAAGCTTGTCGCCACAGAACCAAGGCAGCCCACAGCAGCAGCAGCCTCGGTCGACTCCTCTATCCAAATCCTTGCCACCCTGCAGAAAATGGAGGAACGGCAGCTAGGTCTGATCAGCTTCATTCGGGACTTCACAACAGCAACGGTACATTTTATTAAAAGTAATTTAAATTTTCCAGATGTATTTTTTCCTACTTTCCCCGATCATTATTTTGCTGCCCCCACCCCTGCCCATACCCCTACCCCTGCTGCCACACCAAGAACAACGTCTGCCACGTCCACCCCAACCCCAGCCACGACAGCTGTAGGCGGCAGCCACACTGCCACAGCATCTGGCAGAGCAGAAAAAAGAAAAGAGCCCATGTCCGACCTCGACAGATACATAGCTGGTTTCTCTTCCTCCTCAAATTGGGGGGAATCCGATGACGAGCCCTCTGTCAAGAGGAACCTGTCCAAGGAATTCATCCAGATGAAACGGAAGAAACCCAACACTGGAGTCGAACCATCCGACCAAGGGAAATCTGACAGCGGTACCAGCAACAGCTCTTTTGAGGAGGTTCAGGTGCTGGAGAAACTACCCTCACCGACCCGCATCCAGCCTCCGAGGGAAGCCAAGAAAAAGACCACCTCTGCCTCTCCAAGCCATCTACCGGCACCAACGAGGAAAGTCACTACCCGCCGGCAGATTCAGATCAGCAGCATCAACGACGACAACGCTTAAAATTTAAGTTTCTTTTCTTATATTTTATGTCTGCTATTTTTTATAATTGTGATGTCGTTTTTATTTTCTTTTTATCATTTTGTCATCATGCATTGAGGGAAAAGCAACCCTTGAGTTTGGGGGTGGCATCCCTCCATTAATGAAGTGTCTTTATGTTTAGAAATTGTGTCTAATGTTTAATTTATTTTTGCTTAAAAATGAATGAAAATTTTGGCTTAAGTCTTTGAACTTCACTTACCTGCCACAACATATGCTGTCGTGACAGTGCCTTTAGGAAATTTTAGGATCTGTTTAGAGCCTTGCTATGATTCTACCCTGTAAAACACTCTTTGTGACTCTTATGCTTTTTAGATTACTTTAGTACATTGGAATAGAAATGTTTACCCGCTTGAAACTTCCCCTAGAGGTGTCTATCACTGGCTCTAGGGAAAAAAAGAAAAAAATATTCATACTCAATAGCTTGCAAAACTGCCTTGCACTTACTTTAGGAGATTTCTTTTTGAGCTAAGTTAGAAAAAACTAAAGGAGCCCAAGAATTGCCTCCAGAAAAGATGCAGTTAAATAAAGAGTCAGAAAAAAAACTAAAGGAGCCTAAGAATTGCCTCCAGAAAAAATTGAAATGGCAAAACCTCAAGTTGTAGATATAACTATTCCGGTATACTAAGGTAGTCTAGATGCATAAGTGTTCACAAAACCCACACACATCACAAGAATTATAGCATGGTTCCGAATGAGTCCAGAAATGCCCGACAAGGTACTACTCTTGATAGAATACAAGTGGTAGGTAATGTAGAGTTCATTGTTTTATGCCTAAGAAAAAAATTAAGTTAGGTAATATTTGCTTGAGGGCAAGAAAAAACTTGAGTTTGGGGGTGTGTTGAGTGTGTAAAAGTTTTATATTTTACCCCATATTTAACCCATATTTCTGTTGTATTCAAGCATAATTCATTGCATTTAGGATAGATTTCATTCATACATCACAATTATATTAAATGACACAGTTTCTATTGAAATTGGTTACTTTTGCAGGTAGCTGCTGTAGCAGATGTTCGGCAGTGGAGAAGCAGAGCTGGAACACAGGACTGCAGACGAGAAGAAGGATGCTGCCATGGCCGCTGCCGTGGCAACCAATGACGACAGCAATAATGAAGGGAAGAAGTGAAGTGGAGCTCGACAGAAAGAGAAAATTAAGTCGGTCTGTCGTGGAGCACTCTTATATTTTTCCGAGCCCTAAATCAAAATGAAGGCCAAGCCCAAAGTTCAAGGAAGGAACTCCAAGCAAGAAGAGAGGACGAATTAAAGACATCTACTTTGAAGATTTAGTCTTTAATAAAGTTGTACTTTAATTTAAACTTGTATTCTTGCCATATTAGAAAACTTGAACCCAATGTCTATATAAAGGCATGTAATTCGACCTAGGGAAGGATATCTTACTCTCTAGCCGTCTTCCCCTAAACCCTAGTCGTTTTCCCTCTTCTCATCATATTCTAAACTCCCCCTAGGGCAAAGGGTTGATTTTGTAAAGTAGTTGCAAGGATTGCATTGTTTTAGGATTTTTTCTGTTCAATAAAATAGACTTCAAGTTTGCTTATTCTGGTTTTCAACATCTTACAAGAGTATTGGGAGAGCATTGTGAGATTACACATTTACTTAATATTGGGAGAGTTAAGTATACGAAAGGAATAAGTACGAGTTCTCCAGTTTATGGTTGAACTATCTCGAACCTAGAGATAGGACGAGGTTAAGTGGCTAAGGAAGAATTCAACAACATCGGTGTTCATCCTTCGATTCACACCGGGAGGTATCATCAAAGACGTGTTCATCGACAGACTTGGACCTATGGATAGGCCAAGGCATAGCAGGGATTCTTGCCAAGCTTGAAGTACTGAGTTGTGTGTTCGCTGTCGCGACAACAACAGACCGTTGCCGCAGCAGGTGCTGTCGCGACATGCGCTATGATAGAACAGAGAATTCTTAGACAGTACAAACATCTGCATTACGGAGCAGATCAATACCGGCCTACTCTTTATTCTGAATATTTTCATCCTTTATTTTCAGTCTTCTTTATTATTTCGTGACAAACAATTAAACTCTTTCTTTTTCCTCTTGTGCAGTAATCCAAGGTTAAAGCTATTAGCCCAATCCCTATGGAGACGATATGCAATACTTACGTATCACTTTACTACTTGCGTCGTGTACACTTGCACTACATTACGATAGACTCTTTTACACGCAACAAAGAACTTAATGTATGTTTCTCAATTCACTAAGGACAATAATGTCTCTATTGAATTTTACCCTAGTTTCTGTGTTGTGAAGGATCTAGAAACGCATCAATTGATACTTCGAGGGTCGGAAAGTGATAGGTTATACAAGTTCTTCTCTAGTCAAGGCTTGTCAAACACTCATACTGATGTTTCTGAATAGTCTCTATTTATGTCAATAGTAGGAATGTTGATATGATGTGTATTTATGATGGCTCTAGTATAAGTAAGGATATTCATACTGCTTGTGTTGTTTCTTCTTCTGAGAATCTCTTTGAGTTGTGTCATAGAAGGTTAGGCCATATTTCCAGTAGGAATCTGGTTAAACTTCTCAAAACATGTAATATTTCTGTTAATAGCAATAAAGCTGGTTCTTTTTTCTGTGATGCATGCCAACTAGGAAAAAGTCATAAGCTTAAATTTGCAACTTCATTATCTACCTTTGACCATCCTTTGCAATTTGTTCAAATTGATTTATGGGGGTCTGCTCCAGTAGTTTCTAATAATTTCACCTATTATTTAAGTATTGTTGATGCCTACAGTAGGTATACTTGGATCTACTTCTTAGCTCGTAAGTCTGATGCCTGTGATGTTATGAAAAAGTTTCATGTTCTTGCTGAAAAACAGTTTGGTCATAAACTTAAGATTGTTCAATCTGATTGTGGCTTAGAGTTTAAACCTTTATAGTCATACTTTAGTCAGCAAGGCATTGTTTTTCGACATTCTTGTCCTCATACTTCTGAACAAAATGGGATGGTAGAACGAAAACATCGTCACATTGTTGAACTTGGGTTAACTCTTATGGCTCAAGGGTCTATTCCTTTTAAGTACTGGTCTGACTCTTTTTATACTGATGTGTTTTTAATTAATAGGTTGCCTTCAAAAGTATTAGATGGCCTTACTCCTTTTGAAAAAATCTTTAGGAAAAAGCCTGATCTAAATTTCTTACGCGTATATGGCTGCCAATGCTTTCCTTTAACTAGACCATATAACAATCATAAGCTTGAGTATAGGTCCAAGCCCTGTGTTTTCTTAGGTTATAATTCCAATCAACAAAGATACAAGTGCCTTAGTGAAGATGGACGTGTATATGTGTCTCTGCATGTAAAGTTTAATGAAAACTTCTAATTAATGTTTGCCAAGAAGACTGCCACCACTTCCTTTTTACAAGAAGATCGGGATAATATGGTCTCAACTAAGTTTGTGTGTCCAAACAAGTCTAAGAAGTCTGTTCTACCTACTATCAACTTTTCTACTCATGTGCCTAGTGCAAGTGAAGCTTGTACAAGTGCTGCATCCAGTACAAGAGATAATGTTTCTACAAGAGTAGCTCGTTGTGGTGAAATAACAGTCCCAATCAATGGTGTAGCAGCAGTTGCTTCATCATATTCAGTTCTTCCTGGTGCAGCCATTCCCAGTACAATACTTGCAGCCTCTCATGAAAATTCTGCAACTTTTAACAATGAATCTCCAGTGGTTAATGATGGTCCAGCAGGATCTTCATGTTCTTCTTCCTCTAACTCCTCTTCATAAAGTAGCTCGTCTTACAGCATCAGAGGACATCATATGGTAACCAGGTCGAAGGTCGGAGTGTTTAAACCAAAAGTGTTTTATACTGAGGCTCCAATAGTTGAACCAAAGAATATTCATCAAGCCATGAAGACTGATCTAACACCCCTTACCCGGCCTGGTAGAGAACCGAGTCGGAGAGCTACCAAAAAACATAACGGAGAACAACGACATAAATCTTAGACTTTTAATCAATATTTTAGTGTCAAATATATCAATTTTATTACTAACTCAAAAGTCATTATAGCTTTAAAACCTTATACAAAATATAGGTAACATATACACAATAGTAAGGCTACAAGCGACTAGTATAATTACTTTAATAACTTTGTCACCATACAAGGAGTTCATAAGGACAAAACACATTACTCTTTACTTGTAGTGACTTGCCAATCCTTTGACTGCTATGATCTCGGACCGAACAATTTGTTAGCCTGAAATGTTATGTAAATGAATGCATTAGACTTACATAGCCTAAGTGAGGTAGCCAATAACAATGAATGAGCATGTTATGCAATGCTGCATACTTCAATAACATATTTAATGGCACATTTCATATAAGCGATCTATATACATATTATAAATGAAAGGCATGTTATCGAATCATAACAGAAGTAATAACAATAATCAATATTTTTTCTTGGATCGATTCAACGGTATTTGGATACGCGAATTCCACCACATCACCAACAATAATGGTCGTGTCATAATCCCTCCTCCGCACCAATTGACCAACACACAACACATCCCTCCTCCGCACCAATGGCCGAAGCCCAATACCCGTACCAAAGAGCTCATGAATTCTATAGCATGCCAATTGTATCCAATACTTCGAATCCAAGGTTCATTGTTCATGATTCACAACAATATTTCATATCAAGAAACAATATCAATGATTCATGTCATACTTATCACATGTCAATGCTTTCAATGATTTTCATAACAACTATATACATACTATGAATCATGGAATCAATGTAATGCTTACCGTACACTTACCAACATACGATCGATGACGTAAAGCTTCTAATTCAAAGGTTAGTAATAAATAAATATAACAACAAATTCGAGTAGGCCCTTACCTAACTCGAGACGCTACTACACTCACATATCAAAACATAGAAACAAATATCAGAATGACACCGTGTCACCCGAGACAAATGCATCTACACTCACCTCGACAACCCTACGTTTCTCGGATAACAATTTCCTTGTTCAAAGCTTTTGTTAGAGATGTCGGTTTGTTCCTTTTCAATTCTTGAGCTAGGTTAATTAATAAGAATCAGTTAGAATCGATTAAACAATATCGAATTAATTTCGATACTAAAACTTAGACTAACCAAATATTTGAGCTTACCCCGTTGTCGGCAGAGATTCGATATTGAATTTATTGCATCACCAATCCAACACGGGATCACCTAAGTATTTTCTATCTTTCCTGCACTAAATTTTTTCTTTCTCACTTCCTAAATTTTCCTATCAAATGCACTCATCTCCCCCTATTTATAGCAAAAAGCCGGCCAACCCTTCATGTTTTCCACGGAATACCGTGGCTCAAATTGGGCACAATGCCCTTGGGAGTGTGGCACGTGGTGGCAAAATGCCACCCTTCCTATAAAGTGGCCGAGTGGCCTTAGGACGTGGCTTGCCTTTAGGTAATTCCTTCATTTTAAAGGAATTGCCACAACATTTAATTTTTTTATAATAATAATAATAATAATAATAATAATAATAATAATAATAATAATAATAATAATAATAATAATAAAACTATCAAAAATTAATCCGAATAATATTTGTTGGTTCAGATAAGATTAAATAAATTATTTAAACGATACAAAATATTTGATCATCGAACTCTAATTTCTACTAGACCAATTTTCGGGATGTGACAACTAAAGAGTGGAGAGCTGCAGTAGAAAAGGAAATAAGTGCTCTTGACCTCTTGTGGAGAAAGGTACATGGGATTTAGTTCATTTACCTATTGATCGTATTCCCATATAGTGTAAATGGCTATTTAAAATTAAGAGGAATTCATATGGAAGTATATCTAGATACAAGGCAAAGTTGGTTGCGAAAGGGTATTCACAGCAAGCAGGTTTTGATTTTAGTGAAACCTTTAGTCCGGTTGTCAAAGCTATCACAGTTCGTGTTGTTTTAAGTCTGGCCCTTAGCAATAGGTGGGTGCTGAGACAGATTGATGTGGATAACGCCTTTTTGAATAGAGACTTAGCTGAAGAGGTATACATGGACCAGCCACCTGGGTTCGAGCAAATGAATTCTGATAGAAAATTGCTTGTTTTTCGATTAAAGAAGTCACTCTATGGTCTTAAACAGGCACCTAGGGCCTAGTTTGAGAAATTCAAAGGATTCCTAGTGTCCAGTCTCAAGTTCACAACTTCTTTGGCTGATTCATCTCTTTATTTTCGAAACACAAATGGTGGAAAAGTATACATTATGGTGTACGTTGATGATATAGTTGCAACAGGTGATAATGTTACTAAAGTTGATGCAATTATCAAAGAGATCAACTCTGTTTTCTCATTGAAAGATATGGGCAAGCTTAATTTTTTTTCTTGGTATAAATGTACAACAAGTCAACCAAGGAGTGATTCTTAGCCAAAAGAAATATGTGGTTGAGCTGCCGGAAAAAATGAATATGTTAGATGTTGCACCTTTTTCCTCGCCTATGGTCGCTTCACCAACACTTTCTTCGACAGATGGTAGTCATTGCTTAGATCCTACCTTATATCGTCAAGTTGTTGGCACTCTGCAGCACATTTTCAACACAAGACCTGATATCCAATTTGTTGTCAATAAGGTGGGCCAGTTTATGCAAGCTACTCTTGACAAACATTGGGCAGTTGTTTGAAGAATTGTTAAGTATCTTAAATGTACTATGGATCACGGCTTGTTCTTCAGTACTGATCAAGCATCAACAACCATAGCAGCCTATTCTGACTCTGACTGGGGTGCTAACTTTGATGGCATGAGATCTACATCAGGTCACTGTTTGTTTCTGGGAAAAAATCGGGTATCTTGGAGTTCAAAAAAACAAAGTGTTATGTCAAGATCATCTACAGAGGCTGAGTTCATAGGAATAGCTAATACCATGTGTGATGCAATGTGGGTGAAATCTTTATTATCTGAACTGGGCATATCTCTAGCAGCAACACCAGTTATTTGGTGTTATAACCCCAGTGCCATAGCACATTCAGCAAATTTTGTACACCATGCTAAGCTCAAACACGTTGAGCTAGACTTAAGTTTTGTTCGAGAAAAAGTTGTGGGAGGAGAATTTCAAATCAATTATGTGCCAGCTATTGAACAAGTAGCTGATGTTCTTACAAAACCTCTGCATACCACCTTTTTTGTCAGGCTACGACAGAAGCTTCAAGTTTTTTCACCAGAAGAGTTGAGGTTACAGAATGTTAACACAGTAGAGGTATAAGTTTCAAACAAGAAGCAGAAGACAGGAAGTATATTGGTTCGTGAGTCTCAAAAAGGATTGAAAGCATGTTAGAAGTCTCCAAAGAAGAAGGAAACATGAAGCATGTTAGCTATATAATGTACAGTCATTGAGAAAACTTTGTAAAGCTGTAATCAATATCTAAAGCTGTAATCAAGATCTGTTAAGTCTATTAGATAGGTAGTTAGGTCGTTATATCCAGCAAACTTCCTTATATAAATACTCGATGTATTCCTTGTTAATAATCAAGTTGATTCAGTGATCATTTCTCCTTCTTGAATTCATTCTCTGTTTCTTCAAACATACTATCAACCTTGTTGTCAACAAAATCAGCCCAGAATCTAGCAATGACCTTTTGGTAAGCATCAGAAGGGAGCAAAGGAGGTTTGTCATGCCAGACCTCGTCAATATACTGAACCTGAATGAGTGATTCACTGATAGGTTTGCCATTACAGATCAGGACTGGGATTTTGATATGAACAGGCCGTTCATCTGCAGCAGCAAAGCATTCTTTTTCCGCAGGTCATCTTTCATGTGCTCGTATTTTATCCCTTTCTCGGCCAAAGCAATCCTCAATCTAATCCCAAATGGACTTGGCCAGAAATCCAACAATACTACGCCTGCAATTCTTGAAATCTAAAAGATTCAAAAGCTCAACTCAATACTAAAGCTGAAGGGATATCAAAGAGTTTATTTATAGGGAAATGATGTTTATTTGTCAACGGTTGGTAGGTTATTCTTAGCTAATGGCTTTCCTCATATAATTTAATTCAAATCAACGAAATGAATGTTACTAAGATAAGTTTATTTATATTGGTCTTTCTATTTAAAAGTTTGAAAGAGATTGTGAATAATATAAATATTATATCAAAAATAATACACGTGAAGACTATATAAGATATATATTGTTACAAGTCAAAACATTTGAAGTATCTGCTTGAAGAGGAGTTTGGATCTTTGGAACGTGTCTGTATTTTATTTTTTTTTAGTAAATTCTGATCATATGAAGAACTGATGGTCTAAACATACATACAACAGGCTGAGTAGGTGTTTATGTTGGTTCAAGAGCATTTTCAGACGAACATGTCTGTTTTTTCACCCATCTGTTTTTCCTTTTGTAACAAGGTTGGGTTAAAAGTTCATTTGAAAATGGTTTAGTGGGTTGAGGAATTACAACTTAGAAAAGGTAAAGTCTCCACAGAGATTTCCAGCTTCATCTCTTCCAATTGTTCACAAAACTGATGCAATCCCAATTTTCATCAAGAGATCAAAACTACTGGTTTTTCTAGTCAATGCGGGCAATAGATTAATTAAGAAAATATATAACAAAATGCCAATTACTTTCAACTCAATAACTCCAGAAATTCCAAATGACAATCCATACACACAGCTAAGTGTGGAAAAACAAAATACACACAAAGGCAACCAGGCAGGCACAACTAAATGCCCATTTATTTATTATCATAGTTCATAGCAAGCAAAAGCCTGGAATCTGGAATCACTCAATTCCAAATACTTTCTTCAAATGCAAGACAAATTCATAGATTTTTTCTTGGTCAGCAAGGGACTTGGCTACACTCTCCTTTTGCATGCACCTCTTAGCCCATGCTATCAGCTTGGGGCACTCTGCTTCAATGCTGAAGTTCCCACACTGCTCGTACGCATAAAACCAGCAATAAAATGGAACCAAAGCAACATCCACATACCCAAAGTCCTTTCCTCCAAAGTAATGATTGTCCCCAAGCTCCCCTTCCAACAATTTCAGACTGTCTATGAACTCTTTCTTTGCTGCTTCTTGTTCTTCTCCCTTTGTCTTCCATATTTTGGACCCCAGGTCATATAACTGCATTTCATCATTTTCAACTCATCCCATTGAACTAACACGAGTATGTAATAAAAAGGAGGAAAGAAAGTACCTTCTTGTCGACAAAATCAGCCCAGAATCTAGCATTAGCCCTTTTGTAAGTGTTAGCAGGGAGCAAAGGGGCTCTATCGTTCCAGACCTCGTCGATGTACTGGACCTGATTGAGTGATTCACAAACAGGCTTACCATTGTGGATAAGGACAGGGATTTTCTTGTGAACAGGGTTCATCTGCAGGAGCAGATCACTCTTGTTCCTCAGATCTTCTTCCCTGTACTCGTATTTGATCTCTTTCTCGGCCAAAGCAATCCTGGTTCTCATCCCAAACATGCTTGGCCAGAAATCCAACAATACTACTCCCCGTTCCATCCTTGTAATCTAAACACTCAAAAACTCGACTGAATACTCAAGCTAATATCTGATCTGCCTCTCTCTCTCTCTTTTCTGCAGATTCTGAAACTGAAAGGCAGTCAGCCGTGTATTTATGGGTAAATAAACAATTAGGGTTGGTACTGGTGACCATAAATAAAAGATATTTTATCTCGAAAGCTTATATAAAATAGAAAATTTTTGACCTGTTATTATTTTGGCTCACACTAACATTTAAGTTTAGTATTTAGAGTTTAGAGTTTGTAATTAGGGTTTAGAGTTTAGGGTATGGTGTAAATTTTAGATATAAAGTGTAAGTTTTAAAATTTAAAATTTAGAGTTAGGATTTGAAATTTAACTTTTTAATAATTTTTATTGATAGATGCATAGAAATAGACACCAAAAGAGACAGAGAATTTTATCATACAAATAGAATATAACATCAATTATATGTGAGCAACATCATTCTTCACATTTTGGTGGTAAGGACAAACTTAAAAATTAGGTCTTTAATATTAAATATTAGTAAAATTAAATTTTAAAAAGCCATCTTTAACAAAAAAAAAGTTTTAAAAGAAAGTTGGATATGTAATAACAAGTACCATAATAAATTTTTAGAATATTCTCTAATAACAAATATTTTTAAAATTTCTGTCTCTAATAACAATTATTGAAAAAAATGAATCCCTAATAATAAATATTGGGGGAAAAGTGAGTCTCTAATAACAATTATTAAAAAAATGAGCACTTAATAAGAGGCATTAGGAAAAAAATAGGTATATGATAACAAGTATTAAAAAATTAAATTTGAAGAGTGTGTCTCTAATAAAAAATATTGAAAAAATAGGCACTTAATAACAAGTATTGAAAAATATATATTTAAAGAGTATGTCTCTAATAACAAATATCGAAAAAAATGAATTTTTAATAGACCCCTAATAAAAAGACATTAGAAAAAATGAACCATAATAACAAGTATTGAAAAAATTAGACCCTTAATAATAAATATTGAAAAATAAATTGAAGCCTAATAACAAGGGTTAAAAAAATTAGGCCATTAATAACAAATATTAAAAAAATAGATTATTAATAACATAAATTGAAAAAGTTAAATTTTAAAAATCTACGCATACTAATAAATTTTTTAAAAATTAAATTATAATATCAAATATTAGGAAAAAAAATAGGCATCAGGTGGCGCCTCTTCTGTCACTACTCAGAGTCGGCCCTTTATATGAAATAAGATTTATTTACATTGTATAAAAAATTTAGTCTTGTTATTGGATTAATGTAAATTGATGGTTTAGACTAAAAGTTCAAAATATTAATTTTTTTAGCAGTCTAAAGGTGATTGCAAGGTAGTATTTGTTCATAAATGTTCTTAAACCTTTGACAATATGCATACATTTTATAGACAGAGCGATTGAATCTGATATTTAGAATGAACATATCCACTTTTCCACTGAGACCGCTTGTTGGATTCATTGATTAAATTTTTAAGAAAAATAAAAAGAGAAGTGCATAATCTCAATTATAAGTTTACACTAATGATTTAGAATCAATTGGAAAATTTACAGCAATATTGTGGTGGGAATTTTTTTCCCAAACTTTTGCTGTGAGCATATTATTTTCAGAAATATTGTTGTTGGAACAGTGAAGCTAAAGTCAGATTTTGTTGAACTCGAATTTCAAAAAAAACCCCAAAGGCTAACTCAATTGGATCCGTCTTTGGGTTGGTCCAAAATCTCCCTCAACTAAATTTGACTTTGGGGGAAATTTTTCTAAAGTCTATTGCATTTGAGTCCGACTTTAGGGTCTATCATGTCAGGAGGCAGCCTGCATGCATGAGAATCTGAAAGGGGACGAAAATTGAGAAAGTAAATTGGGTGTTATTGGTATTGATTGGATGAATGATGGTATTTAATTGGGTAGGTGGTATGAGTGGTTGAGATTTAATTTTTGTGAGGTTAAATAGGGGTGGGTTGAAGGTAGATAGTGTAAAGCGATAGAAAATATTTTGAAGAATAAGAAGAAGATTTGGAGATTTGAAGAATTTTATTAGTGTAAGTATTTTATTTTTGTAATTTATCATTATTATTTTGAATAATTATAGTAAGTAGTATTTTTGTAATTGATTTATTTTTGTATATTTTATTTTATAGTAATTACGAAATCAAATTTTTGTGTTTTGAAGTTAAAATTTGTGATTTTTTGGGTTAAATAGGTGGTTGAAGAGAAGAAAAAACTTTGAAGAAATTATAGTAAGTAAATTAATATTTTATTATTTAATTTAAGTTCGTTATTTTTTTAATTTTATTTGATGTTTGAATTTTCGATGTTATTTGGAGAGATAGTTTAAATATTTTGTGTTAAATAGGTGTAGAGATTTTGAGAATATGAAAAATTTGTTTGAATATAAGAGAAAAAAAAGTTATTTTAATTTATGGCTGAAGAAGATATTTGAGAAGAAAATATAGTAAGTTCATTTGATTTGTATTTTATTATTTTATTTAAGTTCGTTAATTTATTTAGATTTGTTTATAGGTGGTTGAATAAAAAACAACGATGTTAATGATTTAATAGAAAATAAGCAAATACGTAATTAAATTTCAAGTATTGAAATCTTTTCCCTTAAATATGGTAGTTTAAAGTAAGATTATCTGAGTTATTTTTTTATTTTATTATAGTTGTTATTTTTTAACGTGGTAGATTTAGTCTCGGTTTACTAATATTTTCTTACTTGCCATGTACAATGGCTGAGCAAGCTCCATTATTGCATTTACAGAACCGACACATTATTAGCCTTAGAGTTGATGAGCTGGTATAATTTTTAAAAAATTATTTCATTACGAAATAGGTCACTTTTGTGTTTTTGTTACTAATTATGTTTAAATAATGTGTTATTTACAAGAAGCATAGGAAACATTTAAACATCATTTGTTTATGGTAGACAAACCCCTAGACCACAGAATCGAGAATTTCTTAGATATGACATGATTTTATCATGTCACGTTCCTCTGTGGGTACAAGTTGGTGCTCGGATTGATTACCGCTCAAATTGAGCGTTAGAGACCTAAAATGCATACCTTTTATATGTCTTACGGAGAATGCACGATCACCCTCGAGGACGCAATTTATCTTATTGGGTCCCAGTAAACAGAAAGCCAGTGGTCGAGCGTGCCGAAGGCTCAACGGCTAAAATTTGTCAAAGGTATCTTGGGAACGTACCCTATGGAAATAACATGAGAGGGTCCCGTGTGAAAATGAGTTGGGTAGAGAGTGAATTTCAACTCGCTGAGTATAATACAGTTGATGAAATTTATATGGTCAGTCGAGCATATATCCTACAGATGATTGGAGGTATAGTGATGCCGGATAAATCTGGCAATATGGTCAGTGTAAGGTATCTTCATTTTTTGGATACTCCTTGAGAACTTGGTTGTCAATATAGTTGGGGATCAGCTATATTAGCGTGCTTGTATCGCGAGTTGTGTAAGGGCGCTTTACTGCAAAAGGGTAAGAGGGTAGGCGGTATTGGTGGTTGCTTGTTATTGTTGCAAGTGTGGGCTTGGCAACGATTTCCCTTTTTTACACCATTTACTCGAATACATGTGCAATTTCCTCTCATTGCAAGGTAAATATATATCTTTATTCTTAGTTGAATCTTTAAATTAATTAAATTAACTTGTTATTTAAATATATTGTGATTTGTATACAGATGGTGCGAGGAGAAACATGAGACAGGGTTGGCGCACAACAACGTCAGAATATGTAGATCTCTTATTGATTCTCATTGTAAAGAGCAGGTATATGAATGGAAAGTAATTTTTGATGTTAAATTTATGTTTCACATTTTAGTTAGTTAGATGTATTATTTTAAACCATTATTTTTCGTAGTTTATTTGGAAGGCCTACGAAGATGACTATATATTTATACCGAAATATTTGATGAAGAATTCACTTCTATGGTGTAGTGTTATATTATTGATCCATTTTTCTAATGTTGAGTTTCACTTTGCAGATAGAGTGTTGAGGCAATTTGGCTTCCACCAGCCTATTCCACGCATTCCATGTGACCATTACCATTTTCATGCATATGATAGACGTGGCATGCCAGATACGGATTAGGAAGTCGAACATCGCGACTATATTACTTTGTAGAACAACAAAGGTTCATCGGTGTCGGAACGTCGTCTAATAGAAGCTGATGATTTTGATTTCGAAAGTTCAAAGTACATGATATACTATCGTAGTCATGAAATGTCGTGCTTGACAGATCAGCCTGAACGGGAGGAATGCGAAAGGTTCCAAAAAAATATGGAGGCAAAAGTAAATCATCAAAGGTTGCAACTGGCTCACCACAGGGGCAACAAATTTGTAGTAGAGACCTTACGGGTTGGCCAACGACATGGGATCCAGATATGAGTAAAGTAACATCAATGGCTATATGAGAAAAGAACCGTCTCCTACTTGTGTACAACCGGAAGTGGCCCCGAGATCCTCAAGTAATGTGGGAGGGAGCTCTTCAGGTAATGTAGGGTTTGATGATCCTAATTTATACAAACCCAAATTTATTTCGCCACAGACACCCAATTACTCGAACTTGGGCGAGAACGTGGATTTTTTACGCCTCTTGTGGCCAACCCCTACAGTGCATTTTCGCCGATGATGACTGCCTAGTTGAGTGTTCCTCAAGGATCGATCCATTTATATTCGTATCAAACCGATTTTGGGACCCCCTATGTTCAGCAAACACCACAGTAGTCTTTATTCTTCATAGGTGGGCCAATTGGTACCGAGAATAAGAACGATGATGATGGCGATGAAGAGCAGCAACTTCAGCCCCGTCGTCGACGCAATCCTGATCAGTCTCGTCATCCACCAGGGTGTGGTACAGATGGACATAAGCAGCATTAGCTTTTTTATTTCAAGTATTTAATAACTTTAGTGGACTATGTTAAAATGCAATGTTTGAATAAGTTTTTTATTTTTATTTTGTATCTAACATTGCAAGCAAATTAGAGGACCAAAAAAGAAAGTTGTTTATTTTCCTCTATCCTTCGTTTTTATTATAGTCAATCGATTATCCAATTTAATTGGTACAATACAAGATCAAGAACTGAATAATCTGAATTTAGCAATTGTTGATATAACAATTTAAAAGAAAAATGTTTTTCGACTTAATCGATTATATTAGATCTTTCAAAAATAATTTAAACTTTAAAAAAAACTTGAATATTTTCAAATATAACAATTCAAAAATTAAGTTATTAAATCGAATTGTTTCACAACATAACATAACATTTTCAAATACAAACATTGGAAATCACAAGGCATTGACACGAATCTTGGTTCATTTGGACAGTTTGATCTGGAGTGACATTTGGCCCTACATATGGTACATCTCTTTTGTTGTCCCTTCTTTCTATCATGAAGATCCATACTGGTATAGATGCGAGTCGATCTAGGTCGGCCATTTGGAGATCTATGGAGTGTAGGATTCGGTAACCATTTTTCAGGCTCTATTAACGACCAATAAATTAAATTTGCAATCGCTGGGAACTCACTTTTGTAAATATTGATCATCTTGCGGAGATCGAAGCATTCAACAACAAAAGTGTATAGATCAACCCCTAGATGCATACACGTTGCAACTGCATGAATACATGGATATCGTCATGCCTAGAATGCTCCACAATCACACCAACTATGTATGAAATCGGCTCGAAATAAATTTGAGTGCGCTACTTCGTTGTTGCGTCTGGCACCAACAACATCAAATGTCTGATTAGTTCAGTCGAAGCTGTGAACCTTTAGCGACGTTTCTTTTGTCATGTTCTCTTTCATTTTCGTCACAAGATTGGGAGCCCAACTTTGCCCCCTATTTAATAAGGCCTCAATTTCCTTCCCTTTAACTAGCCAAACTTTCGCCAACATATAGTACGTCTTTTTCACCATGCTTGCTATCGGGAGATGACGTGATCCTTTTAGTACTCCATTTATGCACTCCACAAAATTGGTAGTCATTTGCCCGTATCGTCTACCACTTTCGTCATATGATTGGGCTCATCTTTCCCTCTCGATTTCGTTTGCTCAACTCCAAACCTGCTCGATGTACTTCATTAAATTCGTCATCTTCCTCTCAAAATGTGGTCGTGTTAGTAGATATCATGTGTCATAATATTATTAGTATCGACAGAAATAAAAAAAAACATAAATAAATAAATGTATATGCAAATATAATTTAGTTTGAAAAAAAATATGCTTACTCATGCTTACAATCTCACTACGAAGATATTTATTTTTGAACCGCTAGTAGTTGTTCTTACCGATATAACAAATACAGTAGGCAGGGTATGCGTCCAATGGTGTCCAACGACTTCCGTCTCGATTATATGTTGCTTCGATATCCGTCCCTCGATCGGATATAATGTACACCCCATCTTCTTGGACGAAAAGCTCATATAAATTCGTCAAAAAGAAATTCCAAGTGTATGTGTCTCCTGGTAAACAATTGCAAATGCAATCGAGAAGACGTTGTCACCATCTTGCGCGACAGCAACCAACAGTATATGAGAGTATCTCCCGTACAACCATGTGACATCGACTTAGTTCATACGTTTGCAATAGGGAAAGCCTTTGATGACAGGCTTGAACGCCTAGAAAAGTCGATGAAAAAATTTATGGCCTTCAACAATTTGGCCTTCTCAGTCGTACGCATCATTGGTTTGATACCTCACTATGGCATCCGGGATAAAATGTGTTAGTGCTACTAATAAAGTCGGTAGCTCGTTGTACGACTTATCTTAATCACCGTACACCAAGTTTATTGCATTGTCTCTTACACACCACGTCTTCTTGTATTTTATTTGGTATTCAAATTGTTGCACAATGCTTGCCTGAATCGTTGAAACTGGAACCCATGGATTTGCTTCAACCAAATTCATTACGTGATGGCTTATTACACTGGAGTCCAATTTCCGGTGGTATTGGTCGATGGAAGTTCGTAAGCATGTGTGAACATCATTATACTTTGTGACCTCCCAACGATTTGACATTTTCCGCTTCATCACTTGGATCTTCCAATTGCACTCTTGTCCGTATTTTACACATTTGGCAAAGAAATTCCTCTGGCTAGATTCTGCGACAACGTAGTCCACGTCGTTATTGATGTTGTACTATTTCACTGCTAATATAGCTACATTCTTGTCATCAAATTAAAGCTTAACATATAATTCATCGTGCTGACTCGAGGTTAATCAGGGCAAATCCAAGAATTTAGGCGCCCTCATTGCATCGAAATCCACCGAACTCATGTGAGAAGGAGGTTCATAGAATGTAATGTCGCCCTTGGACGAAACGAATTCTCCAACACCAATATCAGAGGTTGCACCGATATCATCAGGGAACAAATTGTGATCCCCAATATCTTCAGCTTCCCAGGAATCGTCAAGTGTTCTTCCCATTAACCTCGTAAGGGTTCCACATCAGCTTCAACTATAACACCCGGGTTTGAGGGTCGGGTGAATTAAATAATTAAAATAATGTTCTGGGTTTTGTTTTAAAAATAAATTGTGTTGGACATATTTTAATTTGAATCCAATAGCCGATTTCCTCCTATTGTGAATATCCCATTTCATTAAGGGTAAATGAGTCTTTTGACTTTTTAAAAGAAACAAACAAATAAAAAATAGCTTTTTCACTCAACTTCTTCCCCACCCATTTTCAAAGTCACGACAAACTTCCCCTTCTCTTTAAGGTTACTATTCCATCACCATACACCTTCATTCTTGGTGATTTTTTAAAGGTAAACATGTTTTTGACTTGTCCTCACCTTCATCTTCATGTCTATACCTTTAGTTTTCATTAAAACTCATTGTTTTGAGTTTTGAGTTTTTCAAGTTCTAAGTTAAAAATCCAAACTTTATTGTCCATTGTTAAAGCTTTTGATTCCTTATCATTATTTATGTATTTGGTAGCCCAAATGGTCCAACATATATGATTTTTGCATAGTTTTATAATGATTCACGGATTTGGGTTTGTTGGGGATTTTAGAAGGGTTTAAAGGTGAGTTATGGGGCTATTTTGTGTTAGAAATTGAGGGCTGATGTTTGTGTGATGTTTAAGGGTTGTTTTAGAAGCTTTAGGGTGTGTTAAAAGTGTTGGAATCAATGGGTTATGGTTGTACTTTTGGGCTGCTCGAAAATGTGGGTCTTGAGAGTGTCTTGGCTTGATTTTGATGCTTGGATTGCGTTCTGGGTTTGCTACAGTGATTGTGGACTGAAATGTGATTGTTTTGATTGTGTTGGATTGTTTAGAAGCAAGGAACTTTGTTGGTGAAGCCTCGGGAACGAATCCGAATAGCTTGGTGGACTGATCGGCTAGAGTTGTTGAGCTTGGAATAGTCGGTGAGTGGTTAATGATTTCAACTTGGTTTAAATGGTTTCCAAACATTTTGGTTCGAGCATGTGGACCTAGGTCGGGCTTGGTAAATCCACCTAGAGTGGGGATTAGATTGGTAGTCTAATCTCAAGCTTAGTTTAGAAGACTTTGGTTGAACTTCTAAATATTTTATTATGCCTCTTATTTCATATTAATTGTGATTGATGTTGATATGTATATTGTGATATACATGTGTGTTGAGGCATGATGATTTGTTGATGCATTGTGATATGCATGTGGTTGATGTAATGTGAGCACATGATTGTAAATCATGGTGACTACGTGTTAGTCACGGGAATTGGTAAGAAATTTGTGTTATGAAAGATTGTGAAATGAGTTAGTATTGGCACTAGTATGCTTGGGTACAAATGATCGATCATTAGGATGTTTAGTGTGCACACAAGAGTCGAAATGCACGTGTGGTCTTGGTGATGGTAGTCATCAAGATGGAGTACGGGTACGCCCGAAAATCTTCATTTATATGTTAGTCGGTGATGAGTGGAATCCCATCGACGAGGCGTGGGGAAGAGTGGACTCCCCTCTGCGTGAACGGTGATGAGTGTAATCCCACCGTAAGGTAATGGTTGAGTGTTGGATGTGAGTTCCAACGGTTGTTATCCGCGTATTCAGGTCATAGCTAGGTGCCAATACATATGTTAAATGTGTTTCCATATGGTTGTGTTTATGGACATGTTGAGCATGGCATGATTTTTGATATTATGTTCATGCATCATACATATTTGACTCTTGTGGCTTCGAAGGTAAGAAAACATGCATTCTTCCTTGGTTGTGTTGCTCGTGCTTGGACCTTGCATTGTCGAGGTTTGTTTTATGAGCTTACTCTCACTAAGCTTTACGCTTACGCTCTCTTTTGTTCGATAATGCAGATCCTTAGTTCGTGGGTTGCTTGTGCAAGGAGAAGGCCTCCAAGTGTTCTATCTTAGCTTTCAAGTATGGACTTTTAAGTAATTGATGTAATAGTTAAGCAATGGGGATTTAGGTCGTTGTTTTATGTATGAGCTTGTTTAAACTCCTTTATTATGTTGATGTTTGGTGTGGCTTGTTGATGCCTCATTTTGGATTGTAAACCATGCTTATGATGCGTAACATGAATGCTTATGTGTTTTGGTTCTAAGGCATGAAACCTTAAAATGTTATGTATGCCTTTTTGTGGTGAATGCTTGATCCTTTTTAATGCATGGCCTTTACATGTATATTGTGTGTTTAAGCATGCTTATACTAGGGTGTATGCCTCTAAAGTTGTGTTTGCATGTTGTGTTTTGCTTTGTGAAGTCGTTGGGGTCGTTTATAGATAATTAAAGTTGGTTTTGGAAACTCACGGACTGCAGGCGTTTCGGAACGGGTAAGGCTGTTTCGGAACGTGTGTGGCTCCACGGACACCCGTAACGGAACGCGTTCCGGTACGGTTTGGCTACTGTGAACCCCTGTTCCGATACGAGTCTCGAAACGCTTTGGCTACTGTGATTGCATATTCTGGAACGTGTTTCGAAACTCTAGGCGAAATGAACCCCTGTTTCGAAACAAGGTGGATGCATTTCGGTACGGGCGTTTCGCTTTTTAAATTGTAGCTCGTGTTTCGAAACACAGGCCTGAAAATGGGGCTTTTGACATCTCTAAAGGTTCTCAAGTGTTGGGCTTAGGTCATGTTTGATGTTAGTCTTCTTGTGAGTCTTGTTTTCCGCTGCCACTTCACACATAGGTCTAATTAAATCCATCTAGACAAGATAATAAATGAAAAAATTTTCTCGGGTTGTTAACCAAAGTTGAGCCTTAATGGGTTTCGCCTCGGTTATCTCCGTGTAGGCCGCTCGGACCGGTCAGTCGCCCGGACCGGGACGAGGGTGTTACATCAACAGTAGGATCAACACTCGGCTCGTGTGATGAAGCATATGTTGAAGGCCCAGCTTGATGAAATGCATTTGATGTCCCACTTGTCAACATTGCAACAAAACTGCCTTCGGGCATATCAATCTCATCACCAAAATTCATTTGAGCTGATTGTCCATCTACGTTTCTAGATGTGTCGGGAACATCACGCACATCAGCATACAACTCGATATATTGAATTCTCATAGAATCATGCTCTGCGATCATCATTGCAACATCGTCATCATCTTGGAGAGTGATTGCACAATATCTGACCGGATTGTCACATATCATCCATCGGTAATGTTAACCATGAATATATTTCCTAATTTTCTGTGATATTTTCTCTTTCATTTCTCGAAGTATGATTTCCTTCCCGAATCTCATCTTCGTACTACTTTTAGAATCAAATACAATCCCGACATCAGTTTTCATCATTTATCCATTGTAATGAACAATCGCCATAAATTTGTTGTTGCTCATTTTCTCTGCAAGATCGAAATAAAACATACTAAATCAAAATGCTCATAATAAAATAAAATAAAAATAACTCTCGTTACTAACATCATAGACGAGTTTTTTTCAAATATATATATTTTAATAAATATATTATATTAATTTTCTAAAATATATAGTTCAAATATATTTCCTAATAATATATTTATCCTATCAAAAATTAACATAATAATTTTTTCTAACATAGTAAATCAACTTTACAAATAAATTTTAAAAATATCCAAATTCTAACTAACTCAAATTATAAAATACATGAAAAAATTAAAAATATATGAAACATGCAAAATAACAAAATAAAATTACCAAAGTCAAAAAAATTACCAAACTCATTTTTTTGAATCTACTTACAAAATAACACAATAAAATTACCAAACTAAATTTTTTTTTAAAAAAATGAATCTACTTACAATCGTTTCTCCACTATTTTCTTTATCTTATTCTTCTACTTCTTCAATCTTAACTTCCTTCCTTCCAACCTTAACCTATTTAACAAAAAATTAAAATTTTATCCCTTATACTACCCCTATTTCTGCCTAGCTAACAATTATAAATTTTTAACATCTACCCTATACATTTTAAAATACCTTAAACATATCACCATTCAAAGCATGCATTTTTTCTTTCTCAATTTTCGTTTCTCAACCAATTTTTTCATGGATGCGTATGACTGATTTCTCATGCATGCATGACATATAGGTTGCCTGACATGAAATTTCCTGAAGTCGGATTCAAATGGGAACGACTTTACCCTAAAGTAGGATTCAAATGAGGATTACTTCAAGAAATTTTTCCCCAAAGTCATATTTAACTGAGAGAGACTTTGGACCAACCTCAAAGTCAGATTCAATTGAGTAAGCCTTTGAATTTTTTTTTGAAATTCAAATTCATTAGAATTCGATTTTAAGTTCACTGTTGAAACAACAATACTTCTAGAAATAATCTGCTCACAACAATAATTTGGGGGAAAATTCCACCCACAATATTGCTGTAAATTTTCCAGAATCAATATAAAAAATTTTAAATTTTACATTGGGTT